>JAZKJV010005007.1:600000-897651 GCA_037367405.1 Ottelia alismoides
TCCTTATTTATTAATTTTCAGATAGTCCAAAACAACCTTGTAGATTTTATTATTCTATAATTATTCACTGTATATAGTATCCCCTATTTATCCTATATACATCATTGAACTATTTTATTTCTAAATAAAATGATGTCAAAACATTTATTTTCTCCATAAAACTTGTAAATAATAAGGTGTTGTAAATAATAAAATTTATTGTATATTCAATGTGCAAATAAAATAGAAGTTAACTAATTAGTTATCATGTAAATATGTCAAACGTGTGCATAATGTGTCTAATACTATATTTAATTAATATTATATAAATAAGTTATAAAACTAAAATAAAAATACATTTAAATTCCTTTAATTTTTTTAAATAAAATATAATATATAATATGATTTTAGGAAAACAATAATATAAAAATCAAGTAAATAAATTATATAGGCATATTATACATATACATATTAATGCATATTGTATACATTATTGTATATATTATTATTTTTTTAAAAAAATAGGTTGTAAAACAACTAACATTTTTCATTTTGATTTTTTAACGCCATTTACTATTTCGAGTTGTTTTTTCTTTTATTTTCAAACATCTTTTTTTGCTGTTGGTCAACCCAGGTTCGTTGACCTTAGTCAAACTCCCCCTCCCAAGTCCACCCGGGCGATGGTTCATCAGATCGGATTTTGCCAATTTTACCATCATGGGTCGGGTCTCTTCTTGCCTCGGAACACTTGCCCTTTCATCACCAAGAATCTGCGGCCTTCACCAATACCTAGTCAGTGCCAGATCATTCTCAGGTTGCGGGTTTTCAATGGAATATTTCAAAGACCTGGGAGCCCTATAAAGAATCTTCTCCACTCCGCCGTACGAGGCTATTCACTCCTTGATGTACCCATTTTCATCGTCATAATTCGCAGATATTAACCCCCAATCTTAGAATAAGTGTCAATAAAAATCCGATAAATCCTTGTATATACCTAATTCTTGGAATAAATTAAAAATACAAAAAAATTGCAAAATAAAAGTTGTAGTGTTTTTAAGCATTTAAAAAATCTCACAAAAAATATTTCTCCCTTCTTTTAGCCTCATCAACGTTTTTAGTAAACATGAAACTTGTAGATCATATCGAGATCTACAACTTTCATGTTTTGAGTTTCTCCAAATTCGGTCTTCTTCTTCCTCGTATCTCAACTTCTTTGCCTAAATAATCAGATTGGGCCATGTGGCTCTTTCTGTTTGAGCCACATGGCCGCATCTCTTCTCATCACGCGCATGCGTTCTCTACTGTTGGATCAACTCCAGGTGCCTCAATCCCCGCCTTTCGTTCTTGTACCCTTTCTTAGCCTCCTGATAAACCACCTGATCACATCTAGACTGTACCGTAGCACCTTCACCTTAGCTTGCAATGTGTTGCACCTGTAGCCACCTGATCCTTCCCTGGTACCTTCATCTTCATTGCACACTACCGTACTACCCTCAGCCTTTCGATCAAGTCCTCGATTACACCCAAGTCGTTCTCCCATGCCTCGTCATCCTCTCGCTACGTAAAAGTTCCTTCACCGCTCGATAACACCACCCTATATCTAATCTGGGAATCTCGTTAGCGCAATCTGCTCTGCCATTGGATCATAAGATCAAACGGTTGAGGACCCTTTGTCAACCTCCGAACCCCTTCTCTCCCGTGATCACCGCCACATGCACTCATCTTCCCCTTTCCATTTTGCCCATCTTCTTATCCATCATCTCCACCTCCCGATAACCCTACAATGAAGCCTATTATCCCTTCTTCTTTGTGGACATCGACTAGCTCCATGTATGCCCTCCTCTGGCTCCATAACCTCCACGAAAACCTCACCTCCCTTCATCGGAGCCACCACTTCCAACTTCAAATACCTTGCCTTCGCCCCACTACAAACCCATCTACCATCAAGAAGGGCTCCTCCCAACCCTTCTCATGCTCCCCATGATAGGGGAGGACCAATAGAGGTGCGACGATGACGACGACCCCCTGTTTCGACCCTTGGCCATTGAAGTCCAGGTCTGCAAAGCTCCGCCTCAGCCAATCTGCCACCAGCTGTTGCAGTGATCCAGCGATGACCAAAGATTCTCCAAGAAGCTCGAGCCCAGGCAATCACTCCGCCATTGCCCAGGTAAGTCCTTCTGATCTACTTTGCATATTTTTCCTATAAATTCACTAAATTAATTAGGCCCAAATTCACACATTCACCCTCCATTAAACATACATCGAGATTCAAGACACATAAGCCATCCTTACGCACGTTTTTCTTCTCTTTCTTTCCTTCTACACAACCTGACTACCTCTGACTCATCCCCTCTCCCGTTCATTGGAAAGGGAGCTCCGGTCTCCCACTCCCCCACGCATGCAAACCCATCCCACTAACATCACTCCATGAATAGTTCTTTGGCTATAGATCTAACTTTGTAGGTGCTTGAATGCTCAATGGCCGGAGCCTCATCGGAGTAAAATTCACGAGCTCTGCCTCCGGCGCTCCGACATTGCCCACCGCCTCCAGGCCCTCCAACAACGTACGTAGGCTATGGCAATGGTTGTCGATCTTCCAATTGTCTCCATGGACCTTCACCACTCTTGATAGGAGATGGCGGAGCTAAGAGTCCATCGCTGGAGATCCGTCTTTGCCACCAGTGGCAGAGGAGGAGGACAATACAATTACCGTTGGATCCACCATCCCAGTGGCGATCCAACAGCTTATGAGGAGCCACGTCGAAGCCTTCTATAGATACAGATACCGTCCAATTTCATTGATCAGATGGTCTTCACACCACCACATATTTACATTTAGAGGCTCCTCTAGACCTTATACTTGGGACCCCCGAGCCACCTCAGAGTCTCGCCCGAGCCACATCCGAAGATGAGTCGGCCACCGAAACTACTATGAGCCTCCTCCGAGCCTACATCGGAACGAGCCTCACCCAACATGTGTTCGGTCTGGTGCGGGCAGGGTATTTTGCATGGAGGTCTATGCTATTTCTTCAATTTGTATACAGGTCGAGGAGGCACGTGCAATCCACATGCGCTTTGGATGTTTTCATCCAAACTCTTGTGGTTTTCATAATTTGCAAATATAACCCCGTGCATGTGGGTAATTTACAGGGAATGCCTCATGTAAAATTTATTTACATTTTAGTCCATCCCAGGGACCTGTTTGTTAGTTATCTTTACGTTTTCTTGTATTTATGCCCTTGGTTTCCTTTGTTAATAGATTAAGCATGCGAGCTCCGTCGATGTGATTTCAGTTGCGTTTCAAAGCTCATTTTGTTATCTTTTTAATAACATAACTAGTTTTCTGATTTAACACTCTATAGTTAAATGATTAATTTTGTTCGTGAGTGTCCTTTATGTAATTTGTTTTATACCTTAGATCAATAGTTCATTGAAACTTGCTTAGTCATTCGATTCTAAAGTTGACCTGAATTTCTTGTTCATTGTTTTATCTGATTAAGGCATATTGACACACTTGCATGCATCATCACTTGCATGTGCTTTCATATGTGTACAAAACAAATAAAACAATGAATTTCCCATGTTAATTTATGAATCGTGTCTTCTTGTGCATTCATTGACCTATGAGTTTTTAATCTGACACTTAGTTTAAGTAATAAGAGTCTAAATTCATACTTAAGAGGTCGTGTTTCTGAGTTTGACCTAGGGCTTGCGAAAGAAAAATATAAAACGTCCGCTTTATTTTGATCAAGCTGTCTTTAACGCATCTGATTCGGCCAATTGGAATGACATCAGAAATGTTAAAACAACACTCTTGAGAGGCCGAATTTCGTGTTCCTTAAATAACACTGTTGCTAAGGACACAAATCATCTTTCACATTTAGATTTTTATTATTTGATGAAGTGATTGTTTTTAATTTGTAGGTCATGTTGTTTAGATTAGTAAAGTTTATTTGATATATATCTAACTCTTGTTTTTGTGGAAGGGCCCTTGGTTTTCAAGGAGGTGAGGAACAGTTGATCCCAGATGTGAGGAGCTTCAGAAGCAACTCTCAGTGCGAAATCAAAAAGTAAAAAATGTGTTGTCTTGCATTTCTACTTTCATTGTAATAATCGTATTTACAACGGTCTTCGTTCAAAGACTCGCATGTGAAACTAAACGAAGTTCTTTGTGGTTGTGTGGGGATAGCCCCACGTGAGTGTTGACCTAGGACCAGGCATGTGACTCTTCGAGATTCTTTCACATTATCTTTCTTACGTGTTTGATCATAGATAGGACACACTCTAAATCCAGATGCATATAAACATCGCTTCACGTAGCCAAATTAAAAGATATTGTTCCCCGCTAATAGAAGCATATTATGTGGGGTTTTTCATCGACTTACAAACATTTGGATTTGATTTTTAAATCCAGTACGAGTTTTCATGATGTTTTGGTCAAGGCAATGTGAGTTTTATCTTAGCATAGGTCGTGATTTTTATCGACTGCATGGCTTTTTCTCGACCTCCTTTCCATGCTTGATCACATAGGTTAATGGAAATTGGGAATGAGCAATATATGGTGATTGTTTGATTTACGTGCTCACGTTTAATAAATAATAAACTTAAGAGAATAATTGGGAATGTTAAATTCAAGTTGACTTAAAATTGAGTAAAATATTGATTGGGAGAGTAACACCCTTGTTTACGTAGGATGATTTTTGTTTCGACATATTTTTGATCGTAAACGTAGATTATAATGTTTTAAAGTACTAATAAAAGGACAAGATAATTAACCAACATTTGTTAGTTTCATGTTTGAGTTAGTTAATTTAAAAGTGTATCGTATTCTTGTTTGAGGTTTGATTGCTCTGACACCTCCCCTAGACCTTATGTACTCCATTCATCTCCGAAGATTCATCCACTCATTTGGATATCTATCCTTCTTCTCCGTTCACCTAAGGTCTCCCTAACATCAATTCTCCATCTTCATACTTAGGCTACTCTCAACCTAAGTATAGGAGGGAACCTGTGTCCCCATGATTTTTCTTACTCATCTTTTCTTTCCTTGATACTTAGGTTATTTTTAACCTAAGTATAGGGGATGTCCGCCTCAGTTCATATATTTGTCTATACTTAAATGGATCTTTTGATTTGTATCATCTAGTGCTATGTGGACATAGCAAAGTTTATGTATAGGACGTATACCATATATACAATATATATACTTTAGCTATATTTCGAAAAATTTTGAAAAAAATTAAAACTTTTGAGCAAAAGTACAATCTTTTGAACTAAGTGGACAAAAATGTATTCAAGGTTTCTCCATACTATGTAACACTATTTTCTTGAAAAATATTTTGAAAATGATTTGAAAAATGGCTTTTCACTTATTTGAAAAATCGTTTGAAAAATGTTTGGAAATCTTTATTTGTGTGATGTGGTGTTGTAAATTATTTTTGAGGAAAGTGAGTCTAACTTGTTCTAACTTTACACAAAATTCATAAAAATGTGAAAAAACCAAATATCCTTTAAAAGTAAAAATTGACTACTAAACCCAAATAAGTAGCTGCATTCAGTAAGGAATTTCCCTTATCAGAGTAGGTGGTTTAGAGGACATTGCGTAAGGCTCCGTCCTCAAGCAACGGGTTCCGACCACTACTTACACCTATAACGGCTGAATGCAGAGGCATCTATGATCAATCTTAAGATGCACTTGTTAATAAGATGTTTTTATTTGTTCGTGCATAAAAAATAGTGGTTTTTTCGTTCGTTGTAGGCGACAATCGGAATCGGTCAAGAAAATAACCACACAAAATATTAATCCATTTGAATGTGGTTTTATGTTTCTTTTACTTGGGCAAGTCCCAAGGTCGATCACAAGGACACAAAGGAACAACCTAGAATTACGTCTATCAAAATTCATGCGTGGTTTTCAAGGCGGTCTTTTGTTGGAAATTTTAATGAAATAAAGGATGCAATATGCAAGTTTGGCATATTTTAGGGACTAAAATGTCAATGACGTTCAAACGATGTCCGGAAAATATGAAACTTGGACACAATGCAAAATATGATGAAATGGATGTATTGTAAATTTTTTGGAATTTTTGGATGCAATATGATTTTTTTTATGAATTTTAAAATGCAAATAAAATGAATTCCAATATTTAATTATGATAAGTACTAAATATACTTATTTTCATGAACCAAAATTATCTAAGATCTATCACTAGGTGATTGATCTCAGAAAAATCCTAAACCTCAAAAATGCGAGATTCAATACTTATTAAAAATCAAATACTGAAATATGCAAAATAATTTTTACAAGGCAAATTATGCATACAAATGCAAATCTTTTTTGGATGCACTGTAAATCACAATTTACTCTACAATATATTATTTTTCGGGGAGTTTTAGAGTAACGATTAATCAATGGCAAATTTAAGAGCACAAACTGGGCAAAACATGCAAATTTCCATAAAATAATTAATTATTAACTAACCATCAATCACAAAAATGTCCACAATATGTCAAATTATAGAGAATTATATGAAAACTTCATGTTATTTTTGGAAAAATAAAATAAAGTCATGTAGAGGTCCAAAGTCAATGGGGAACACAGGGGTATTTATGCAATACAAGAAATAGATAAAATAAGTATAAAATGCAGGAAGAGGCCTAGATGTTATTACCAAAAAGATCGGCGGTAAGAGCGCAAAATTCCCAAGGCAGCACGTATGTAGCACGTGCTTCTTGGGTCTTGGACTTTAATTCAAATAAGTGGAGGATCAGGGGCTTCTTGAAAATTATTCCAGAAGGTCACGTGCACTGCACGTGACCCTGGGTATTCTGGTGATTGTGGGAAGCACTGGGGAGTCATTGGCAATTGACCCAGTGGGTCACGTGCGATGCACGTGACCCCTGGGGCGGGTGGAAGCTGACGTGGTACCCCCTCCACGTGCCATGCACGTGAGGCGGGGGCCTAGGGTATTAGCGCCCGACCGCGCGACGGTGTCCTTATAGCGGATGAGGAGAATCCACTAGCGGTGGCTATGGTGTAGAAGCGGAGGGGGCTGGCGAAGCTTCTGGCGCCTCTGGCTGGCGATGGAGGACAGCAGCCTTGGCGGAGTAGCAGAGAATGTGAGGGAGGAGGCGTAGCGTCGTTGGGCGATCGGGGTAGACGGAGCAGATGAGATATCAATGGAGAGTCGTTGTCGATCGGGGCAGGTGAAGGAGCGACAGAGGCCTTGGTGGTCGTCGGCGGTGGAGTCATTGGCTCGAAGTTAATGGCGGAGCAGGAGCAGTACGACGAAGGACGGCGTGGACTGCAGCGGCGTCAGGTAAGACGTCGGACCTCGCCGGAGATGGAGGGTGTGCTGTCATCACCACCCTCCCGTGATACTGACGGGGGATGGGAGTCGTGGATGGTGCTCCTATGCCTAAATAGGGACGATGATGTGGGACAATCATGGAAGGGGATCAAGGATCGACGATTTGATTTGGAGGGGATCGCGAGGGATTCGCAAAGGATTGGATGGAGATCTGGGGCGAATTGGGAAGATGATGATATTGGGGGTGAAGAGGGAGGAGATCGGAGATAAGGTGGCACGAGAGCTGTGTGGTGGATTATTCGGAGGCGGCTGTGAAAATCGCGGGCAGCGGCAGAATGGGGAAGGTCTCGAGGAGGACGAAGGTGGTGGGCCGTCTGATCGGCCGAGATCGGATGGTCCACGGAGGTGACATGTGGCAGGGGGTTAAGAGGGCGCTGCATGTGCGCTGCACGTGACTAGTAGGCACGTGCTTCGCACGTGCGGGGGCGTTATTATTATTATTATTTTATAAAAACGATATAATAAAATATATAAAAATGGCTAACACGTGGCTGCTCCAGGAGCTGCCACTTGTCAACACCACAAAAATCCGAAATTAAAAGTTTTGTAAAATCCTAAATATATAGTAAACGGCCTCAGATCGAAAAAGTTTCTTCACAAAAATTCCTCATCTTGATGAGATCTACAACTTTCAAGAAGACATTGAGACCAAAATCAATCAATTGCACAAAGTGATATTTTTGGGGTATCCCATGTACATAGAATACCTTGATTTTTGGGTTTTGTAATTTTTATGTCATTTTTTACCAGATAAAAATACGGAAAAAAATGGTAAAATCAGAGATTAATAAGTACACATTAATCTATTTTTTTGGATTTTTATTAATAGGTTAAATACGTACATAAAATATCAGGAAAAAAACCGCTAAAATACACAGTGTACAAAAGAGGCTCGAAACCCAACTTTCACATATGATTTGATTCACTTGAACTTGGTCTTGTTTTGAAGGTAATTGAATGTACATTAGTTCAAAAGTGAGTAGGATTAAAATGGACATTGTATGAGGAATATATAATGTTTTTAGTCCGGAAATCCTGAAACTAGGGTTTGGGTTTTTGGTCCACTTATTTGGGTTAGTTATTTTTTTGTAATTTTGTTTTATTCTTGTTAATGATATGTACATTGTGGATGTGGCTTTGGGACATTCGGAGTTAGCATGAATGAGTTAAAAATCAAGGAAGTTAGGCTATTTACATGTCACTTTTGACAAGGATTTTTGGCTTATTATTTTGTGCGGAAATTAGTACTAAAATGCAATTCTTATGAAAACATGAATGAATGCTAAATATGCAGAATAGATCCAGATATGTTGTTGATGTTGATGGATTTGAGCTTAAGAAATGAGATTTAGAGTGATGAATCCGAGATTCATCATCCCCCTATACTTAAACCGTGCTCGTCCCTGAGCATCAAAAAGAAATGCCATGAGGTGAAATGAGATTGGGTTCCATACCAAGACCATGAGCTGAAGGTGAAAATGAATCTAGACTCGTCCTTTGGATTATTAGTGTGGCCGAACTTCAGTGAGACTTAGAATTTCAAAATCAACAACCTTCAAGTTCTACAGATCATTGCTACAGTTTCAGCTTCAAAAGTCATCTTAGATGAATCCTCTTCCCAAAGCATACCCTATGAACATTGAACAATCGACTAATGTGTGTGAAAGGTTTTAGCTCTTCCCACCCAGAATGTCGGACTACCGCGCAAACCTCCTCTCCAGTAACTCATCCTCGGGGAGTCATGTATTTCCCTTTAAGGTCTGTCACGCTGTGTTCACAATCAAATTGGGGGAGAAGTTAGAAGAAGGAGAAAAGAACTGGAGGGTGGCCAGTGTAGTCACCTCTCCTTGTGAAGCTGGCTAGTGTAGCCGAGTCTCCACCAAGATCTGTAGGTTTGTTGAAGCTTGGACCTTCTTGGTCAGATATTTATTTGGTAGAATGCTTCTTTTTATTTGAAATTTTTGGTGGTTCTGCTTGGATCTTGTTGTGCCCCTACGGATATAGAATCTTTTGATTTCCGTACATTTTTTGGGGTCTTAGAAAAAATTATGCCCAGTCGTCTATCCCTTTTCCGAAGCTTTATTTCAACTCGTACTCCGGTCTTTAGATTTCAACGCTACTAGAAAAGAAACTCACACAATCTTCCAACATCCCGTCTGAGTTGAGCTAAGTGCATAGTGCGAGAGTACAAATTAATTCCCTATTCCAGAGTTGTACCCAGAATGAAGAGACCATGTTAGACACTAAGAGTCAAATGCTACACATTGTCATGTGGAACTCAAAGACCTGAAAATTCTAAAATCCTATTTCTCGGTGAAGTTCCTTTGAAAATTAGGTGGATTAAGGTCAAGTCCATACCACTCTCGATTTCTGCTCATAACTCGGTTCAGAACCCAAAGACTTTTCACATATGCGAATGAATGCGATGCATGAATGAAGTGAATGTGTGTGAAATGCAGACACATTTTTTATGTAAGGGATTTTTGATTGATTTGTTATGCAAAAATGAATAAGAATTTTAATTTCAAAATTTGTGTACATAGTAAGTGTTGGTAGCAAACTTCTTTTCTTTTTCTTTTGTTTTGTAGTTTTTTTTTCAAATTAGTTACCCACCCCATAGATACATATAGACTTACGCGAAAGTACGAGATATGGGTAAAATATATACAAAGTATATATACAGACCCCCCTATACTTAGTGAGTGTTGTGTCCTTAGAGCACAATAAGTGTAAAGAAATAGCTCTGGCTAAGCGTAAGAGAGTAAAAATGAAAAGAAAAAGAACAAGATATACAAGTCGGCCCCCCTATACTTAGACTTTGAATAGTCTGAGTATGGAAGAAGGGCAGAAAAATGAAGCAATCGGGATATGTGAATAAGGAGAGTATATACAGGTGGGTGTCGATTCCCCTTGTACTTAGGCTCTGGTAAGCCTAAGTATAAGAGAAGGGTGGAAAGGGAGTGATCGAGAAGGAAAAGTGTGATTAGAGAAATGGTTTATCCAGATGGCATCATTCCCCCCCTATACTTAGGCCTTGGCCTAAGTTGAGGAAGAAGATGTACAAGGATATTGATGTGGTCGGGAGGGAGGGTGGGTAGCCGATTAAGGCGGTTCTTGGCTGATCTTCTTGTGAGCCAGTGGTGGGAGATCATAATGGCGAGATGGAGATGAAGCATATGGTTCCCAACTACTGTGTCATCCTCAGAAAGATCATGATGGATAGTAGATGAAACATTTGAGTCAGATGAAAGGTAGCCATCATAAGTGTTATCCCCAGAGGAATAGTATTTGAAAGTGGACACACTCCAGATATTCATGTCTTTTTGTTTCTTCAATTGTTTCCTCATAATTCGTTTCTTTTTGGGATCAAATGGTTTGTCCTCAGATGAATACCCAGAAGCACCAGTATCAGTCAGCTCGTAAGAAATAATTGTGGTGTACTTGTAGAGGGCAAGAGCATCAGCTTTGGATGAATAATAGTTAGGAATGGGAGTTGTACAACGAGAATCAAATTTTCGATCCTTACAAAGATATGGCTTTAGAGATACCCAACAGACTTCACTCATGTAGACTACCTTTTTCGGACCTGATGAGGGATCATCAGCTGATTCCTCTTCCGAAAGTTCAAAGGTGACTTTCTTTTTCTTGTTACGTGAAGATGTCGGTTCAATTGAGTATCCAGATGAATAGCCAGTGGAATTCTTCTCCTTAGTCGGTGTGCGGCATGCGTATTTGTTCTTAATTTTCTGAATGTTGGTGCACTCTCGATTTGGGATGATTTGGTCAAGGTATTCAGAGTAGGTTGCCCCAGGGTGCGGCCATGCATATGTCTCAGGATCACAGAAGAAATTTTTGTCTATTTTGAGATCCACGGGAATTGAAATACTAGGAGGAGTCTCTGCACGTTCATTTTTAATTGAATCGATGTTGGAGAATTCATGTGTCGAGTTCATGTAATCCATGTAGTCAGAGGAGATTGACCCAGGGTGTGCGCATGCATAAGTCTCTGGATCATATGTTTCATATACATGATTCTCCAAGGTGAGAGCAGTTGGGAATGGAGCAGGGTGCAAATTCTCAAACCAATAGTCTCATCAACAACCGCTATCTCAGGTGTAACTGCGGGGTAGGACTCTTCTACCGTTTCATAGTTACGGTTGTCGGGGATGTCGTGGGTAGCCTCAGAAGATCGTGGTTCCTCAAAGATAGGGTTAGATCTAAATGCTTCCAATGCTTTAAAATTGATTTCCCATGTCTCACAATCAATAATTGCCTTAGATAATGCTAAGAATGGCTTTCCGATAATAATTGGAGACTGGGTGAATTCTCCTTGATGTTCAATATCAATGATCGTGAATTCTACTTTGAGCGGAGCACCGTAGAATTTCATGATGACAGAAATGATTCCTCTCAGCCACTTTATTGATCTTTCAGCCAATTAAACAATCTCTCGTACCTTCCAAATCGGTCTGAGCTTGAGTTCATGAAATACATAGGTCGGGAGGATATTGATTGGTGAATCGTCATCAATTCGAGCATGGGTAAAAATTGTGTCTTTGATCATACAATCAAATCTCGACAACTGCTTCACTATGCGGCTCTTGGTTTTTCTCCTCAACACCAAGGAGGAGGTCATTGATAAGATATGCCTTTCTGTCTTTGTTCTAATTCTTCCCGACTTTCTCATCATTAATTTGTCCATTGCAAATCCTTTATGGTAGGGGAAGTGTTCAATGGCCTGAAGAAAGGGAAGTTCAAAAATAAATTCTTCTCAAATGCTTCCTGTACAACAGGATCCAAATTTTGTTAGATCTTCTTCAGTCTCAATTTTTATGAAATTTTCTTGATTTTCTATTTTGTTGGTGCTTTTGAATATTTCCATTTTTCGGTATTTCTGTGTGGTGTGTTCCTCAGATGAGCAGGTCTTCTGATGTCCAGAGTATTAGTCAGAAGCATAATCATTTCTAGGGGAATAATATGCAGAAGTGCTATTGTCAAAATCGTCCCCATATTTCTGAATATCCTCAAAATTTTCACTCTTAAATCAAATCATTTCCTCATTCATTTTTATGTCCGAGCTACCATAGATTGAAAATTAATCGGTCTGCAAATTTTTGAAATCTATCCTCCATTAATTTGAATTTCCTTTTTATCCTCGAGATATCATCCTCAAAATATTGTTCATGATTAATCATGGGAGCAGTCGGACCTTGATATTGTGGAGTCAGCATACATGGTTGATGTGTTTTTATGTTGTGAGACCATTCCTCTGTATGAGTATCATGTCTGAATAGGGGGTTGTTATGGTCAATCCAAGATGATGATTGTTCATTTACGTTTACTGGCGGGGAAGACAGGAGATTTGAAGAAGTGTTGAGTTCAATCACGTGATTATAATCTCCCATGAATGATGGATTGACGTTTACCAAATATGAAGGATGAATTGTATGATCGGCATAAAGAGGATTGATATATGAAGAAGTGGAGACCTCAGTCGGTTGTTGGTTTGTCTGGTCTAAAAACAAAGGGTTGTCATTCATGAAGCAAATCGGATTTGTGAAGAGTGTTGGTGGTTGAGAGTCTCTTGATGAAGTTGGAGGAGGTGTTTTGGATCTAATACATACGAATTCGTTTTCATAGTATAGCACTGATGTTTGATCTTTGATATCGATTTACGCACACCAATGCAAAGACAAATCAAACCCCAGGTTCATAAACTCACACAATGAAGCTGTAAGAGTTCGGCTATTATCTTTTCAATTTTAGCTGGTGATAAATCAATCTTGAAAAAAAATTAGCGAGTTGTTAGGTGCTGAAATTTTCTTAAAGATTGTCCCGAGTTTGTACGACTAGTTTCATCCACTTTCAGCCGGTATGGGTGTAAGTACGGACCGTAAAATGGCTACCCGTGTTAATTAAGGATGGAATCTTATGCAGTGTCCTTTAAACAACCCACTCTGCTAAGGATGTCCAGACTGATTACCGGCTACCCATATTCCTCACTGAGAAGTAGCTAATATTTTTTAAAATCATTAGTCTGAATGAAAATATCGGAGCATGGTTCTAACTTTTGATGTCGTCTCTTGCTCATTCAAAAAAATAAAAACATCCAAGGTTGGGGTTACTCTCCCACAAAAATTATAGATTTTATGGGTTAATTAGAAATTAGCTATTTTTAACAGTTCCAGTTTTAATTAGGCAATCACTGAAGAATTTAAGTGAGCAGAAATACACGTCTACCGTCCTTTCCTGATTTCCTTTTAAAATTTTGTGACAAAACAAGAGGGAGAAATTCGGAAAAAGTCGATGCACGCGAAAAAAATGATGTATGCTCAGTTAGAAGACTTATAGTTTATCCTCGCAATCTCCATGTGGGATGCAATACATAAATTGAAATTTAATCTATATGGATACAAGCCGATGAAAAATTGCACCTAAGTTCTATTAGTGGGAAAGAATTGAGTTAGATTTGGCCAAGTTGAACGATCTATGTGCGTCTCGATTAATAGTGAAGTGTGGCTTAGGATCCTACGAGTACAATCGAGAAATTAAAATGCTATGAGAGTCGTATGTGCAGGTCTATGCTAATCGCCACTCAAGTTGGGCCCCACCCTCACTGGAGAGTGAAACAGGGCATGACACACCACAGAAGAAAGTTAGAGGTTTTGTTACACAAGCGAGAGTCCAAACGGACACCGCTATAAATGAGCAATTAATTAAAGGAATTTAAAAATTTCAGAAATAAAAAACCTAGAATCTACGCTCTCTCATGACTCGATTCGATCTTAATTGCAGATTTTTAGGAGGTCAGTGAAGATGCTTCGGTTTCTTGAAAACTCACTCCACGTATGTCGTGTACCTCATAAAAAAAGAGAGATAATGTAAGAGAGTGACTAAAAATTGTATGAAAAATAAATGTTGAAAATAAATTGCAGGAAAAAAAATTGGAATTTACAATGAGAAATTCAGGGGTCAGACTACCCGAATGTTGAAAATCGAACGAAAATTTTTCAAAACATAAAACTAAGTCGTTTGCCTCCCCAGCAACGACGCCATCTGACGAGTCCGAAAATACGCTTGTTAATAAGACGTTTTTATTTGTTCCTGTGTAAGAAAAATAATGGTTTTGTAGTTCATTGTAGGCGGCAATCGGAATTAGTTAAGAAAATAACCACACAAAATATTTGTCGATTTAAATGCGGTTTTATGTTTATTTTACTTGGGCAAGTCCCAAGGTCGATCACAAGGAGGCAAAGGAACAACCTAGAATTATGTTTATCAAAATTTGTGCGCGGTTCTCAAGGTGGTCTTTTTTTTGGAAATTTTAATGCAATAAAGGATGGAATATGCAAGTTTGGCCTATTTTAGGGACTAAAATATCAATGACGTTCAAACGATGTCCGAAAAATATGAAACTTGGCCACAATGCAAAGCATGATGAAATGAATGTACTTTATTTTTTTGGAATTTTTTGATGCAATATGAATTTTTTATGAATTTTTAAAGGGAAATAAAATGAATTTCAGTATTTAATTATGACAAACATTAAACCTGCTTATTTTCAAGGACCAAAATTATCTAAGATCTATCACTGGGTGATTGATCTCAGAAAAATCCTAAACCTCGAAAATGTGAAATTTAATACCTACTAAAAATCAAACACTGAAATATGCAAAATAATTTTTACAGGGCAAACTACGCATGCAAATGCAAATCTTTTGTAGAAACAATGTCAAGCACAATTTACTCTAGAATATGCGATTTTTCGGGGATTTTTAGAGCAACAGTTAATCAGTGGCAAATTTAAGAGCGCAAACTGGGCAAAATATGCAACTTTCCATAAACCAATTAATTATTAATTAACCATCAATCACAAAAATATCCACAATATATCAAACTGTAGAGAATTATATGACAAACATCATGCTATTTTTGGATAAATAAAATAAAGTCATGTAGAGGTTCAAAATCAATGGGGAACACATGGGTATTTATGCAATACAAGAAATAGATAAAATAAGTATAAACTGCAGGAAGGGGCCTAGATGTTATTACCAAAAAGATCGGAGGTAAGAGTGCAAAATTCCCAAGGCAGCAAGAGCCAAGCACATGCTTCTTGGGTCTTGGACTTTAATGCAAATAAGTGGAGGAGGGGCTTCCTGAAAATTATTCCAGAAGGTCATGTGCACTGCACGTGACCCTTGTTCTTCTGGTGATTGTGGGAAGCATCGGGGGGTCATTAGCAATTGACCCACTAGGTCACGTGCGATGCATGTGACCCCTGGGGCGGGTGGAAGCTGACACGATTCCCCCGCCACGTGCCACGCACGTGAGGCGGGCGCCTCAGGTCTGAGCGCCCGGCTGCGCGACGGTGTCTTTACGGCGGAGGAGGAGAATCCTCTGGCGGTGGCTATGGGCGGAGAAGCGGAGGGGGCTGGCGGAGCTTCTGGTGCCTCTGGCTGGCGGTGGAGGCCAGCAGCCTTGGCGGAGTAGCATAGAATGTGAGGGCAAAGGCGTAGTGTAGTTGGGCGATCGGGGGTAGCCGGAGCAGATGAGTTGTCGGTGGAGAGTCATTGTCGATCAGGGCAAGTGAAGGAGCGACAGAGGCGTTGGTGGTTGTCGGCGGTGGAGTCGTTGGCTCGACGCCAATGGCAGAGCAGGAGCAGTACGGTGAAGGACGGTGTGGACTACAGCGGCGTTGCGGAAGACGCCGGACCTCCCCGAAGAAGGAGGGTGTGCTGTCACCACCGCCCTCCTGTGATACTGATGGCGGATGGGAGTCGTGGATGGTGCTCCTGTGCTTAAATATGGACGATGATGGGGGTCGATCATGGAAGGGGATCAAGGATTGGCAATTTGATTTGGTGGGGTTCGCGAGGGATTCACGGAGGATCGGATGGAGATCTAGGGCGAATCAGGAAGATGACAAGATTGGGGGTGAAAGAGGGAGGAGATCGTAGATAAGGCGGCACAAGAGATGTGCGGCGGAGTATTTGGAGGCGGCGACGAAAATTGTAGGCGGCGGCTGAATGGGTAAGGTCTCGAGGAGGACGAAGGTGGTGGGTCGTCCGATCGGCCGAGATCGGTCGATCCACGGATGTGACACGTGGTAGGGGGGTTAAGAGGGAGCTGCACGTGCGCGACATGTGCCTGCGAGGCATGTGCTTCGCACGTGCGGGGGGCGTTATTATTTTTTTATTTTTTTTGTTTCTTATAAAAATGATATAATAAAATATACAAAAATGGCTAACATGTGGTGGCTCCAGGAGGTGCCATGCGTCAGCACCACAAAAATCCGAAATTAAAAGTTTTGTAAAATCAAAAATAAATAGTAAACAACCTCGGTTTGAAAATATTTCTTCATGAAAATTGCTCGTATCGGTGAGATCTACAACTTTCGTAAAGACATTGAAGCCAAAATCGATCAATTGCACAAAGTGATATTTTTGGGGTATCCCATGTACATAGAATACCTTGATTTTTGGGTTTTTTATTTTTATGTCATTTATAAACCGGATAAAAGAATGGAAAAAATACGATAAAATCAGAGATAAATAATTACACATTAATCTATTTTTTTGGATTTTTATTAAAGGTTAGATATGTCAATAAAATATCAAGTCAAAAACCGCTAAAATACACAATGTACAATAGAGGCCCAAATCCCAACTTTCACATATGAGCTCTAATTCACTAGAACATGGTCTTATTTTGAAGGTAATTGAATGTACATTAGTTCAAAAGCGAGTAGGATAAAAATGGACACTGTATGAGGAAGATATGAGGTTTTTAGTCCAGAAATCCTGGAACTAGGGTTTTGGTTTTTGGTCCACTTATTTAGGTTAGTTATTTTTTTGTATTTTTCTTTTATTCTTATTAGTGATATGTACACATAGGAGGTGGTTTTAGAACATTTGGAGTTAGCAGGAATGAATTAAAAATCAGGGAAGGTAGGCTATTTACGGGCCACTTTTGAGTAGGATTTTTGGCTTCTTATTTTGTGCAGAAATTAGTGCTAAAATGCAATTCTTATGAAAACATGCATGAATGCTAATTATGCAGAATAGATGTAGATATGTTGTTGATTTTTAGGCATTTGAGCATAATAAATGAGATTTAGAGTGATGAATCCGAGAATCATCAATTTACTCATTTGAGTTTAGGAAGTCATTATGTCTTTCAAAGTCTTCAAAAATTTAAAAGAAAAAACTTTTTGGATGAAGGAGTTGGATTAAATCCCCTGGATTTTCACTTCCGCTCAGGATTAAAAATGTTTGAGAATACTCGGTTTAAGAGGTCTTGAGATTTTAGGTTAACATGCCTTAGCCATCAGGGTCTTTGACTTAATTATGCACATTTCCCTAGTTTGATAGATATGTGTGCTATATTGCATGCTCAGTCTCCTACCCTTAAGAATATTGTCAGCACTTCACATACACGACTACGATCTTGATGAGATGACTTGGAATTTCACTTGAGGGACTGGGATGAGGGATTTGTACAGACTTCATCTAATGATGCACGAGGATGGGATAAAATAATTGAAGGCATCATGAAACCTAAGTGTCAACATTTCTAACTTGTATGAGGACTTGGTTCTTATACTAATCTCTTTATATTAACCTAAGTGTCAGGGTGTGAATAAAAAAATCAATGTGTGCCAACTCTTGGTAAAATAAGTGAGCTAGCCAAAAAATAATACAAAGCGAAGAAATATCATTGTTGAAAGAAAAATTCTCATTCCACAAAGTCAAACATCACAAAGCTTCCACCAAAGGTGAGCACTCCCAACCATTTCAAAGTGTCCACATGGACCATCGCAATTACGACCAGGAGTCGGTCCTGCACCAAAAAGGGGCTCTACTGATGGATTCGAGGAATCCTCAAGCACATCACGGAAGCGTGGCAATCGCATCTCATGCGATGGGGCGACTAGTCGCACT
The DNA here is from genome assembly GCA_037367405.1 of Ottelia alismoides. Taxonomy (NCBI): domain Eukaryota; kingdom Viridiplantae; phylum Streptophyta; class Magnoliopsida; order Alismatales; family Hydrocharitaceae; genus Ottelia; species Ottelia alismoides. The sequence continues at coordinate 618,293 of JAZKJV010005007.1, forward strand.
AGTCGCTTGGTGCAGCGGAATTTAAAAATTTTAAATCATGAGATGAAACCACATGATCTGAAGAACATCTCTTGGATCGTTTCATCTAACCACAAAGTATTAGAAATACCTCTCGAAGCGTGATTGCGATCACTAGATCTCTAAAGCAAGAGATCCTCCTGACTCAAGTTTGATCTACGAAGATGGAACTCGCGGGCGTGATGTTGAGACACATGCTTCCCGCAATACTCGATGAAGATCCGATCCTTGCATCTACTGATTTCGTCCAATGAAATCCGACGTCTCCTTCCAGAGAAAGAATTCCCAAAGAAGATGGACATCCACGAGCAATCGAAGAAAAACTACGATGGCGTAGATGTGATTGTTATTCCTTCAATACCTTAAGGTGGACGACCACCTTGAGAGAGAGAGAGAGATGGGCAAGAATTAGAGTTGATAGAGAGAGAGAGAGTAGACGTGTACAATACATGTATTTTCAAGAGGCTAGGGTTTCCCTCTTTATATACTAGTTTGGGAGTCCATGGATAACAATCCATGGCATACACAAAATCAATGGTTAGATTGATATGTGTTTTTAATCAATGGCCATGATCATTGTTGTTCAAAATCAACAAATTATTAATTTATATTAAATAATATATGTTGCATTGTTATCAACATAATTTATTTCAATAAAATCAATTATCACAAGATAATAGAATAATAATTAAAAAGGGATATTAATCCAACCTAAAATCATGGGACGTCACCCATGACCAATTCATGGAAGACACCACCTCATTTGGTGGTGGATTATCTCCTTTTTATTTTATCTCGTTATCTATTAATTATATGCGACAACATTTATTGCAAAAGTATCCACTAAATTAATTCCAAATAAATTAGTGAATACTTCAATCATGCCATTGAAAATATGTGAATCATATTCACAACCCAAACAAAATTGTAAATTACATTTCCAATTAATTTCTTAATGTGAATCCAATTCACATTAACTGTTCATAAATGTTATTTACAAAAGTGCTCTAGATCTCTCTAATATATTATAAATCATATTTACGATATACACAGATACTATGGATAGCATTATCCATAAACTGTGTTTCATTGATAATTAAATCCCATTTCATTATTTTGGATAATCATTCTCACAATATGAATCCTATTCATATTATTCTTGGTAAAATAAATTGTATTTAATTATCAACATCTTGTTGCTTGGATAAAGAATTCATCAAAGGAATTATTCTTGAACTCCTTCAAGATTAATGTGCTTTCTCCGCAGATACATGGAGATAAGGACAGGGTTATTGTATTGTTCCACGTATAGTAACTGGGATGTTGAGATCTCATCTCAAATCCAGATCTCACAGACGTCCCATAGATGCTTGATTACATCAACACCGCAAATCCAATCTTCTCATCGCATCTGAATCTCATTCAGACCAATGTCCACCACTTGGACCAAGATCGCATTGCTTCTCTACTGAGAGGATCCACTAATATCCAAACTTGTTTCATCACTCCCTCAGAATGGAAGCGTCATGGTTATACAATCGTTTATGATCACATCACCCTCAGGCATTCCCAATACCTGTATATCATGCATACTGGAAGACCTATGATCAATCTGAAGATGTAGATCAATTTTACACTATCATCTTTAGGGTTTTATTATCAAGTTTCTCAATATTGGTCATTGGGAATCGGTATCGATCATATGCTTTCCCAAAGCATATATCATACCATCAAATTCTTGTCATGCTTCCAAAGCACGACGACCATGCATGGAATTTGATCGGTCCCAATACCTCATGAGTGAGCTCATGTCTTCCGGTTCATAAGTGAACCAATATGATCCTTTCGAGAGATTGTATTACTCATATTCCCTTACATGCACAACAGCTCACCGGTGTATAGACCATGGTTAGGTCATCAACCTATTGGTCTGCCAAATATACACACTCAGACATATAGTAACACATATGTCTCTGGTCTAAGGATGTGTGCCTATGCTGTGACAGTATTAAACATAGGGCCATAGGGCCTCTGTTATCTCGATCTAGCAAAGTCAAACCTTTGACTCAACTAATTTGACACCTCCGAATCACTATTCCCATGTAGAGGACCAACATCAAGAGGTCGGTCAGATATCATCCTTTGTGAGAAAGGATTGTCATCTCCTACTCATGCTGGAGATCATCTCTTAATAATCATTTGACTGTGCTTGATGAGTCCTCTACATAACTCTTTTGATATTCATCCAAACTCTAGCCTCTATGATTCATTTAATAAAGCAACAGTTATATGATCATCAAGATGGCTATTGTACATAACCCTAATTGTACAGAGGGATCTTATAGTGCATTCATTCATTTAATTTCAGAAAGGGAGTGAAACATCAATAACTTTTACTGATAAACATGTATATTACAGTAACATTTATTGTAAGAATGGTTCGCTCGGGGCTCACATGTCCAACATCTACATCGTAAATGCTACAAGTCTGGGTGTAGAAGCTATAATAGGTACTAAAAAAGGCACACCCTGGTGTATTCTTAGGAAAACAAGTGCAGATGACTCCAACTTCTCTTCACAGATGCACTGATAAACACCAAGAAATGGGCTGAGTAATAAGGAACTCAGGAGGATACTTGTTCCAATTAGAGGGAGAGAAGAAATGACACAATCTTAAACCCTCCATAAATGGGCCTGCCACCTACACTCCTATGTCTGACAACTAAAGAGACGGTGGATTGGACACAATATTTTATTTATTCCCTAGTGTTGAGGATTGGGTCTATAGGAGAATTTCTTGGATTGGGACTGTGACTGACGTTGTGACTCTACTCTCATGATCATGGTCAACACTTTAATTCATTTCCTTAGTTTATATGTATCAAAGAGAGAGAGTCTGAAAAATTTGAGAAATTGGATGGCTCTTGATTAAGGCTTGTTTGAGCTTTGAGATTTTGAATCTCTAAAATTGAGAGTTCTTGAATGGATCAGATCATGTACGTACACACACAAGGGGTTAATCCAGCTCATTCATTTTGAGATGCTCGGGGACGAGCATAGTTTAAGTATAAGGGATTGATGAAACCCAATTTGATTGTCATAATTTGCGGATATTACCCCCCTTGCTTTGACCAATTGTCCATAAAAACAAGAAAAATCCTTGTATATACTTGAGTCTTTGAATTAATTAAAAATACAAAAAAATAGAAAAATAAAAATCATAGTATTTTTAAGCCTTTAAAAACACTCACAAAAATATATCTACCTTCTTTTGCCCTCATCTCCGTTTATGGTCAACATGAAACTTGTAGATCTCATTAGGATCTACAATATTCATGTTTTGAGTTTCTCTAAATTTGGCATTCTTCTCCCTCATATCACAACTTCTTTGTCTGAATAATCTGATTGGATCATGTGGCTCTTTCTGGTTGAGCCACGTGGCCGCATATCTTCTCGCCACACGCTTGCATTCTCTATCATTGGATCAATTCAAGGCGCCTTAATCCTTACCTTCTGTTCCCATGCCCTTTCTCAACTGCCAAATCACCCCCCTGATCACATCTAGACCGTCCGCAAGTGCCTTCTCCTCAGCTCGCCACATGTCACACCTGTAGCCACCCGATCCTTCCTTGGTACCTTCATCTTCACCGCACACTACTACATTACCCTCAACCTATCGATCAAGCCCTAGATTACATCCAGGTCGTTTTCCCGCACCTCGTCAACCTCTCACCACGTGGCAGTACCTTCACCGCTCGATCACACCACCCTAGATAAATTTGGGCCTCTCATTAGAGCCATCTACTCCGTTGTTGCATCGTAGGATCCAATGGATGAAGACCCTTCGTCAAACTCTGAACCCCATCTCTCCTACGAGCACCCCTTTCCATTTCTCCCTTCTTCTTCGCGGAAAACCACTAGCTGCATGTATGCCCTCCTCTCGCTCCATAACCTCCACGCAATCCATTCCTCCCTTCATCGGAGCCACCACTTCCTACAAATACTTCACCTTCACCCCACATCAAACCTGTCCACCTTTAATAGGGGCTCTGCCCATCCCTTATCCTCCTCCCCCTGACAAGGGGAGGACTGATCGAGGTGCGATGACAACGGCGGCGCCCGATGTCGACCCCTAGCCATTCAAGTCTAGGTCTGTGGAGCTCTGCCTCCGCCTAGCTACCAGCAGATGCTGCAATGGTCCAACGATGACCAGAGCTTGTCCAAGAAGGTCGAGCCCAAGCAAACACTTCGCCATTGCCCAGGTAAGTCCCTCCGATCTTCTTTGCTTGTTTTTCCTTTAAATTCTCTAAAAATAAGGACTGAATTCACACGTTTACCTTCCATTAAACATCCCTCGAGCTTTAACACACATCAACCATCCTCGTGCACATTTTTCCTCGCTTTCAACGCCAGTCACAGAGGAGGAGAATGATATAGTTACCATTGGATGCACCATCCCAGTAGCCATCCAACACCTTATTAGGAGCCACATCGATGCCTTGTACAGTTACAGTCTGATTTCATAATCAGATGACATTCAAGAAACCATGTGTCTGTGTTTGGAGGCTCCTCCATACCTTAGGCTTGGGACACCCGAGCCACCTCCGAGTCTCGCCCGAGCCACATCCAAAGCTGAGCTAGCCAACGAAGCTACTCTTCGCCTCCTCCGAGCCTACAACGGTCCGAGCCTCGCCTATCATGTATTTAATCATGTGCGGCCACAGTATTTTGCATGGAGGTCGAAACTATTTCTTCAATTAGCACATAAGTCCAAGAAGCACACACAATCCACTTGCGCCTAAGGTATTGCATCCAAACCCTTGCGGGTTTTAATAATTGCAAATATACCCCCGCACGTATGGATAATTTATAGGGAAGGCCTCGCTTAATTTTTTTACATTTCAATTCCTCCCAGGGACCTGTTTGCTAGTTATCTTCATGTTTTCTTGCGTTTATGCTCCTGGTTTCCTTTGTTAATAATTATAGCATGCGAGATCTGATCGATGTGATTTTAATTGCATTTCAAAGCTCGTTTTGTTATCTTTTTAATGGCACAACTAGCTTTTTTATTTGACACTATAGAGTTCGATGATTAACTTTGTTCATGGAATGTCCTTCATATAATTTGTTTCTTACATTGGATCAATATTTCAATGAAATTTGCTTAGTCATTCGATTTTGAAGTTAACCTGAATTTCTTGCTCATTGGTTTTATATGATTAAGGCATATTCACACACTTGCATGCATCGTCACTTGCATATGCTTGCATATGTAAAAATAACAAATAAAAAATGCATTTCCCATGTTAATTTATGAATCATGTCGTCATGTGCATTCATTGATCTATGAGTTTTTAATCTAACACTTAATTTAATTAATAAGAGTCTAAATTCATACTTAAGAGGTTCGTTTCCCTGAGTTCGACCTTGGGCTTTACCATTTAAAATATAGATCGACCGCTTATTTTGATCAAGCGGTCATTGACACATCAGATTTAGCCAATTGCAATGATATCAGAAGTGTTAAAACAATACTATTAAAAGGTCGAATTTTGGGTTCGTCACTCCTCGTTGCCTACTTTCTCCACCTTAATCACTAGGGTAGCAACAAGGTTGCAGAAGAGTATTTTGTATCTCGAATCGATGGTAGTTTGACCTTAACCAATTCATGGTTGGTGCTATCCGCCACGATATACTTCCTTTTTCTTCCATAGTTGAGTCGAGGTAATAACCCCGTCAATCGCTTCATCGATATTTGCCTTCCATTTCCAATCACAAGGAACCCTTCATCCCTTTTTTACATTGTTTCTTTTCAATTTTAACATCACTGTCACTGTCTGCCATAATTGCTCTGACCATTGGGTTGGAGCTCCATCGCATCCATATATCAGTTCTGATCGACTCGCCTGCTCACCCTCCTACGTAATCTGATCAACCTTGGACTTGACCTGAGTGTCATATTTAGGGAAGGACTTCTTTCTAACACCTTCATCGAAAGTAGAATACTATCCCACTTCCACTTACTTTATTAATTCTACCAAATAAGCCCGGTTGGAATGTTGTCTCAGAGCCTCAAGTATTCCAACTAATCATGGTATACAAGAGGGGCATGAATCGAGGCCCATTAGTATAGGCAGAGCTTCTCTAGATCCCACACATGATCTTAATTGATCATCTTGCATAACTATCAGACCCATCTACTCGATGCGGAACCATTCTGGCATGCTCCTAGAGTATTTAATCGGTTGATTAGAGCCTTGCAGCACCTGATTTCATCGATCAAAGAACAACCAGCGAGACCTCCATATCCATTCTTTAAGAGAATCTTTCAACCATTAGATGGAGAACTACGCTTCCAGATATGATCGGGTCCCCTCAGTCACACCTAAATCCAAGAGATCCGATCAGAGCTAGGTCAGATCTGCACCGCATGTCACCACTTTTCTGTGCGCCATCAGATCTTTTCCAACGACCTATCAGGACCGTACCTCAACACAATGTTCCAACATCGTATGTCCTAGCACACATCAAATATGAGCCATCAGAGCCCCACGTGCACATCACGCTCGTGCAGGGATTTATTTCTACTTTTACCCTATCGTTTATGTCATTTCTTTTCAGTATAATAAATGTAAAAGTAGTTTTAAACATTTGTATTAAGGACCTTAAAGTTTTTATATTTGTACTTTAGTCCATATGAACCTCATTCACGTACCTTTTCATATGATTTTACTAGGTTATTTGCATGTTTGCTCACGTGCTTTCACGTATTGTCTGAATAAGAAAAGTTTTTGGAAATTCCTCATATACCTCTGTGTTTCTGCTTCACGCGTGACACATGTTTTATCTAGGACTTTTGCATCTTGAGCCTCGTATTGTTATTACGCGTTGTTGTTTGACCCCAGAACTTAATGTAATTACTATTTGCCAAGCCTTCTTCTAGACTTATTTTATTTTATTTTAATAAATATTAAATTAAGTCAGAAAATTCCCAAATATTTCATAGTACATCCTTTTAGTGTCTTTTATTTGTGGTAATTTTTGTTGGCTGCATTTCTCTTATTTCTATTATTAAAAATTCAAAAACTCACAAAAAATCTTTATTTTCCTTAGAAGATTCATAAAAATCCTAAAATACCTTAAAAGTACAAAAAATAGGTTAGACATCTTTTTAGCTATTTGATTTTCATATATTTCAACCCATTTGCATTTATAAAACTCAAAAAAATTACAACTGCTTAAAAACATGAAAAAATATAAAATCTTTTAAAAATACTAAAATTGTTTTTTTGTGTATACTTGTAGATATCTAAATATATTTTTGTGGAACTGATTTGCCGGAGTTTTGAGCATAGTTCTCATTTTTAATTTGAAAAATATGGATGGTTATGCAATGCTTGGTTTATTTAATAATTTTATCATTATAAAAACCGTAAACATTCTTTAAAATTTCTGAAAAAACTATAAGAAGAATATAAACTTGTCAAAAAACATTAAATTTTTTACTTGATTTTTCTGCCTATTTTCTCCATATTTGAAAAATAAAAAAAATGTTTATGTGCTCTTATTTCCATTTTATTTATTTGTCTTTATTTGAAAAAGTAAAATGTAAAAATTTACAAAATAAAAAATCATAAAAAATGAAAAATCAGAAAATATAATAAAGTAATATAAAAATGAAATACCACATTAAATTAAAAAGATAAAAATCCAAGATTAGTTTGCTATGATTTTCCTTCTTTTTAGTCTTTGATTTCCCATTGATTTGAATGACACTCATTTCATAATAGTTGCCGCCTTGTGTTCAACCCAGGGAGCTTTACCAAGTTAATAAATAATAGCCTAGACCACTCTCTTTTTCTTGCATGATTCATTTTGTGGTTCAATAATTTTCACGATAGCGGCCAGATTTTTGGGGTGACAATGACACTGTTAATTGCTTAATTCCATTAACATAACCCTAGTCGACGGGTTCGGTCACGAATACTATCAACAGTACCCTCCTCCTCAACAATAAAGTAGCACCCTCCTAAACACATAAATCATTGTTCCAATTGTAGCCTACATAGCATTATTCATCTCATTGTGGTGAGCACGTTGACCCTGAGGCGGCGTCGGTGAACCCATCTTGATGACCTCACTACAAACGAAACTCCCATTCTAATGCAGGTATAGGCCAATCCTAATAACTTCAAAAGAAAGGAGCAGGTAGTTTGGGATGTCTCATCTATTCGATAGAGTCAGGTACTTTGGAGTTTATGTTATCTAATGTAGTGACTCTCAGGAGCTGCAGGACCTTGCAGCCATCCGTTGCATAAAATGGGATGAACGAAGGTCTTTTGCTGAGTCGTCATCTCCTACATGCGTCGGTTCAGTAGCAGAGCCTTGTGAGGAAGAAGAAAATGGAGGAGCACCACCAAACTACAACCACCACCAAAAGAAAATCCAAAAATTATAAGAAAAAGGGAAAAATAAAAAAAGAATAAGAGCGCAAGCTAAGCCAATTCAGCCTAGGTGGAAGCCACAACAGTAGCTAATTCAATGCCAATTGACAAATATGAAGCTCATGTGAATTCTTTTTTGCTTGTTTTGCATGGCGACCAACCTTCTTGTCAGCCATTTGTAGATAATGATGGAATTAAGAATAATGCATTTAGTTATATGAATATTCCTTTTCCTAATGCTGTAAAAAAATTCAAAACAAAATAAGAGGTTGAAAAATGCTTTGTCTCATCTTAGCTTTACAAAGATTATCCAAAATATTGTTTTAGAAATGTCGTTGTTGAAGGCCATGGATAACAAGCCAGTAGTAAACAAATGTCTAAAAGAAGGATATGCCTTGATGCATCAACCCCGCAAGAACAAATGCACTTGAGGAGAGAAACACGTCCTATCCATGGCCATTGTAATGCTATAAGTGATCTCCCACAAAAGAAGAAAGGCAAGGAAGCACCCATAATTAGATGCGAGATTTTTTGTAAGATATTTGAGAGAACATTGCTTGATAGTGGTTCTCCTATAAATTTCATGCCCACGACATTACTTCAGGAATTCATGTTGGATCCGCTTAAACCCATATACATGATCCTTCAGTTTGTTGATCGATCCACTAAGTGGCCCAGAGGTTTCTTAGAGGACGTTATCAAAACTGTGCACAATAAGCATTTCCCAATGTAGTTCATTGTCCTAGTTATTCACATGCACCTTTAATATAGACCCTTATTATTCTTGATCGATCATTCCTTTAAGTGAAAAAAGTGGTACTTGATTATGGGTCTGGAAAGATCACAGTCCGTATTAGACGTGTGAGCATGAGGCGAACCATTCCTACAATAAATGTTACTGTGATATTTTATTTATCAATAAAAATTATTGATTATTTTCACTCCCTTTCTGATATTAAATGAATGAATTCACTATAAGGTCCCTCTGTACAAGTAGGGTTATATACCATGGGCGTCATAATTATCATACAGCTCTTGATTCAATAATTGAATCATAAAGGCTGGTGCTTGGATGAATATATAAGGATTTAGAATAGGACTCATTAAGCAACATCAAATGATTGTTAAGAGAGGATCTCCAATATCAGTAGGAGATGGCAATCCTTTCTCATTTGTCTGATATCTAACCGACCTCTTGATTCAGATGTTCTACATTGGAATGGTGATTTAGAGGTGTCAGATTAGTTAGATCAAAGGGTTGACTTAACGAGATCGATATAACGAAATTCCTATGTCGAATGCTTTTGCGATATAGCCATAAATCCTCTAACCAGAGATAGATGTGGTACTGATGTCTGAGTGTGTACATTTGGTAGACCAATAGGTTGATGACCTAACCATGGTCTATACACTGGCGAGCTATTGTGCATGTAAGGGCATATGAGTAATACAGTCTCTTAAAGGGATGATAGATGTTCACCTGTGAACCGGAAGACATGAGCTCACTCATGAGGTATTGGGACCTATCAAATTCTATACATGGCCGTCGTGCTTTAGAAGTATGACAAGAATTGGAAGGTATGATATATGATTTGGGGAAGCATATGATCGATACCTACTCCTAATGACCAAGATTGAGAAACTTGATGTTAAAACCTTAAAGATGACAGTGTAAAATTGATCTATATCTTCAGGTTCATCATAGGTCTCCCAGTATGTATGATGTACAAGTATTAGGAATACTTGATGGTGATGTGATAAAAAACAATTGTATAACCATGATGCTTCTATTCCTATGGGGTGATGAATCAGGTTTGGATTTTAGTGATTCCTATAAGTAGATAAATAATATGAACTTGTACCAAGTGTTGAACATTGATGTAAATGAGATTCAGATGCAATGAGAAAATTAGATTTACGGTCTTGATTTAATCAAGCATCTATGAAAGGTCCATGAGATCTGTATTTGAGATGTGATCTCAATATCCAAGTCACTATACGTGGAGCGTACAATCGCCATGTCATTATCTCCATGTATCTGCAAAGAAAGCACACTATTATTGAAAGGGTTCACGAATAATTCTATAGTTGAATTATATGTAAGCATTAAGAAATGGATAATTATATGTGATTTAATTATCATGAATGATGTGAATTTGATTCACATTATTTAATGCTTAAGAATGACGATCCAATATAATTAAATGTGTTTTAATTATTATGAATGAGAATAATGTAGATAGAAATATCCAATTAATTTTAATATATTATAAATGTGATTTATAATGTATTAGATTGAGCTTTTTTATGATTTATATTTATTGATTAATTGTTTACGTGAATTGGATTCATATTGGATAACTAATTGAAAATGTAAATCACATTTTATTTTGGGTTGTGAATGTGATTCACAAATTTCCAATGGCAAGAATGCAATATTCCCGAAATAATTATGAATTATTTTTGTAGAATAATTTACAAAAATTGGTTTTTTCAATATTGGAGATACATGGAATGATGTAATATAGGGGATTAAATGAGAATCACCCCTTCCCTAATAGGAGAGGGGACGACCACCAATTCCTACAAGGAAAGGGTGGTCGTCCCCTCCTCCTATATGGAAGGAGGGAATCTCCTTTCCATGCTCTCCAATTTTAATTGGTTTAATTTTAAGATTAAATTATGTTGATTTATTAATATACATATATTTAATATGATTAAATTAATTGTTATGTTTTTCCATCAAAATCTTGGCCATTGAAAGAAGCACAAATCAATCTCATCCACTGATATTGTGTAGTCCATGGATTATGATCCATGGACTCCCAAAACCATATATAAGAAGAGTGACACCATGCTCTTCTTAATTTTAAATGTTTACAACATCATCATCAAGCTCTCTCCTCTCTTTCTCATTCTCATGCCCTCTCTCCCTCTCTCTTCTTTGGTGGCTGTCCATCCTAGCCCTGGAGGGAAGAAGCTGTCATTGTCGCTTTGTCGTTGTCCTACCGCCTTGACATTCCTTAGTTCTCCATCTTATTTGGTGCACTTCGCTCATGAAGAAGACGTATGATCTCATGTTACAATATCAAGAGTTACCTTGCTTGGATCTACATCTTGGATTTCGAGGAGCACGTCACTCATCCCTGCAATGGCAGGTGTCTTCTCTGATCATCGAACTTGAGACAGGAGGTCTCTTTTCTTAGAGGCTTGATTGCACCCAAGATACGAGAGGTATTTCTTTATGTATTATGTGGTTTAGATGAAATTATTCAAGAAGTGTTCTTGAATTATGTGGTTTCATCACATGAAGAAAATTTCTTGAATTTCGCTGCATTGAACAACTAGTGCGACTAGTCCTTCTCGATCGTATAAGATTTGATCCTCACGCTTATGTGATGCACATAAAAATTATTCCATAACCTTCAAGTGGTATCATAGCCTTTGTTCAGAGGTTTTGGATACAAACCATAAACCTAGGAGGACTTGGGTTGTTGCGCCCGCCCACTAAGCAGTAGGTTTGGCATTCTATTTGCCAAATATAACATGCAGTACACTATAACTCATAAGCCCAATGGAATTTGATTTTTGCATCTCTATTTAGTGAATAATTTCGGCCATGTTTAAATATTTAAACACCAAATATATACTTGTATATTGTTCCCCATTTAATAAGGAAACCGTGGGATTTGAGTATTTGTAATTTGGATCATCTTTGCTTAACTTATGATCTTTTAAATGAACATATATCCACTGTTTCGGGGACTGCGAATCATGACATAATTAAGGAGTTAACTATTATTTTCAAATTCCTAGAAATACGTGTTGATATCCCAAATTAGAAAACTTTGGAAACTTATTTTGTGTAATTTGTATTTAGTTTGATTAAGATATCCTAATTTTAGTAAGTGGGGGTCATTGCTGGAAATTCCATTCCTAATAGAAAACCATGTGATTATCAATTAGTGAAATTAATGGTTAATTATGGAAAAATAGTTGATAAATATTAGGTGATAATTATTTTCTTAATTGAAATTTCCTTATTCAATAATTTATTAGATATAACCTAAATCACAATTAGTTACACAATCGACAAACAAACTTGCTTGAATTGGATTGCGAATTGTTTTAGCAAATTTCCTTATAATCAAAATGGTTTTGATTATTACTATATGGTATAACTTCGGTTGAAAAAGTGTTTATCGTCTCAAGTACATTGTGATCAATTTGGCATTATCTTTTCCTGATGTGCATATGGTGTTTATTTGGGGAGTGTTGGGGTAGTAGGTTGTACTGTATGCGGTTTGTCCCACTATAGTCAACACTGGAAATGACAATGGGTAGGGACGGGATAATCCAGAGAGATTACGGTGTATTATTCTAATTATTAAAATTCTCATAATACGTACTTCGAAATGATACCATCCATTCTAGTAACAATAAAGTTTATTGATTGAATTGGATTGATAACTGATTTAATACGATAAAATTGATTATATCCAACTTAAACACACTATTTTGAATAGATGTGAATTTCTGATGGAAGAATTAATTATATGAATGTGATTCATGATAATTAATTAAAATTTTAATATGAGGTGGAGGATCACATAAGTGACATCCATGGTCTCCCATCAAGGAGAAGTGTTTCATCGTCATGGATTGTGTGTAGGAGGCACATGTTCGAAAGGATAACTCTTGTATCATTTGGATCAGCCTCTTTGCTTCTTGAAAGCGTAAGGTCGTATAAGTAATAACCGCAATATCGGGTCATCATATTATTGGGGCGATACTGTATTGCGCATAGCGATTACTAATCTTGTGGACGGTTGGTTGAATTAACGATGGGTCAACATCACCTTAGGCGTAGTGGGCCCTGGTGTTAATGACTAAATCGGGAAATGTAAGTTAGACTTGCAAGGTGAAATGTATTACTGTTTCTCTTTATCCGAGTCATAGGTTCTCATATTATTGCGATGCGACAGTGGTAAAGAGGATATCCTAGTTCTTGCTAGAGATATAGAGGTAAGTGTATCTCTTGCTTTTAAACTAATTAAGGGAATGGACTTTCGAAGTTTAAAAAGCAAGACTAATTTGATTAAAAATCCCTTAGTCAAAGATTTCAAATTGAATATATAAATAATTATATGTTCTAATTAAGTGCATTTTTCATTTTAGAAAATGAAGTCCATGATCTCTCTAAGCAGACTCCTGGAGGTCAATCAGTTGACTGGAGCAAATTATCCGGATTGGATCTAAAATTTGAATCTTGTCCTTTCTGCTAAGCGCATCTCCTTTGTGCTATCAAAGGACAAGTATGCAGGCCCAAATACTCCAAAAGAAATCTCTTTTATTGAAAAGTATGATGAAGATCATAATTTGGCAAGGTGTTACATTATTGGTTCATTATCCAATTTTTTTTGGAAACGACATGTGGAGATAAACACTTGCCAAGAGATCTTGTTGATTCTAAAAGATATGTTCAGTGACGTAAACTGCACACAACGTTATAATATAATGAAAGAGCGTATTCCCTGCAAGATGCAGGAAGGGATCTCTGTCAGAGAACATGTACTCAAAATGTTTGGGTACCTCTCTGAGATGGAAACCCTTGGAGCTAACATGGATGCAGATATGCAAGCTAAAATCACCTTGTTGTCACTCCCTAAGTCTTTTAATAACTTTGTGTTTATGCACCTGATGACCCAAAAAATCCCACAATCCCGGTTAAAGTATAAATCAGGGTCATTGCAACCCGAACTGTGAGGCTAAGTCAATCAAGAAAAAGAAGACCACCAAATATAAATCAAGCAAATAAAATGAATAGTGATCTCGCTATTTTATTTTACCTGGTATAGCTACCAAGGTTAAACACAAAGAGAACAGAATGTAATGGCTACGAAGTAGTCGGGATTAAAAAATAAATATTTTTGGTGGATTTTTAAGTTTTTAATTTTTTTGGATTTTTAATATTGGGAAAAAGGTAAAAGAAGTGAAAAAGGTCACAAACAACTATTTATTTGACACACCAAAACAAGTCAAAAAATTCAAGTAAAAATATTTTAGGATTATAGATAAATTCAGATGCTTTTAGTATTTTTCTCAAATTTTTATTTGATTTTATGAAAATGAAATAAGGCTGAAAATCGAAGGTACTGTGCAGTCATAATCAAAAGGGTATTTAAAAATCTTTAAATAGCATATAAAATTCCAGAGACAATTTTATTGTAAACTAAGAAGACAACACTAACTCAGAAACTGAAATTGCATTTTTTATTTTTTAAGAATTTTTAATAATTTTTACAAGTTTTTTAGTGTTTTTCATATTTTAGGGTTTTTATAAATCCAAATAAAACAAAACTTGGATAGAATAAAAAACACAACAACACAAGCCAACAATAAATTTTTTATATTTTTTAAAGGGTTTTTTGTATTTTTATTTATTTTTCATATTTGACAGAAGCGAAATCAAAGGTTTTCAAATTTTTAAAAATAGAAAATGAAAACAAAAATGTCCCGAAAATTCAAAGAAATTTATACACAGTGGCAGGAGCCACGTATCCAAATTCCATGAAATTTGGATGTGATTTGATATTTTATTCAACCAATCAAAGGCATAAAGCACACATGGACCAAATCACAGTAAAAACAAGTTTCAGGGATTAAAACGTAACACGCATGAAAAGACCAAGGGGCCTACAACAATTTTCACACAATATTCAACACATGTCCAAATTAACCACGCATAAGGGTATGGATGTAAATAAAGAAACTATTTCATCAAAATATAACATCCATATATTCCAGGAGAAAAAATGCAAATGTCACATAAAGGCACGTGACGGTGCACGTGCCATCATACAGGAAGGACTACATAGCAAATATAAAAAACTGCAAGGGTTATAGTGCAAAAAGTCCACAGTGCTATATTTATTTAACAAACTAAATAGGAACATAAATAAACTACAGGGGAAGAGGGCACAAATTACCCAGCAAGGGGCATGCGGGTCATGTGGGTGACATGTGCTGGCAACGTGTGGCTGGCGTACGGTGGAGATGTTGATGTCTGGCGCATCCAACGGCTCTGACACTATGGCGAACATGGGGAGTACGCGACCGTTAGATCTGATATCTAAGAGCCTAACAGGAGCAGGCCACAGACGGTCCAGATGGTAATTGGGACAGAAGCGAGATCCGATGGTGTAGGAGGCAGCAGGAGGAACTCCTCCCTGGTGAAGTTCGCCGGAGGACCAGAGGTGCTCCTGGCGGCTGATGGAAGATCAGGAAGAGGGGCTCGACTCCCGATGCTCCTCCGCGTCGGGTGGCGGTGGAGGATGAAGCATCCACCGTTCAGATCACCGAGGAAGGGGATACGACCTCTAATAACTCCGGTGAGGTGGATGGAAGGCGAGCTGGGGAGTAATCGCGCACACTCTAACCTGCAAACAGAAGCTGCTGCTCGGAGGAATGCTCCGGCGAGGGTTATTTGATAAAAAAACTATGGGAAGTGATGGGGAACGACGAAGGGAGGTTTCGGCGAAGGCGGCAGAGGGAATTAAGCTCAATCTCGGCTCGGATAGGCAAGATCGAGATGTTCAGACTATGGAAGAAGGGTGATGATGGAACGAGGGGTCGATTTGAACGGATTGGGATGATCGGTGGAGCTCGACCGTCAGGTCGAAGCTGACGGAGTGGCAGATGCAAAATCAGAGATAAATGGAACTAGGATCGATGAGAGGTCTACCTGAGGTTCCAAGATCAATCCTCAGCTCCAAGAGGTGAAGTCGAGAAGGGTCGTTGCCTCGACCACGCTGCGGAAGGTGGGGAGACTCGAACGCGGCGGCGCTCCGGCCACGTACGATGAGCTTCGGCTACACGCACTCTCTCCGACCATTAAAGGGCGCTTCCAAACATTGTCACTGAGGGGAAGGTTTCTTGGGTGGAATGAGGGCTTGCGGCGCGAGCTACTGAACATGGCATTGGAGTGAACCTTTTATAGCGAGTCCCAAGTGGCGAGGTTGAGTGGGTACAGATGCGCGAACCAAGGAAGATCCGCTCTTCCCTATGGATCCGCAGGGGTCGTGGATCCAAGGGGAAGAGGTGAGAGGTGGAATCGGAGCGAAAGGCAGACAGATCTGCTAGGGATAAATGGGAGAAATCGGGCTGAAACGTGTATCTGGGCGCAACTGGTCTGGGGCGGGGGGCAGTTGACTGAGGTCAACAGTCCCCCGTGGACCAATCACAAAATTCCAGGGTCAAAAATACATAGTAATTATTTTAAAAATCTAAATGATTTTATCTAAAAATATTTCAACATGAAAAATAATTATTTATTTTCAAACTATTTTTAATGAATTTTATTTACTTTTTTGAAAAAATAAATTAAGGTATATGCATTATATTATATTATGTACATATATAAATTATTTATTTATTTTTTTTTTAATTTTTATTTTGTTTATTTTTGTATAAATACTCTAATTTTGCATTTTATTTATTTACAACATAAAATTTAGAGTATAAAAAAAATTATTTTTTTATTATTTACAAGTATTAAATAAATAGGAATAAATACATATATACATCGTATGTACAAGTTAGAGAGAGAAAATTGTTTTGTTTTTAGTTTTATTTTCTCATTTTTGTTCTATTGTTAGAGATATATACAAGATAATAGAAACACATTTTTAATTTCTGAAAATAAATTATTTATATACATAAGGGATCTGTACAAGGATGAGTGTCCCTATTTCTCTCTACTTATTTTATTTAGCGATCAGGCCCATGTTGGGCCCTCTCTTGGGTACAGGTCACTGAATATTTATTATAAATAGTTCCTTCTTTTTCTTTATTTCTTTTTTCTCTTATTTTTGCACAAATGCATGCTAATTATTGAATATTAACAAATGCATGCCTTTTCGTATCTTATTGTATTTACAATCATATACATGGTGTTTTGCCAAGAAAAATAGCTAAAATAAAAGAATAAAGAGTTATGAATGGGGATTCATCGCCCCCCTATACTTTACATTTGCTAGTCCCTTAGCAAACACTTATTTGAAAAAGAAGTGAAATAGAGAAAGAAAAAGAAGGGAAATCAAGGTTGATTATTAAACTTTCCTTTATTAAATTGAAATATTGAGCTCAGTCAAACCTTTGGATTGTTAATTTGTCAGAACCTTATTTGGACTTAAGCATAAAACTCAACACCATCGAAGATCCACCAATCTATGGTCAAGACTCCTCAACAATCCAGATCAGAACAATTCTACATACACAAAATCTAATGACCATGAATCTTTCCTTGTACTGTTTAAGTGATATGTAGCTCCCCTCATCTGAAATGACAAAGTGACAGCCCCCCTTAACAAGGTAACTCTAATGCCTCTGTCTAGCAACTCTTTCCTCGAAGAGCGGGGTATTCCCTTCCAAGTTCAAGTGCAACCGGCTCAATAAGAGAGGGAAGAAGAGAATGGACCATGACATGTGTAGCCATGTATCATGGGAGCCCAACCAGTGTAGCTGAGTCTCCCGCTGCAAGCTTCATGAGATGGTCATGTGTAACATAAGCTTTGCTTTATTTGACTATATACACTCTGGTGGGTATTTTATTTTCAATCAGACCCACCACTTTTTTGGAGTTTTTCTTTTTTTGCACATTCAAGACCAAGTTGAGATGCACTTCCTTCACTGTAAGAAGAAGAAGAGACGTTCCGCCTAGAAGTACTACCCTCATATGAAACCACAAGCCAAAGGAAACTGCCTCCTCACCACCTCATCCGTGGAGAGCTATGTGTAAGGTGCTTATGCAAGTAAAGCCATTGTCTATGAGAGTTATGTGTGTGTTGTTAAGTGTTCTACTTAGGCTCATCAAGATGACATATGCTCATAGCCTAGTGGATTCAAAGAATTAAGTCCAAAATGGACTTGAAAAGTCTTAACCCTAAGCCCTATAAGGTTCCTCTTAGAATTAGGTGGATTAAGGTCTTAACAAAGCTCCATTTTCCAATATAATTCCAGACCAGTTTAAGTATCAATCAAGATTCAGAAAAACTGTACAAATATTTACAAATATGCAATTTTTAAAATTTTTAAAAATGTGCAAAATTTTTGAAAATGTTTGAAAAGATGGACGTATGCATGATTGCAGAAGTTTTGCAAAATATCTACACACATTTACACAAGGTTTTTACAAGCTTTGTGTTTTTCAAAACATTTTACAAAAATTTTGTACTATATACATAATTTTGATATCAAAATATTTACAAATGATTTACACAAATCATTTTTACAAACATTTGTACAAAAAAATTATAAATAGTCGTGTATGTGCAAGAAGAATTTTATGTACAAGGAAATATTTGAAATTTTTATGGTTTTTGGATAAAAGGATTTTAGCCATTTTTATTTATTGACACACTCACACAAGTATGAGTTATGGCTAAAGTATATATGAAATATATGCGATACCCCTTTATATTTATCTCGAACAATGTCCTTAGAGTGAATCAAGATTGATGAAGAAGACATAACTCGTGCTAAGTATAGGGAAGTGAAAAGGAATAGTAAACAACAACGACGAATCAAAGAATAGAATGAAGAGGACTCGGTGTTTCCCCCTATTCTTAGGATCAAGTAATCTTAAGTATAGCAAGCTGTACATGGGAGAATGTACATGGTCTACCTCCCCTATACTTGGGGTAAAATGTCCCTAAGTATAGGCAACGAAACAAAGGTAGAAAGAATCAAACGAATACCCAGGAGTCCTACACCCCTATACTTAGGGTAAAGTACACCCTAAGTATAGCATAATCATAAGATGAAGATGGGGTGTGGGACTAAAGAATGAAGTGATATGGGCAACTGGATCTATACAAGGCGAAAAACAGTGATAATCAGGACTGAGATGCAATAGATGTGAGTCAAAGACAACATCTCACGCAAAATGAATAGGGGCGACGTCAAACGACCAGCAACTCACGATCTAGAAATGGTTTGAGTCGCTTCCCGTTAACACGGAAGGTATATTCAAAAGACAACTCAGATATATCAACTCATGTACCTTTCAGACCAGGTATGGTCCCTTCCATTTACTCTGTAACTTCCCTGAAAATAATCGAAGCCTGGCATCAAACAACCATACTCTCTGATCTGGCTCAAACTGCTTTTGGCTGATATGAGACTCATGCCACTCCTTCACTCTCTCCATATAATGTAGGTTGCTAAAAAAGGCTTCATCTCTATGTCTCTCCAGGGCTACCAATTATGCCCTCCTCTGATCTCCTACACTCAATGAATCCAAAAGTATCTCTTTAACAACCCAAAGTGACTTATGTCTCAACTCAACAGGTAAATGGTAGAGCTTGCCATAAACGAGGCGAAAGGGAGATGTACCCAAAGAAGACTTGAAGGACATCCTATATGCCTACAGGATCGAGTCCAAAAGCTGTGACTAATCCTTTCGGTCAGGGCAGACGACCCTCTGCAATATAGTTTTGATCTTCTAGTTCGACACTTCAGCAAGACCATTGGTTTGAGGGTGATATGGAGTGGCTACTCGAAGGTCTATGCTGAACTCTCTAGCAAGGGCCTTTACCTTATCGTTGAGAAATGAGATCCCCCATCATAAATCAACACTCGAGGTACCCCGAACCGTGAAATGATATTCTTCCTAAAAAATCATCATACAATCCTATCATCTGATGTTCGGGCGGGGATGGCTTCAACCCAATGACTCATTTAATCCACGGCCAACAGAATGTACTCGAATCCTTGACTCTTAGGGAATGGACCCATGAAATCTATACCCCATGCGTCGAAAACCTCACAGAAGTGAATGGGTTGCATCGGCATGATATCACCCTGTCCACAAGTGCCCATCCTCTAACAGTCAATACATCTCTTCATGAATTCATTAGAATCCTTGAAGAGAGTAGGCCATCATAGGTCGGATTGGAGCACTTTCGGTGTCGTTCTCCTCCCAGAGTGTTGTCCTCCTGCCTCCAGCTTGTGGTAGTAGGTGAGGATGCTATGGTTCTCCTCTTGCGGAATGCACCGTCGCCAGACACTATCCCCTCCTTCATGGTAATGGATGGGATCCTCCCAATGGTAAGACTTGGCCTTCACTAGGAAGGTCTCAAGTCTCTGCCTGGGCCAACCCTACGGATCTTTCTTGGCAACAAGAGAGTTCACAATGTTAGCGTACACAAGACTGAGGTGATAGCAAGGATCGCCTCGTCTGGGAATTTTTAACATATAGGATCAGTCTTCTCAGAATCCTCAAGATGCTCTTATCAGAAGAGATAATCCGCCACCACATTCTTGAGTCCAGGCTTATCCTTAATCTAAATATCAAACTCCTGGAGTAGAAGGATCCACCTAGTCAATCTCGCTTTGGCATCCTTCTTTGCCATGAGGTACCTGATGGAGGTACGATCAGTGTAGATAGTCACTCTAGATCGAATGATGTATGATCTGAACTTATCTAGGGCAATGACTACGGCTAGCATCTCCTTCTCTGTGATTGTGTAGTTCCGTCGTATGGCATCCAATGCACGGCTAGCGTAGTGAATGGCAAAAGGCAATCCAACCCTCCTCTGTCCTAGCCCAGCCCCCACGGCAAAATCGGAGGCATCTGTCATGATCTCGAATGGGAGATACCAATCAGGCAGCTGAAGGACAGGAGACTCAACAACTAGATTCTTGAGAGTCTCAAATTACGCTAGGCATTTATCACCAACTATGATGTCGGTGTCCTTGATCAGCAAATCAGTCAACGGTCGGGCAATCTTGCTGAAATCATGAATGAATCGTCGGTAGAAATCGATGTGCCCCAGAAAAGACTGTAACTGTCACAAGTTGGACGGTGGATTGAGTTTTCTAATGATATCCACCTTGGTCGGATCAACCTCCATGCTCCTGTTGGTGATGATATGGCCAAGCACCGTCCCTTGAGTAACCATGAAGTGACTCTTCTCCCAAATAAAACAAGGTCGACCTCAATACATCATTGTCGGAAGCGATCTAGGTACTCAAGACAAGCATCAAACCCATCGTCGTAGACCGAAAAGTTGTCTATGATGACCTCCAAGGAACTCACCCACCATTCCGAAACGATGGACAACATACACCTTTGGAATGTCACATGAGCGTTGCATTGACCAAAGAGCATGCGTTTGAAAGCATATGTCCCGAAGGGACAAGTGAATGTAGTCTTGTCATGGTCCTCTAGCGTAATGGCCACCTGATTGTATCCAGAGTACCCATCCAAAAAGCAGTAATGGATCTTCTCTGCTAGCCTCTCTAAAATCTGATCGATAAATGGCAGCCGGAAATTATCCTTCTTGGTGGCCTGATTCCATCGTTTGTGGTCCACATAGACCCTCCAAGAAGTTGGTACCCAAGTAGCGATCTCCTCTCCAGACTCACTCACAACTGTAGTGATGCCCATCTTCTTGATCACCACATGTTATGGACTAACCCACTTGGAGTCGGAGATGGGGTAGATAAAATGGGCGCTCCACCATTTCGAAATTTCCTTCTTGACAACATCTCGATGGTTCTGGTTCAGCCGCCCCTGGAACTCACGCGATGGCTTCACGTCCTCCTCGAGATAGATCTGGTGTAAGCACATGGCCGGACTTATCCCCCAGAGATCGGCCACGCTCCATCATATCTCCTTGCGGTACTTTTGAAGAATCTCCATTAGAAAAGACTCTTTCTCTCCAGTCAAATCTGTTGAGATAATGACTGGGTGCATCCCATGCTCACCCGCAAAGAACCTATACTTCAACGACTGCAGTAAGGTCTTCCGCTCTGGGCAACTAGGAGCTGGAAAATCTGGCCTCTGAAATGTCTGAGTGAATGCGACCAAATATGCATGGGAAAATGATGACTCTCGCTGAAAATCTGGATCTGGTAAAGACTGCTATGCTAATGTGTCTCTGCTATGAATGAAATTAGTCTCCACCATAGTTGTAGGCTCAAGGGAAATCAGACAAGGAATCATGTCATCAAACTCTGCCCAATCTATGTCTGACTCCGAGGGAACTGAATCTGAATCAAAAGGATCATCTGCCTTGAGATCGGAAACCAACTCTACTGCCTGAAATGTATACTGGACTAGAATGCACTCTCCAAGCTCTCCTCTACTGGCATATGTGCCTTAGCGAACTCTGGAGGCGAGAGGACAGCTCATGAAACTAGATCGGACCAAACTGCTTCATCATCTGTAATCACAAAATCACATTCCTGACGGATGTCTCGCTCTGCCTCTGTCATATGCTCTGAATCTGAAGGCGGCTCTATGCAAGCTGAATCTCTGGCTCTAGTCTCCTCGATCGTCTCTATTTGTACAATCTCACCCTCGACGCGAAATTATACCTTCCTTTAATCATGGTCGGATAGGGCTTTGGCTGTGGACAAGAACATGCATCCTAGAATGATGGGGGTATCGGTCACAGACTCAGGGATCTCAATGTCCAACACTACAAAGTCCACGGAGAATTGCAGGCCCTGAGTTGTGACGAACACGTCCTTCAGTAACCTCTTTGGCCTCTTGACATATCGATCAACAAACCGAAGGACCGTCCTGCTCTGCCTAAGAGGGCCAAACTCGAAACGGTCGAGTAAGGTTGCCGGAAGTAGGTTAATTGAAGAACCTCTATCTAGTAGAGTACGATCGAACCTCTTCTCATGAATATGGAATCAGACATACGGGGCTCCTACATCTGGCCTCTTGGCTGGCATGCGGTTCTGGATGGCGAAGCAAGTGGCGCGAGTGAGCACATGGATCTCAGACTTGTTGTTCCTCCTGTCTCTGAGGGATATTTGGAAGAGAGGGATGTGCTCCAAGGCCTCTTGTAGAGTCAGCTAAATGTGAAATCGGTCCATCATCTGCTGATTGAACTCTAGCTGGTATGACTTTTTTGGATCTTTTTTGGTCCCCTTAGCCAAGTGGAGTGCTTGGGGAAAGGGGACTGTTGGGTCCTTCTCAGATGAAGGACTAGGATCAGGTCTATGCTTCTAAGGCAAAGTAGAATCCATACATAAATCATCAATCAACACATATGGATTCGTAAATAATAAACCCTTTCCTTTATTCACATAATCGTCTGAGATATATGAACTGAATGGCAAGCAACAGGAGAAGAATTGGAAATGGTGGCCTCAGCACCACCCTCGGCATCAGGAATAGCGGCATGAGTACCGCTCTCTAGCTCAGCAACAATGGTGGCATCAGTACCACCTCCTCTATCTGGTGAAGCGATGGCCTCAGTACCGTTGGTTGGATCAACGTCCTTGGTGGTGTCGGCACCACCGTCATCATCATCATCTCTAGCGGCATCAACACCGCTCTCCTCCTCGTCTGACGTCCCGGAGGCTGCATGGGTCGTCTCTTAGACGAGGCACCGCCTGCTGGCATCCTACCACTCCTAAGTGTAACAAAATCAGCATCAAACATGTATGCAGTAACATCACCAAGTGATGCACTAGGAGTGGTAATCTCAGTGAACTCTACCTGCTCAGACTTCCTCTTGAGGTTGATCGGATTCGGCTCGATCTGGGAAGGAATGGCGGCCTTACCTCTCACAATCTCCCTCATCTCCTGTCGAAACTCGTCCATCTCCCGTCGGAAGGTGGCCTACTACTCGGATATGAGGCGGGCTAAGTCATCCAAGGCAGGGCTCTCATAGGTGGGCCCATGAGAACCTGACGGGTGGCCTCTCTAGAACCGAGGCTACTGTTGTGGAGGAGGGTGAGAGGGGTACTACGTGTGATACTGTCGTAGAGGTTGTTGCTGCCTCCAAGACTATCCATGCTGATAGGGACGAGGACCATGCTGCTCTCGCTGCTGGTATGGACGGGCCTGCTGCTGATGTGATAGGAACTGGGGCTGTCGGTGTTTCTCGCGCAGCAGCTCGTACTGGTCACCCTGAACCGGAGGCTGCTGCTGGAAACTAGTACCTCCAGTCGTCCAATGAAATCCGGGATGGTCTCGTCGGATCCCATGCTGGGGTTGGTCAAGCCATATCCTGTTGACATCCATCAACGACTCCTGCTCGTAGTTGGGTGGGGGGAGTACTACCATGGGATGGTCCGGCTGATACACCGCCATCTGACTGTCCTGAGATGGTGGCGACTGGATGTACTACTGTTGCTGCTGCTATGTCTCCCACTGAACAAGGTGAACCTGTCGGTATTGGGCGAAGGGCTGGGCCGAATTGCTGTTGCTGCTGCCGGTGTCTGTCTGTGACCTGAGAGAGGCTGAGAAGTCATCTGTGCCTCCAGGAGACACAAGATCGTGTGTTCAGGTCACTCAATGTCTTTGCCATCTGATTGATCTGTGTCATGCCCTGACACTGCTTCTTCTCTATCAACTCGATTTGGTCCAGCTTCTCGCTGATGATACCCATGTCTGTGGCTGTCGACTCTGCTTGTGCTACTACTGCTGATGAAGTAGAAGGATCGACATCGACCTGTGCTATCTCTGATATGACACGACCTATGGGTGGGGTCTCCCCTGAGTGTAGATGCGTGTCTGGGACATCACCGTGTAGTTCTCGGCCATCTCCTCGTAGAGGGACAAAACCTGATCCTTATCCATTGCGAAATACGACCCTCCGCAGGATGTATTCACTAACCCCTACAGCAGTGTAAGCCTGCTGAAAAATCTCTGAATAAGGTTCAACTTCGAAGTGTCATGATGGGGTCACTGGTCTGTGAGCTCTCGGAACCCCTCCCATGCCTCGTGGAATTGCTCATTGGGGAGCATGGAGAAGTTGATGATCAAGGCCCTCGCTGCATTCGTCCGACCGAGTGGATAGTAGTTGTTCAAGTACTCAGTTCGGAGCTTCTCCCAAGTTGTAACAAATCTCCCTAGATGCTTCAACCATTTGACTGCTATATCTATGAGGGAGAACGGAAAGGCAATCATCCTGATGGTGTTCTCATCCACTTGCCGATCGTGGACAGTACTGCAGATCATCTCGAACTCCTGGAGATGGAGGTGTGGCTCCTCAGTCGTGAGCCCGTGGAAGCGGGAAGAAGCTGAATCGTCTGAGGGGGAACTTGAAGTCCCCACAATCGCTAGCAACACGATCCATCTGTGTGTGAGCATAGATCCAGGGTTGTGCAACTCCTGCATCGGTCTGGCTGGAGGTGCTGGCTAGACTAGCTCCTTGGGCTGGTCTATTCTGGAACGTCACCCTCTCCATCGCCTCTCGGCCGATCTCTATCTGCTCTCGGTCTCTCCATCTCTCTAAGTATCTCATCCATGAAAGCCCCCTAATTTCGAATCTGTCTTTGCATCATCTCGAGGGAGGCTAACAGGGTGTTGTTGATCGCACCCTTGTCCAACACATACATCTATTTTGCTCTGGGGCCATCGGTGCGGTCCCCGCTGCTGGCCATAGTCTCTACAAAGGCAAAAGACTCAAACTCAGGTACCGATAAATCAACTGCCTGCTGCTCTCTCTGATCGGGAACTGGTACCTCAGAACTTGTACTAGAATGGTGGTCAAGGGGAAGAGGGTGGAATCGAACTCGGGTTCGGAGAGCGGGTCTCGGCTCTCACGAATCAACCTAGATGAGCGGGCTGGAGTGCTGTAAAGTGGTGCAGCCAAAGGCTGCCTTAATGGACCTCCTTCCCATCATCGCTATGCAGCCAAAGGCAGCATTAATGGACCTCCTGCCCATCATCTTGATCTGGCGAGGGAATGCGGATGGGATATGGAAACACACAATATGAGAAATCAAACCCTCGCTTCACCAACTCAACTCTAAGCAGAAGATCGTAAAGGTTCGGTCAATTATCTTGTCAATTTTTATTAGGTGATGAATCAGTCTTTCAGAGCGATTAGGCGAGATGATAGCAATCCAATACTCCCAACAGACTGTCTCGTATAAAAGGTCGGTAGTCTGCATGGAAATAGGATGTGGCTCTAGCCTAGTGTGCAGGTCACTCTCTTGCTTATCCAAACTAGACAATGAGGGGATTACTGATCAAAAAGCGCCTATACGTATTTTATAGCTTTTGTTTTTTACATATTTTTCAGATCAAAAAGCGCCTAATGAATTTTTCGGTTCTCCTGATTATTTTAAGTCCAGAAACTGGGGGAGAAGGCGAAAAAGTCGATACGTGATCAAAAACAATGATGCATGCACAGTAAGAAATGCGTACCTGAATCCATCTCTCTACATGCAGGGTGATCCGGTATAAATGTACAGATAAAAATTAAACTGCCTATACGATGCACGAGGAAAACGACCTTAGACAAACTAGTTCTACATGAGAAGCACAATAGTCGGGTAATCAAGCTAAGTCCGGAGTCGGATCTTGGGAGCCACTCGATGTCCTCCACAATGGATCCCACACGCGCTGTATGTGACTCCTCACGACACTTGGACTTGAGACTAATTAATACGACTTTTTCTTTGTGATTTAATTAATTAGGTCTAATTATCGAACTATAGGTCCAGGCAGATAATTAGGGTTGAGCCTTAATTAATTACGTCACAATCAAATAAAATCCTAAGGCTACGGCTAAATCCTTGAAAATAAGATAAGTAGTATAAAATGCGGTAAAAACTGAAAACCGGTGAAAACCACGGTGATATCCTTCGAGCACCCCGGTGCTCGACGATACAGACCCTTATAAACACCAAGAGTCTTTGAGAGTCTGAGTCTGTCCCTGTATTATTACAATAATAATAAGTTGGAAATACAACTAATCTCTGACTATTCTACGGCTATCTACGCTCCCAGTCTTTTGTTCTCCTCTCTCGCGCTCTCCTGCGGCTCAATTCAGAAAATAAGCCGCCTCTAAATTCCTCGGTTGTGTCGGCTTACCGAAGAAAACTGCCTCGGTCCTCAGGCCCTCGCAAGAAGATCAAACAGGAATGTATCAGTCCATGATTATTATAAAAAATGTGATAAAAATGGACTAAAAATGTATGCAAAGAAATACAAATAAAGACCAAAAGCGAAAAAGAAAACCGTCTACTAAACCGTGCTCCCCGGCAACAGTGCCATTCTGATGACCCAAAAAATCCCACAATCCGGGTTAAGGTGTAAATCAGGGTCATTGCGACTTGAATCGCGAAGCTAAGTCAATCAATAAAAAGAAGACTACCAAATAAAAATCAAGCAAATAAAACGAATAGCGGTCTCGCTATTTTGTTTTACCTGGTATAACTACCAGGGTCGAACACAAGGAGCATGAAATGCGATGTCTACAAAGTAGTCGGGATTAAAAATAATGATTTTTGGTGGATTTTTAAGTTTTAATTTATTTTTGATTGGTAATATTAATAAAAGGTAAAAGAAGTGATAAAGGCCACAATCAACTATTAATTTGACATTCTAAAACAAGACAGAAAATTCAAGGAAAAATATTTTTTAATTTTAGATATATTCAGATGTTTTAGATATTTTTCTCATATTTTTTGTTTTCTTAAGAATTATTAATGATTTTTCTAAGTTTTTTAGTGTTTTAATTTTTTAGGGATTTTATAAATCCAAATCAAACAAAACTTGAATAGAATCAAGAACGCAACAAAACAAGCCAACAGTATTTTTTTAGAATTTTTAGAGGGTTTTTAGTATTTTTAGTTGATTTTTCAAATTAGACAGAAGAAAAATCAGAGGTTTTTGACTTTTAAAAAAATAGAAAATGAAAACAAAAATATCCCAAAAATTCACGGAAATGTTTACATAGTGGCTGGAGCCACATGTCCAAATTTCATGAAATTTGGATGTGATTTGACATTTTTTCAACCAATCAAAGGCATACAACACACAGGGATCAAATCGCTAGAAAAACTAAATTCGGTACTAAAACGTAACACGCATGAAAAGTCCAAGGGGCCTACTGTAATGTTTACACAATATTCATCACATGTCCAAATAAACCACGCACAGGGGTATGTATGTAAATAAAGAAACTATTTTATCAAAACGTAACAGCCATATATTCCAAGAGAAAACATGCAAATGTCATAGAAAGGCACGTGAGAATGCGTGTGCCATCATACAGGAAGGACTAAATAGCAAATATCAAAAATTGCAGGAGCAATAATGCAAAAAGTAGACATTGTTATATTTATTTAACAGACTAAATATGAACATATAGAAACTGCAGTGGGAGAGGGCGCAAATTGCCCAGCTAGGGGCTTACGGGTCACAAGGGTGACAGGTTGTTGGTGACGTGTGGTGGAGATGTTTACGTCCGGTGCATCCAACGACTCTGACACTATGGCGAATGTGGGGAGTATGTGGCCGTTAGATCTGATATCTAACAACCTGACATGAGAAGGCCACGGAAGGTCAAGATGGCAATTGGGACAGAGGCGAGATTCGACGGTGGAGGAGGCAGCAGGAGGATCTCCTCCCTGGCGATGTTCGTTGGAGGACCAGAGGTGCTCCGGGCGGGTGATGGATGATCAGGAAGAGGGGATCGACTCGCGATGCTCCTCCGCGTCAGTTGTCGGTGGCAGATGAAGCATCCACCAGTTAGATCTCCGGGGAAGGGGATATGACCAGGGATAGCTCCGACGCGGTGGATGAAATGTGAGCTGGTGAGTAATTGCGCACGCTCTGACGTACAAACGGAAGTTGCTACTCAGAGGATTGCTCCGACGAGGGTTATTTAATAAAAACCTATGGGAAGCGATGGGGAACGGTGAAGGGATATTCCGACGAAGGCAATGGAGGGAATCGAGCTCAATCTCGGCTCGGATAGTCAATATTGAGATGATTAGACTATGGAAGAAGGGTGATGATGGAACGGGGGGTCGATCGGAACGGATAGGGATGATCGGTGGAGCTCCAACCGTCGGTTCGAAGCCGGCGGAGCGACGGATGCAAAATCAAAGATAAATAGAGCTAGGATCGGTGAGAGGTCTACCTGATGGTCCACGATCAATCCTGAGATCCAGGAGATGAAGTCGAGATGGGTCGTCGCCTCGACCATGCTGCGGCAGACAGGGAGCTCGAACGTGGCGGCCCTCTGGCCACGTACGTTGAGCTTCGGCTACAGGCACTCTCTCCGACCATCAAAGGGTGCTTCCAAACGCTGTCACTGAGGGGAAGGTTTCTAGGCTAGAATGAGGGCTTGCGGTGTAAGATACTAAGCTGGGCAATGGAGTGAACATTTTATAGCATGTCCCAAGTTGTATGGTAGAGTGGGTACAAGCGCACGAACTAAGGAAGATCTGCTCTTCCCTAGGGATCCACGGGGGTCGTGGATCCAAGGGAAAGAGGGGAGAGGTGGAATCAGAGCGAAAGGCGGACGGATTTGTGAGGGATAAATGGGAGAAATCAGGATGAAACGCGTATCTGGGCACAAGTGGTCCTGGGGGGAGGGGGCAGTTGACCGAGGTCAACAGTCCCTTGTGGTCCAATTACAAAATTCCAAGGTTAAAATTACTTAGAAATTAATTTAAAAATCGAAAATGATTTTATTTAAAAAGAGTTTCAACTTGAAAAATGTTTATTTATTTCAAACTATTTTTTAGTTATTTTTATCTATTTTTTTGAAAAATAAATTAAGGTACATACATTATATTATATTGTGTGCAAATATAAATTATTTATTTATTTTTGTTCTTTTTTATTTTGTTTATTTTTATATAAATACTTTAATTTTGTATTTTATTTATTTACAACGAAAACTTTAGAGTATAGAATAATTTTTATTTTATTTTTATTGATTATTTACAAGTATTAAATAAATAGGAATAGATACATACATACATGGGCTGTACAAGGTAGAGAGAGAAAATTATTTTGTTTTAAATTTTATTTTTCTCATTTTTGTTCTATTTTTAGAGATATATACAAGAAAATAGAAACATATTTTTATTTTTATTATTGGGAAATAAATTATTTATATACATAAGGGATATGTACAAGGATGAGTGGCCCTATCTCTCTTTACTTATTTTATTTGACAATCAGGCCCATGTTGGGCCCTCTCATAGGTTCAGGTCACTCAATATTTATTCTAAATATTTCCTTCTTTTTCTTTATTTCTTTATTCTTTTATTTTTGCACAAATGCATTCTAATTACTGAGTATTAATAAATGCATGCCTTTTGGTATCTTATTGTATTTACAATCATATACATGGTGTTTTGCCAATAAAAATAGCTAAAATAAAAGAATAAATAGTTATGAATGAGGATTCATCAGTACCACATAAGCAAAGTTGATTTTATTAACACTGGGTTGTTAGTTGCATTAAAGTTCGCTGAGGACGTAATGAAGAAAGATAGCCCTCTGGCAGTG
The DNA here is from genome assembly GCA_037367405.1 of Ottelia alismoides. Taxonomy (NCBI): domain Eukaryota; kingdom Viridiplantae; phylum Streptophyta; class Magnoliopsida; order Alismatales; family Hydrocharitaceae; genus Ottelia; species Ottelia alismoides. Next base: position 649,043 of record JAZKJV010005007.1, read on the forward strand.
CAATGGTAGCATTAATCAAAGGAAAGCACGATTGGAAGCGAGGTTCACGGAAAAGCCTGAACTAGAAGAGAAAGTAGAAGAGTCAAGGCATTAGCTCATATTCCTATGCATCAACAATGATAGTGTCGAAGAAAACCAACATTTTTCACCATTGTAAGAAGCCAGGGGCACTGAAGGCATAATTTCCCAGAATACCTCAAGTCTATCGACAAGGTAAAGCCCCTGCAGGTATGAAATTTACTTTCACCATTGAAACTAACTTTCTCATTAGACGAAAAGGAAGTTTGGTTGGTAATTCCGGTGCTTCTGTTCACGTATGCAGTTTATTTCATCTATTTCAAGAAACTAAGAATCTAGAAGAAGGAGAGATAGTCATCTAGATGGGATCTGATATAAGTGTTGCAGTAGTCACCGTTGGGACCTGCCGACTATCATTATCTAGTGGAAGAGCCCTTTTACTTAAAGAGTGTCTTTATGTACGCGAAGTCCGAAGAATTTAAATATGTATCTATGCTTGTTAGAAGTGGATACACATTCCTATTCCTTAATAAATTAGTCGTAATCGTTATGATAAAAATATTGCAGATGGCGTTTTGACATCTGGTTGACTTTATGAATTATGCATTGATGAACATGTCATGAATGTTACTACCACTAATAAAAGAAGCCCTAAAAGATCAAGGGAGAATGCAAATCATGAAAATATGATTTTGCATCAAAGGCTTGGTCATTTTTCTGTTGATAAGATCAATAGATTGATAAAGGATCAACCTTTATATCTTTTCTAGGTGCAATTGTTGCCTATCTACAAATATTGTATTCGTTGTAAAATGACTAGGATGCCTTTTCACTAGGTATTTTTGTCCAAATACATACCAATATATGTGGTCTCTTTAGTACAGAGACTCGAAATGGATATAGATATTATTTAACATTTATTGATAGCCATTCGCCGTACAGGTTTATCTTCCTAATACGTCACAAATCGGAAGCCTTTGAAAAGTTCAAGAAGTTAAGGCTTTAGTTGAGAACCAACACGATAGTAAGATTAAACGGATTTGATCTGATTGAGGTGGCGAGTACCTCTCATATGAATTCAAGGAATACCATAAAGAGAAAGGATTTGTCTCTAATCTCACTCTTCCTGGAATCTCCCAACTTAATGGTTTTGCTGAAAGACGCAACAAGACTATCATGGATATGGTTCGTTCAATGATGAGCAAAGCACATTTACCACTTAGTTTCTTGGGATATGCAATAGAGACTACAATATATATCCTAAATTAGATTCGTAGCAGGTATGTACCTAAGACTCCTCATGAGCTCTGGTATAGAATCAAACTTAGTGTTAATTACTTGAGGGTTTGGGGTTGATTGGTCCATGCGAAGAACATGGATGCAAGAAAGTTGTATTCTCTCTCTCTTGAGTGTTACTTCATTGGAAGTGTTAAAGATGGTATTGTATACAAGCTTTATGACTCTGAGACCAAAAAGGTTTTCATCTCTAGAGATGTACAATTTCTGGAGGATGACTTCCTTAAAGGTCAAGACAAAAATGAATTAGAGGAACTCATCGAATCCCCTAAGGATTCTGAGCTTCCTGAACCAAAAACATAAGAGATAAATAAAGATGAAACACACATACCTCTTCGATGGAGATTGATGGAGGTTGAACCACCAGAAAGGTATGGATTCCATGTGTCTGGTGAAACCGACAATGAACCTTCTTCATTTGATGAAGCATTCGTTGATCATGACGTGGATAGATGGATGCTAGCAATGAAGTCAGAGATTGATTCCATGCATAAGAATGTTGTATGCACCCTAGAGGATCCACCCAAAGTGGTAAAACCCATTGGGAGTAAATGGATCTTCAAGAGAAAAAGGGGACCAGATGGGAAAGTAGAGATTTTCAAGACAAGGCTCGTGGACAAAGGCTACACATAGAGATAACACATCAACTACGATGTGACATTCTCTCTTGTGGCTATTATGAAATCGAATAGGACACTACTAGATATCATCTCTTGACTACGATTTCTGGCAGATGGACGTCAAGAAGGTTTTCCTCAATGGATACCTCGAGAAGGTTATCTATATGGAGTATCCCCAATGCTTGTTAATTGAGGGAGGCAAAGTATGCGAGAAGAAATCCATCTATGGGCTCAGACAAGGTCCTCGTAGCTGTAACATCAGATTTGATGAAACCATAAAGAGTTTTGATTTTGTGCAGAATGTTAATGAACCTTGTGTATACAAGAAGCTTAGTGGGAGCGTCAATGTGTTCATCGTACTTTATTTAGATGACATATTTACACTTGGGAATGATACAAGGATAATGACTAGTGTCAAGATTTGACAATAGATGAATCTCATATTCATCACTGTAAAAATTATCAATTAAGCTCAAATCCGTAAATATCTTTGGCATTTCTTCATTTATTCTGCATAATTAGCATTCATGCATGTTTTGTTCAGTATTGCATTTTATCACTTATTACTACACAAAATAAGAAGAAGAAAATCACAGTCGAAAAGACTTGTAAAATAGCCTAACTTCCCTGATTTGTAACTAATTCATGCTAATTCCAAATGACCTGAAACCACCTCCACTATGTATGTATTACTAACAGGAATAAGTGAAAATTACAATAAAACACTAACATGAATAAGTGGACTAAAAACCCAAAACCTAGTTCTAGGAATTCCAAACTAAAACCTTGATATCTTACGCAACCAGTGTCCGATTTGATACTATTCACTTTTGAACTAATGTACATTCAAATACCTTCAAAACACGACCACGTTCAAGTCAATCAGAGCACATATGTAGAAGTTGGGTTTTGAGATTCTTTTGTACATTTTGTATTTTAGCAATTTTTGTCATATTTTATTTAAATAATTAACTAAATCTATTTTTTTATTTTCATTTATTTTTTGACACATGTTTTATTAAAATTCACAAAAATCCAAATACAAAATGAGATTGAAATCAAAGAAACTAACTGAGTCCGAGTCTTCACTAACAATTTGTACAAAAGTTGTAGTTCTGTATTTTATTTTACTTCTTCTTTTTCCTAATGGATAAATGTAAAATAAAATGAGATTAATGTGTAAATATTTATATTTTATTTTATAATGTTTTTTTAGATTTTTAAATGGTTTAAAATGACAAAAAAATATGAAACTCAAAAATCAAGGTATACTATGTATACAAAATACCCCAAAAATATCACTTGTACAAATGACATATTTTGGTTTTGATCTCCTCATGAAAGTTGTAGATATCAATGAGATGAGAAACTTCTGCAAAGAATCTTTTCCATTTGAGGTTGTTTGTTATTTATCACAGATTTTCTTTGTCTTTAATTTTCTGAATTTTCTTGGGCTGACACGTGGCTGCTCCTGGAGCTGCCACATGACATCTAATTTTAGCCTTTATTTTTCATTTATTATTTATTAAAAATAAAAAAATATAAATAGAAATAAAAATAAAAATAATAAAAAACACCGCAACATGGCTCCATCCTAGTCATCCGATCTCGACCGATTAGATGGCCACTGCTCCTTCTCCTTCCTTCGTCTTCTCTTCCCCCACTTTCCATTTTGAGCGGTAAGGTCTCGCGATTCTCGGTCGTCCGAATACCCATCTCCAGTTACCCGCATCCACATAATTCGTCCCCGATGATCTTCCTGCCAATCCTGCGGATCTCGGCCATCCTCCATATATGAGTCCTCATCAAATCTTCCCCATGATTTCATCTCCTCCTCAATCAAATCCTATTCTCCAATTTCCGATAGACTTTCCCTATTACGACCGCCGCCATAACCTGACCTCAAACCTTCCATCTCTAGCACCACCACCTCCCCTATTTAAGTGATTGTTGCTCCCTCCATTGAACCCATTCGTCGACTACACACCAGAGCAGGGAGCTGGGGTGACAGACCTACCTCCCCTCGATCTGTCAATATACGACCTTCTCAAGGTCGTTGCAGTTATTCCCCTAAGAAGAACTGCCTTGCTCCAGTTTCAACCACCATTGAGCTACTGCCACCGCCATCAATATCCCCTTTCCACCACGGATCTCCACCTCCGCATTTCATCTTCATAGCCAACTCCATACACAACGCAGTCTGCCTCTCCTTTGTTGGCCTCCTCTCCAAAGATGTCCACTTTGTCAATGCCTCAACCCTACTACCACTGTAATTGACTTCGTTGTCATCAACAACCTTGCACATCCTCTTAGAGACTCTAGGGACCAACCGCCACTGTAAGCCATCGTTGATATGTAGGAACCATCAGGTGGTCTCCTTCCCTGACACAGTGCAGCAAAGGGGCACTCCTCACCAACTACTTCACCGCCTCTGATCAACATCGCTCCAGCCACCAAAGGTAGTATCCCTATTGAAGGCCTCCAGCTCCTCCGCCACCATCCTCCCACACCTCCTAACACCGTAGGAGCACAACCATTGTCTCTACTTCACTGCCTTTGGATCTTTGCCACTCTAGCGACTGAGTGTGATCCCAAGACCCCCACCCATATGAGGAGCATGTGCGCTAGCGGATCATTGTATAATTAGCCTTGGAGATCTATCGATTCACACCGAAGTACAAACCCAAGGGTCACGTGTTATGCACGTGATCACTTGGGTAAATTGTAGAGAAGCCATCGTTATATCACCCAATCGCAGAAGAAGCCCCAACTAGAGTAACGTGCTTCACATGTGACATTTTTGTTTTGTCCTCTCACAACATCATTTAATTATTGTAATTTTACAAATAGACTTATGTGTTCCCCCTTTATTTTATGTACAGTCCAATATCATTTTATTGGTTAAAAATTGCATTGTGTTTCTCAACTAATTCTCTACATTATGGCATATTCTTATATTTTTATTCGTTGTAGTAAAAAATTGCTAAAAACTCATTGATCATAGAATTAGATGTATATAACATCATGCCCAAAATGCATTTTCAGGAATGGTTTGCTATATAATACCATTTTGTAGTTTTTAATCATTAATTTTTAATAGTTATTAAATCTCATGTTTCAAGGTTTGGGATTTTTTGATATCAATCACCTACTGATAGATCTTGTATAATTTTATCCTTTCAAAATATGTAGGTCTCATATTTATTACATTTAAATATTGAAATTTACACTAATTGCATTCATAAATTGATAAATATTTATATTGCATCAGAAAAATCCAAAAAAATTATAATGAATGCATTTTAGCATAAACCACATTTTGGTGAAGTTTTGTAATTTTGGATATCATTTGATTGATATTTATTTTCTAGTCCCTAAAATTGGCCACATTTGCATTTTGCATTCCGAAATTGCATTAAGAAATACAAAAAATACTTCCTCGAAAATCTTGTACGTACTTTAATAGACAAATAAATTCTAAGTTGTTCACTTGCCTCCTTTAGTTCGACCTTGGGACTTGCCCAAGTAAAATAAACATAAAACCACATTGCTTAAAATTTTATTAATTAACTGTGCTTGATCGATTCTGAATTCCCGCCAACAATTAAATGAAAAATTTTAACAATAATTCATGTAATTTAAAGTAGGGTTTCCGAGTACTCGTCATATGGCATCGTTCCTAGGGAGGCAAATTGCTTAGTTTTTGTCTTGAAAATCAGTGTTCGGTTTTTCTTATTCGGGTAGTCTGACCCCGAATTTTCATAGTAACTTTTTCATTTTATTTTAAGCATTTAATTTCTTAGCATCTATTTTTTGTCTTTTATTCTAATTACTTTTTGTGTCACTCTCTTACACTCTTGCTCTTGTTTTTCGTATGAGGTATCCAACATACGTCGAGTTATTTTTTTTCAAAAACCAACGCATCGTCACTGACTTCTGAAAAGTCGCATTAAAATTAAGATCAAGTCGAGTCGTGAGAGAGCGTAGAGTATAGGATTTATTTTTCTGCAATTTTAATTTATGTAATCAATTGGTCATTTATAATGGTGTTCGTTTTGAATCTCGGGAGTATAACAAGACCTCGAATTTTTTTGTGGTGTATCGTGACTTGTTTCACTCTCCGGTGAGGGTGGAGTCTGACTTGAGTGACACATTGGTTAGACCTATACCTACGACTATTAGGGCTTATACTATTTTATTGTTTGTGCTCGTAAAACCTAGGAACATACTTCACATTAATTGAGAAGCACATAAGATCGTTCAAATTAATCAAATTTTAACTCAATTGTTCACGAGTAATTGAACATTCTGCTAGGTGCGGTTTTGTCAACATGCATCCATATAGAATAATTTTCAATTCTTGCATTACACCGGACATGGAGATTGTGAGAAATCACTACAAGTCTTCTATCTTAGCATACATCATTGTTTTACATGCATCAAATTTTCCCGAATTTCTCCCTCCTATTTTGTCACTTAAAAATTTAATGGAAATTGGGACTGGACGATAGATGTGTATTTGTGCTCACATAATACTTCAATTATCACCTAACTAAAATTAAAACTGCTAAATATAACTGACCTTAATTAATCCATAAAATCAATAATTTTTGTGGGAGAGCAACCTGGACCATGGATTCAATTATTTGTCTGAGTGAGTGAGAGACGACACTGAAGTTTAGAGCCCAACTCTAGATTTTCATAATGACTACTGATTCTATAAAACTGATTAGCCACTTCTCATAGATGATCTACGGGTAGACGGCAAAAGGTCCGGATTTCCTTAGCAGAGTGGGTGGTTTAAAGGACACTGTGTAAGGCTCCATCTTTAAGTAACATGGGTAGTTGTTTTACAGTCCGTGCTTACATCCATTCTAGCTAAAAGTGTATGCAGCTAGTCGTAAGAATTTTGACCAGTCTTTAAGGAATTTTCGGCACCTAACAGCTTGCTGAATTTTTTCCAAGATTGAATTTATCATCAACTAGAATTGAAAAGATAGTTTGTTGAACTCTTGAGGCTTCATTGCATGAGTTGGTGAACTTGGGGTTTGAATTGTATTTGCATTGGTGTTTGTAAATCAATCTTGAACATAAGAAACCGCACACTTTTGCCATATCTCTCTTTGATTTATAAGTTAGGGTTTCTTTTAAAACTATGATGTGCACTTGAATATCTTTAACCAATATCTATTATGTCAACTAATAAACCTCCTTCAAAATATATGTGACTTTTATCCGAGTACCCACAAGATCTATAATTTGAAAACAAGTTTTTCTCGATTAGACCCATATCCGCAAAACCACCATCAGCCAGATATCCTCCAATAATTGTTGGAGACTGTATTACACATGATCAAACTTCATATTGGGATAATCTGTCTTATTCCCAAGTTCTCGCTGAACCATTCAATGATCAAACAACTTTCGAGACCAATAATTGATAGAGACACCAATCGCAATTGACTTCATTCTTTCTTAATCATAATGTTGGGGCAGGTCAACCATTCACAAAACGACACCTGGACTGGACTTTAGAAAATAACATGATGGACCGATCAAAACAAATGAGAAGGCTCGCACATCCTGATCATCTAAATTAATTTGACATTATTATCCAACCCATACAACATGCACATACAGTGAACTTGGCTGATTGTATCAACATAAATGAACCCTGTATGATTCCACGATATGAGGACCCGATTAATCATGACCATGGAAATGGACTACACTCATCCCTATAGTACATGCTTGAGTCAAAGTATGTCAAGTATGAAACTTCAGGTTTTCAGGAATATCATCTAATTGAACAGACCAATACCCCGATTTGTAAGAAAAATTTGTTGAGGATGAAATTTCTAAGATAATTATGAGATATGAAATCCTTGAGGATCAATTTAGAGATTTTATATACTGACTAATTTCATTTTATGGTAGCTCAGGTATCAAGAAGGAAGATAAAATGATTGTATCTAATGTTGGAATTCCAAAGAATACTCAGAAACCTGGAAATGCTAAAGATGACCCTGACCCTGCATATCTAAACTCTTCATCTACGTTGGAAAACACCACATCCACACACCACCTCGAAAAAACCAAAAAATCAAAACATTCAAAAACACCAAAAAATTTAAAAAACCAGAAACAATAAAAATTGAAAGTGGAGATGACTTGAGGAATTTGGATCCTACTTTGAGGGGATCACTGAATAAAAAACTGATTTTTTAACATCCCTTGATTCACGCCATTGAACACTTCCCTGACCTTAAAGGATTTGCAATGTGAAAATTAATGATGAAAGAGTCAGGCTGGAAGAGAATAAGTACTGAAAGACATATATTGTCAATGGCCACCTCCTTGGTGTTGAGGAAAAAGACCAAGAGACGTAGAGTGAAGCGGGTGCCCAGATTTGACTGTGGAATCAAAGACACAACATTTACCCATGCGTGAATCGATTACAAAATCCTCTCGACTTCTATATTTGACAAGCTCAAACTCAGACCTATCAGAAAGATAAGAGAGATTGTCCAATTGACTGATCGATATATAAAGGGGCTGAGAGGAACCATTTCATTCATTGTTACATTCCATGTTTCTCTTTTCAAAGTGGACATTATGATCACCGATATTGAGTATCAAGGAGAATTTACCGAGTCTTCAATCATTCTCGGAAAGCCATTCCTGGAATTGGCTAAAGCAATTATTGAGTGCGAGACTTGTGAAATCAATTTTACAGCATTGGGAGAACTTCGATCTCACTCAGTCTTTGAGGAACCATGAGATTTTGAGGTGACTTACGAAGACGTCAATAGCGATAACCATCAACTAGTAGAAGAGCCCTACCCCTGCAGCTACATCTAAGATAACGGTTGTTGAACTGACCATTACAACAAAGACTCTCCCCAACACTCCATTTCCCGTTGCTCTCACCATAGAACATCGAATACCTAAATTTTTATATGATCCGGAAACATATGCATGGGCTCACCCTGAGTCAATCGAAATCTCTTCTGACCACTTTGATCAAATCGACATGATATAGGGATGCACGAGCATCAAGTTAATTAAGAATGAATATGCGGGATGTACACTTACCATAGAGGAATATTTCAATGCTTCTTTTGAAAATGACACTGACCATAATTGAATCTTCTGCTTCATCGTCTTCCTGTCATTACGATCTTCTACCACAGCCTCACAAAATATCTCACGAAAATGTCCTTAATCATCGGCAACACACCCTCCCTCCTAACCCCATTGGTTCCCTTGTACGTCTTCTTCGTCTACTAGGCCAAAGCCTAAGTATTGGGGGTACCGATGCCATATGTATGTACCACATTCTTCACAATCTCCTTCTTTTTGTCAACCCATTTCCACCCTTCTTTAGTACTTATGCTACCAGAGCCTAAGTATAGGGGGACTTCATGCCATATGAATATACTCTCTCCATCAACTTCTCCTATCATCCACCTCATTTTTGCTCTTCTTATGTACTTAGACTATTCATAGCCTAAGTATAGGGGGGCAGGCTAATTTCTACTTTTTATAATTCTTTTTCACTCTCTTATGCTTAGATACAAATATGTCTTCTTTTCGCTTTTTGTGCTCTGAGGACATAGCATTGTCTATGTATAGGAAGTGTGTGTGTGTGTATTGTTTATATACCTTACACATAACTTGTACTTTAGCGTAAGTCTATATTTTTTATGGGATAGGTAACTTATAAAATCTTCAAAAAAACATTAACAGAATCTAAAAAAAATGTTTCGCTACTAACGCTGACTGTGTCCAACCAAATGTTTTTGAAAAAATGACTTCTTTTAAATTTTTGCAGAAAAAACAATAAAAAATCCTAGCATTAAAAAAAATCTCAAAGAAATAAAAACAATCACAAAAGTAAAAAAATGTGTTACCATTTCACTCACCTGTACTTCATCCTGCATTTCACAGTTGGTGAAAAGCTCTTGGATTATGATCCGAGTTATGAGAAGAAACTGAGAGTGGTCTATACTTAACCTTAATCCAACTAATTTTCAGTGGAACTTCACTGAGAAACAAGATTTGTCTCATGACTTAATTCTTTGGGTTCCACATGACAATCTGCAACATTTGTCTCTTAGTGTCTAACATAGTCTCTTCATTCTAGGTACGACTCCAGTATAAGGAATTGATTTGTACTCTTTCGCTATGCACTTAGCTCAACTCAGATGGGGTGTTAGAAAATTGTGTTAGTTTCTTTTCTAGTAGCGTGACATCTAAAGATCAGAGTACATGTTGAAATAAAGCTTCGGGAAAGGGATGGAATGCTAGGCACAATTTTTTCTGAGATCCTAAAAAATGTACGGAAAGAATATTCCGTACAGGTAGGGGCAAACCAAGATCCATGAAAGAGCAACTAAATTCCAAACAAAAAAGAAGAATCCTACTACTATAAAATAAATATTTGACCAAATGGTCCAAGCTTCTAGTCAGCCTACACATCTTGGTGGAGACTCAGCTACACCGGCTAGCTTCACAAGGAGAGGTCACTACACTAGTAACCCTCCAGTTCTTTTCCTCTTCTTCTAACTTCTCCCCGATTTCGATTGTGAAGACAACACGAGAGACCTTAGAAGGAAATATTTGACTCCCCAATGATGAGTTACTGGAGAGGAGGTTTGCATGGTAGTCCATCATTATGGATGGGAAGAGAAAAAACCATTCACACAAATGAGTCAATTATTCATTGTTCATGGGGTATTCTATGGGAGAAGGATTAATCTAAGATGAATGTTGAGCCAAAATTGTGATAATGAAATACAGGACTTGGAGGTTGTTAATTTTAAAACACTGTCTCACAGAAGTTCCGCAAAACTAATAACCCAAAGGTTAGGTCTAGTTCCGCTTTCACCTTCTACTCATGGTCTTGGTATGGAATCCAATCTCATTTTACCTCATTGCATTTCTACTGATGCTTAGGGACGAGCATGGTTAAAGTATAGGGGGGTGATAAATCTCAGATTCATCAATCTCAAAATGATTAATTAAGCTCATATAACTAAAATTCATTATCGCTTCTTCATTTATTCTTCATAATTAGCATTCACGCATGTTTTGATAAGAATTGCATTTTATCACTCATTATTACACAAAATAAGAAGCCCACCACCAAAATAACATGTAAAATAGCCTTACTTTCCTAATTTTTAACTAATTTATGCTAACTCCAAATGACCTAAAACTACTCCACTGTGTACATATCACTAACAAGAATAAAGGAAAATACAAAAAATCACTAACCTAAATAAGTGGACAAAAAACCCAACCCGAGTTCTAGGAAATACGGACTAAAACCTTGATATCTTCCTCATCCGGTGTATGATCTAATCCTACTCACTTTTGAACTAATGTAAATTCAAAACCTTCATAACAGGACCATGTTCAAGTGAATTGGAGCTCATATGTGAAAGTTGGCTTTTGGGACTCTTTCGTACATTTTGTATTTTAAGGGCTTTTAATCTAATACTTTATGTACATAATTAACTCATTTTATTTTATGTCATTTTAATTTATTTTCTTTGATTAAATTTTTATTAAATACGCAAAAATCCAAATCCAAAATGAGCTCGAAATCAAAGAAACTAACTGAGTCCGAGTCTTCACTAACGATCTATACAAAAGTTGTAGTTTCGTATTTTATTTTGTTTCTTCTTTTCCTGATTGAGAAAAAATGAGATTAATGTGTAAATATTTGCCTTTGATTTTATCATATTTTTTCTGTATTTTTATCTGGTTTAAAAATGATAAAAAAAATATAAAGCTCAAAAATAAAGGTATTCTATGTACATAGAGTGCCCCAAAAATATACTTTGTGCAAATGGCATATTTTGGTTTTGCTCTCTTCATGAAAGTTTTAGATCTCATCGAGACGATCAACGTTTGTAAAAAAACTTTTTCATTAGAGGTCGTTTGCTATTTAATACAGATTTTTCTTTGTATTTAATTTTCTGAATTTTCTAGGGCTGACATGTGGCAGCTCCTAGGGCCACCACATGTGACCCACTTTTAGACTTTATTTTTTATTTATTTTTCATTAAGCAATTTAAAATAGAAACGAAAAATAAAAATAAAAAATTCCCACCACATGGCATCATCCTAGTTGTCCGATCTCGGTCGATCAGATGGCCACTGCTCCTACTTCCTCTATCTTCTCCTCCCCCACTTTCCCTTTTGAGCAGCACTACCCCGCGATTCCAGGCCGTCCGAATCCCCATATCCAGTTACCCACCTCCACATATTTCGTCCATGATGATCTTCCTACCTATCACGAGTATCTCGGCCCTCCTCCATCTTCGAGTCCTCATCAAATCTTTCCCCTGATTTCATTTCCTCGTCAATCAATTCCTCTTCTCCAATTTCCGATCAACTTTCCTTTTCACAGTCGCTGCCATGACCTACCCTCAGACCTTCTATCTTTAGCACCACCACCTATCCTATTTTAAGCGACCGTGACACCCTCTGTTGATCCCATCCACCGACTGCACACCAGAGTGAGATCCGACCTTATCAAGGTTGTTGCAGTTCTCCCCCTTAGCATAGTTGCCTTACTTCGATCACAACCACCATTGAGGCATACCACCGCCATCAATATCCCCTTTCCATCACCGATCTTCGCCTCCACGTTTCACCTTCATAGCCAATTCCATTGACAACGTACTCCGCCTCCGCTTTGCGAGCTCCCTCTCCAACGACGTCCACTTCATCAATGCCTCCTCCTCACTAGCACTGTCATCAACTTCATTGTCAACAACAACCCTTCACCTTCATCTAGGGACTCCATGGACCAGTCTCCTCTGCATGTCATCGTTGACAAGTAGGAACCGTCGGATGTTCTCCTTCTCCGATACACTGCAGCAACGGCGCACCTCCTCATCGACTACTTCACCGCCTATGGATCTCCGCTGCTCCAGCCACCAAAGGTTGTATCCTCGGCGAAGGCCTCCATATCCTCAGCAACCATCTTCCATGCTTTATGCCTCCGCAAAAGCACAACCATTGTTCGTGCTTCACTGCCACTAAATCTGCGTTGTTCCCGCCACCGGTTGTGATCCCAAGACCGCCACGTATGTGAGAAGCACGTACGTTGGGGGAACATTGTAGAAGCAACCTTGGAGATCTGTTGATTCACACCAAAGACCATACCTAAGGGTTATGTATTATACACGTGACCACTTGGGTAAATTGAAGAGAAGCCATCGCTATATCACCCAGTCACAAAAGAAGCCCTAACCAGAGTCATGTGCTTCACATAGAATTATTCAGAAAAACCCTGGGAGTTGCAGTAATTACAGTTTAGTCCTACCACTGCATTATTTAATTATTGTAGTTTTGCATAGAGATCCCTGTGTTCCCCCTTTATTTTGAACACTTTCTAGCTTCATTTTATTACTTAAAAAACTACATTGTGTTTCTCGACTAATTCTCTACACTATGGTACCTGCTTCATATTTTTATTGGTTGTGGTTAATTACATATCAATTTTCATGCGAACAATAGCATATGTTACCAAATATGTGCGTGGAAACTCATAGATAATTAACCCTTGCCCGAAAAAAATACCAAAATATCACTGATCTTAGAATTAGTTGTATTTAACGTTGTGCCAAAAAGGAGTGCATTTTCATGCATGGTTTGCTATATAATTTTTTTTGTATATTTCAATGTTTAATTTATAATAGGTATTAAATCTTATGTTTTCTAGGTTTAGGATTTTTTCAGATCAATAACGTAGTGATAGATCTTGGATAATTTTATTATTTGAAAATAAATACGTTTAGTATTTATTACAATTAAATATTGAAATTCACACCAATTGCATTCATAAATTCATTATATATTTATCTTACATCAGAAAATTCCAAAAAAAATTAAAGTGCAATGATTTTAGAATAAATCATATCTTGGCCAAGTTTTATAATTTTTGTACATCGCTTGATTGATAGTTATTTTTTAGTCCCTAAAATTGGCCACTTTTGAATTTTGCATTATGAAATAGCATTAAAGATACAAAAAATACATGCTTGGAAATTGTTCATGAACTTTGATAGACAAAAATGTTCTAGGTTGTTCCTTTACCTCCTTGAGCTCGACCTTGGGACTTGCCCATGTAAAATAAACATAAAACCATGATGCTAAAAAATGTATTATCTAAATGTAGTTATTTATTGATCGATTCGGAATCTCCGCCTTCAATGAAATGACAAATTTAAACAATAATTCATGCCATTTAAAGTAGCGATTTTGTGGACTCGTCAGCTATCCCATACCTTCAAGATGAAAGATCTGAGAGAAGCCTCTTACATCTTGGTCTGAAGCTGTTTAGAAACCGAGAAAAGAGGATATTGGGATTGTCACAACATGGGTACATTAAGAATGTTCGTGAACATTTTCCGCATGGATAGTTCCAAGAAAGTATTCCTCCCCTTAAGACATGGTATACACCTGTGATTCGGGATGTCTCCTCAACATCAGGGTTTTTGTTCCTGTTGAACGGTGTTGTTGTGGGTTGAAAAAGCAAGAAGAGGGACACTACAGTAGATTCAACAACATAGTCCAAATACATTTCCTCATCGGATGTTGTAAAGGGGTCGATGTGGTTGCACGAGTTCATCATGGAACTTAGCATAGTTTCCTCTGATACTCCCATCCCATTACTCTGCTATAACACGCGAGCCATATCCCATGTGAAGGAACCCATATGGCATCAGAAGAGAAAGCACATGGAAAGGATATACCACATCATTCGAGAGATTCAAAAGTGTGGTGATATCGTCATCACCAAGGTGGCTTCTACCGACAACGTTGCCAATCCTATTATCAAACCTTTGACATAGAAGGTTTTTGTCTAGCATGTAATAAGTATGGTTTTTAGGATTGTTCCTTAATGGTTCTGACGGCTTGTGATGGATTGTAAGCCATGTGAGCCCGAGGCGAACCATTCCAACAATAAATGTTATTGTAAGATTTGATTTATCAAAAAAGTTATTGATTTTTTTCTCTCACTTTTTGAGATTAAATGAATGAGTGCACTATAAGATCCGTCTATACAATTAGGGATATGTACCATGGCCATCTTAATGATCATACAATTGTTGTTTCAATAACTGAATCATAGAGGTTGGACCTTGGGTGAATATCTAAGTAGTAAGATAGAGGGATCATGAAGCACCATCAAATGCTTGTTAAGAGAGGATCTCTAGTATGAGTAGGAGATGGCAGTTGTAAAGCCTTGAACTTGGTCACTCTCAAATCCTATATCTTAAGATCTGGCTCGTCAAGAGGAAACCAACGGAATTCATTTCGTATGAATCGGACTTCGTTTGGAATTGTTATGATTTTTGGAAGAAGGATGAGTAAAGAGGTTTAAGACATCATTAACCCATAATGACGTCATTAAGAGTAATTAAACATGATTAAAGATACTAATGACATATTGAAAACCACTAATGACCATTAGTGATCACTAATCAATTATTAGCAAAAGATAAGCATAAGCCATGGAAGTTAAATCTTGATTAGTGAAAGTTAATCATGATTAGCGTTAACTAAGCATCATTAGACAATCTAAAATACTCTGGAATGTTCTGATAGGCCCCAGAACCGACCGGTCTTGTGTTCCACACAAGGCGGGAGCACAGTCGTAGTGTCGACCAACCAAATCCTGGAGTCAATCAACAATTAACCCACAAAGCAAGAATGTATCAATTAAGTCCAAAAAAATAAATGTGAATTAATTTTTATTACTCTACAACAAAATGTATAGTGACAAGCATGTAGAGGTCGAACCACAGAGAGCAATACAAAATGCGTAGCCTAGATGTATCACCAAGTCATCCATGTGTGAAGCTTGTTTTTATGTGGGTTTTTAATTTTATATTTTTTTATTTTATTTTTTTTTATTTTGTTTTCATATTTTATACATAGAACATATAATATAGGTATAGGGATATATATATATATAGAGAGATAGGTGTGAGGAGAAAAAGATATATAGAGTACATATATCAACATATATGTATTTATGCAAAATATAGTATCTACAAGATCTTTTTTTTTTTTAATTTCTTTCTAATTTTTTATGTATTTTTCAATTCAAAAATGTCCACAATATAGGACTAAATAAATAGCCGTATATAATTTGGGTTTCTAAAAATATCAAATAATACCCAAAATTGCCCAAATTAATTTTCACATATTAATACTAATATATAGATAATTATAGAAGAGAGAAATGTATTTTTAGGGTTTTTAAAGAGTTTTTCTAATTTTTATGTTGCTTTTGAGGTTTTATGATTTTTTTAATTTTCTTTTTCATATTTTTAGGGTTTTTCATTTTCTGGACTCAATATATAGATATTTATACCATAGGTATTTTTTTTGGAATTTTTCAAAAACATTTTATAATTTTTTTTGTATTTTTTAATTTGAACAGTACAAAAATGGCTTCTTTTTCATTTTTAATAATTAGGAAAAATGCAAAAATGCAAACTAAAATATGGGCGTGAACAAGCATGGCATAGAGCACCTATCCTAATTTTTGTGGATTTTTAGAAGCCTTTTAGGCATTTTTAATAAACAGATAAAGAGACAAAAATAAATTAAGCCTGGCAGGGGCATTTTTGCAAATAAAATAACATCCAGGGGCACATGTGCAAAAATACCAGAATATTATAACGTGTTTTGCAATTTTAAGGACTAAAACTAATTGACTAAACCCGCCAGGGTCCCCTTGCAATTTAACCATCACGCGGGACAGCACGTGATCCGCACTCACAGGGACCGAAACGCAATTACAGAAAATGTAGGGCCCTGGTTGCAATTTTTCACAAAAATAATACACTGAATATTTTATTTAATGGACTAAACATAAACATGCAACTTTGCAGGGGGACTTGTGCAATTTTACCACCTCACGTGGGACTACACGTGAGGTGACGTGGACTGGACCCAAGTGTAATATGCAAGAGCTGCAGGGGGTCATAAGCAAATTTGCCACATTATTTACAACGTGATATTTATTTTACAATACTAAAAATTAAATACAAAAAAGAAGGGGCTAGATGTGCAAATTACCCCTAAAAGGCGCTTTGTTCGACGGCTGATCTTCGTTCACTTGACACGTGGCGCCTCCACGTGCGCCGATGACGCTTCGCCGATGGAGGGATGGGATTAGATCACGTGAGGTGATCGGACGGTTGCTGCGGGGCTCCATCCAACGGCTCCCTTCTAATCTGGGACCTTCATCTTCATCCAACGGCGGAGAGGGCGCCTGGAAGAACAGGGAAGAACGCTCGCCTGAGCGAGCTTCTCCCGGCTGGATCTCGCACCTCCGCCGTCCATCACTGCTCCACGGTGTCCCAAAAGCTTCCTGGAAGGTTCCTCTGTCGTCCGGAGGTGTTGGATCGACCAGAGGTACACTGGAGCACCCTCGCGAGGTCGGAGAAGAAGTGGGGCTCCAGGTACCTCCGGCGTGACTTGATTTCGCCTCAGGGTGCTTATTTGCGCACCAGACCTGCACAGGAAGATAGCATGGCTCAAGGGGATGCTCCTCGACCAAAAAGGTTGAAGCTGTGCAGCAAAATGAGGTGGAACGGAGGAGCTCCGACGAAGGGCGGAGGAGGAGCTCCGATTCGCCAAGACCTGGGGTCCTGGGTTGAACAAGTGTGTGCATTTGATGGAGAACTCGAAGGGGATGGAGATGAGGCGATTTAGGCGGTCGGAGACAGATGGGATCACAGTGGGGAAGTCGCCGGAGCTCAGCTCCGGCGAACTTCGAATCTCTGATTTTGGCCTAAGCTAATCATCTAAATGCTAACCTAAGGACTGGAATTAAAAGCTAATACTAAAACCTAACTATTGAGCAAGAAAGAACAGCTCTTATACCTGGGGGCCTCCAGGGAGCAGGGTGGACGCCGGAGCTCCGCCGCGTCAAAATTCTCCTCCCTCCGGCCGAGTCTCGATGCTGGGCTACTCCTCCTGTCACGAGGAACACACCAGGAGCAAGAACAAGGCGTTTTGGTGGAGTGAAAATGGCCAAATTCGAGGAAGGAGGGGGAGCTTTTTATTTATACACATTGGCAGGAGGCCCTATTGACCGGCGATTATTGATCGATCCAACAAGTATCTAGTTGATCTATGATCTTGGCGGGCATCATGGATGATCAGAGGACAAATCTTGTGAAGGAAGCGAGTGCGATGGTTCACTGAGCCAGGCGGGAAAAATGGCGGAAATCGGGGAAAAGACAGGTTGCGTGAAGTCAGACGCCTGGAGGTCCAGTTGACCGGGGTCAACTTGCGGAGAGACTGGGTTGGTCCACCTCAGCCCGCTACAAGACAGAACAGGGAATATCTCGCGAAATTGAATTATTTGGCATAGTAAATGATTTTATTATTTTTTTCGTATAAAATAAAAAATGTGTATTATTTCATGTAGTATTTATTTATGATTTTTATTTATTTTTTTGGATTATTTTATTATGGTTTTATTAAAATAATGTGTATATGTATGTATTTACATGTGTTTTTGTGTATTTTATTTTTAATTTGTTTATTTTATTTTATTATTTTATTTTCTTATTTTATGAATTTATAACTTATTTTTATGAGTATAAGGGTATTTTTGTTTGATTTTTATGTATTCATTTACATTTTCAAATAAATATGTATATGTATAAGTAAGTATACTTATAGGTATTTTACCTATAGATTATATACATCTTATTTATTTAGTGAATTTTCTTTATTTTTCTTTTAGATTTGTATTTTTAATATGTTTTATGTAATATTTACAATATTAAAAAAAAATGTGGATGAATAAATAATAAAGGAATAAAATCCCCTTTTACATATAAGTGGTATAGGTATTTTGTCTATGTGGTACATAGACTTATTTTATTTTACAAATTATTTTTGGTTTTCTTTTAATGTCAATATGTATAAGTATTATATACATTATTTACAAGATTCTAAAAATATGAATTTGTAAGAATAATAACTATTGAATAAAATGAATATTTTAATCGGGTACTATATACAATGGGGGTCAAAAACCTAACTTCCACAGATGGACTCTAAAAATTATGAAACTATTTTTATAAAATAGTTCATGAAATGCTATGTACAATTAAAGGTGAGTTTGGGTGATTTGGAGTTTTTATTTGCAAGATATGGGTCTGTGAAGTTGAGATTTTTGCTTTTTATTCTGGGTATAAAATGTACACTGAGTATTATTTTTGCACAAACTCAATTTTGTATTTTTATTTATATTATTATCTACAACTTTTATGAACAAAGTTTCTTTATTTGATGAATAAATAATTATGCATAAAATAGGTGTCAAAAATGCATAAAGGGATGAATAAATAAATGAGGTATTTATTGTATATCAGCCCTTATCTCCCCCTACTTTATTCCTTGTCGACCAATACCATGCTGGCCTTGGTCTCGGGGTTAGGGTCATAAAATATTTACAAAATTTTATTCCTTTTTCTTTTCTTCTCTTTATTCTATAATTTTGGCATTAAAAACCTTATTTAATGTACAATTAATGCAATGAATAATGAATGCTATTATGTTCAAATTAATGTTGTTTACATGCATTTGCCGGGGTTTTTGAGGCCAAAATGATAGAATAAAGGTGATGAAATGGAGATTCATCACCCCCCTATACTTGCCTTTGCTAGTCCCTAGCAACTACTTATGCAATAAGTACAAAAAGAATAAAGAAAAGAAAAAGGAAAATGCAAGAAAGATAGAGTGAATAGGGGTGCTTTCAGTGCAATGCATGTCTCTACAAAATCTGAGATTGGAGCTCCTGTCAGTCCTTAGGTGTGGATGTGTGTGGAACCTAGTCGGGAACCAAATTTAAAACACAACAGCCTTCGATAGTCGCAGAACTTGGTTCAAAGCACCTTAATAGCCTGGTCAGAACTAGCCTACATCATACACAAACCCTTATGACTATGAAGCTGACTTGTACAGTGTAAGTGATAGTGGCTCCCCACCTCAGAAGTGGCAAAGAAATAACCTCCCCCGTCCTGGTAACTCTAATGCCTCGGTCTAGCAACTCTTTCCTCGAGAAGCGGGGTATTCCCTTCTAAGTTCAAGTGCAACCGGCTCAAGAAGAGGGGGAAGAAGTATAGACTTTTGGAAGCTCAGCCAGTGTAGCAGAGTCTCCCGCTGCAAGCTTCATGAGATGTAACATGGATACCATAAGCTTTTGCTTTATTGAACTATATACACTCCAGTGGGGTTATTAAATTTTCAATCCGACCCACCACTTTTTTGGAGTTCCTTTTTGCAATTTTTTTTTTTTTCAATTGCATTTGTACAACATATCTACATGGTGCAGCATATATACAAGAAATTTCTTCTTGAGCCAGTAGACTATCCCTCTTTTGAAGCTTTATTGCAACCCTCGGCTTCTGTCTTTAGCCTTCATCACCACTAGACCAAGTTGAGGTGCACTTCCTTCACTATAAGAAGAAGAGAGGTTCCGCCTAGAAGTACTACCCTCATATGCTACCCCAGCCAAAGGAAACTGCCTCCTCACCACCTCATCCATGGAGAGCTATGTGAAAGGTGCCAGTGTCCAAGTTAGGTCACGGCCGACAAGAGCCATGCGTGTGTTTCGAAAAGTTCTAGTTAGTCCACTGAGGTGTCTTGAACCCAGCCCTGCTTTCTCAAAGAATTAAGTCTGACTGGACCTGAAGTACCTTAAACCTAGTTCCCATAAGGTTCCAGTGCAGTTAGGTGCAGTAAGATCCAACCGAGCTCCACTTCTGAGACTTTATTAGACTGATTCAATCATTAAGCTTCACTCAAAAAGAATATGAACGGTATGCTTATGCTATGTGCAATGAATGATGCAATTTTTCACAAAAATTTGGAAGTATCAAAGAATGTTTGTACAAAAAGAATCTCTGCACAGGAAGTATGAACTGAAAATGTTTAAAGAGTATGTACATTTATTTACACAGGCGTGCTGCTTTGTTTTCATTTAGGAAATTTTTAGCGACTTTACAGGTATGAATGAAATAGTTTATTTGGGTTTGTATAGAAAGAATTGTATGTATCTTGTTTCTGATTTACTAGTATCTGCACTGGTGTTATTAATAGCTTTTTGAAAATATTTTTGCAAACTATAGTACACGATAATTTTTGCAATCCTTTACACACATTTGAAAACCATTTTTGCAAAGATTTTTCACACTATATGTAGATATATACAATTTTCACAATACTTTTAACAAGCATTTTTCAAAACATTTGCACATAGGTTTTTCAAATCCTTTCTTTCACACAAGGAAAAATTTTTGCAATCAACACCGTTTCACGCATTTGAAATTATTTCACATCAAATTTTCCAAAATTGGTCACACTATTTTTCAAATCATACTGTATAGGTATCTGATTTATTAATCAGTAGGTACAAGAGAAGAAAAATTGTCTTTGACGTATAGTATGGTTCTGTTCTTATAAACTTTATTTGGCTTATTCCTTATTTACAAATGAAAGATTTTTGTGTGGATTCCTCAGACTTACTCGAGAAACATTTTCACAAGGGTTTTCGAAGACTCTAGTCCAAAATAATTTTTGTAACATGTACACGCATTTGAAAACCCTTTTACAAATGTTTTACACAACACAGATAGATTTTTCAAAACAATTTTTGACAATCAACTTTTCACAATCATTTGCACACTAATTTCCACATATTTTGCTTTCACTCAAAGAAAATAGGTTTTACACACAAACTAATCTTTTCAATCGTTGAATACTTGTTCACGCTATTTTCAAACAACTTTCACAAGATTTTTCAAAAAACGTTTCGTAAAACACTTTTCTGACTTACTAGTCAGTATAATTACAATGAGTCTGAGGAACTCACAATCATCTTTTATTATTATAAAGCTACTTTTTACATTTTATTTTGTGTTGTAGTGATATTTTATTTTTCAGTATGAGTTATGGCTTTTAGTATATACACAGTATATACGACCCCCCTATACTTAGCTTGAGCTATGTCCTCATAGATCGGAAGGAAAAGCAAAGACATAACTCGTACTGCGTATAGGCAGATCTAAAGAATAAATACGAATGAAATGAATGAATTAGAAGTTGACCGTCCCCCCTATACTAAGGATCAAATAATCCGAAGTATAGCAGGTGTACAAAAAGCGGGGAGGGTCAAGGGAGAGAATACACTGATCGTACTCAGATTGTCTCCCCCTATACTTAGGGTAAGATACTCCTAAGTATAGACAAGAAGAGGAGACAATGGAGATGATCGAACAGAAATCAAGAACCCTAGGTGCTCACCCCCCTATATTTAGGACCAAGTACGTCCTAAGTATAGAAAACTGTCTACAAAGGCAGCACGTTTTAGATAGAAAAAGAAAATAGATAAGGAAAAGAAGAAAAGAAGAAAAGAAGAAAATCAGAGCAATAATGGTTGGAGTACATCGTCTGAATCTTTTGGTGCTGCAGGAGGTATAGGGATATCCTCGGGGTGCACTAACTGAATGGAGTCAACAACGGCCAAGAACGAATCTGGTTCCAAGTAAGGCTTCAGTAGTTGGCCGTTGACGGCGAAGGGCTGTGCGTCAGGGGACAATTCTGATATAGCAATGCTTCCGTTGTCACGCACTTCACATACTCGAAATGGCCCTGTCCACTTACTTTTTAATTTACCTGGGAATATCCGCAACTTTGCATCAAACAACCACACTTTCTGCCCAACATCGAAGGTCTTTCGTCTGATGTGCCGGTCATGCCAGCGTTTTACCTTCTCTTTGTACATCAAGGTGTTATCGTATGCGCAGTCTCGGAATTCCAAGAGCCTGTTCAGATCATCCTTTCGCTTCTGACCACCTTTTCGTGAGTCCAAGTTACAATTACTAATTGCCCAAAGGGATTTGTGAATTAATTCCACGGGCAGATGGCATGGTTTTCCATATACAAGACGGTAGGGCGACATGCCCAAGGGAGACTTGTAGGCCGTACGGTAAGCCCAAAGAGCTGAGTCCAAGAGTTGAGACCAGTCTTTTCTGTTTGGCCTAACAAGTTTCTGCAATATGGTCTTGATTTCTCTATTGGATAACTCCGCCATGCCATTGGTCTGCGGATGATAAGGAGATGCGACGCGGTGATCGATGCCGTACTCCTTCGTTAACTTCTTGACCTCTTTGTTGATGAAATGACTACCCCCGTCGGATATGAGAATCTTGGGTATCCCAAACCGCGAAATGATGTTCTTCTTCAGAAACTGGCAAACTGTTTTGCTGTCGGCGGCTCGGGCGGGGATAGCTTCAACCCAACGACTCACGTAATCTACGGAAAGAAGGATGTGCTCAAAACCTTGACTATTAGGGAAAGGTCCCATGAAGTCAATGCCCCATGCATCGAAAACATCTGCTATCTGAATGATTTTCAGAGGCATTGAGTCTTTGGCAGTGAGTGTTCCTTTCAGTCGCTGACAGTCAAGACATCTTTTAACAAATTCTGCTGCATCCTTAAATAAAGTGGGCCACCAGAGGCCACACTGCAATGCTTTCGCTGCCGTACGATCTCCAGAATGGTGCCCACCAGATTCGAGTGAATGACAATGCTCGAGGACACTAGATTGCTCCGTCTGAGGAATGCACCTGCGCCAGATGCAATCTGCTCCTTCCCTGAATAGAAGGGGATCTTCCCACTGGTAAAAGCGGATGGTCGACATGAATTTGTTCTTCTGATTCTTCGTCCAATCCGAAGGTATTACCCCAGAGGCGAGGTAATTTACAATGTCAGCATACCAAGGGAGAGCATCCACGGCTAAGATAGCTTCGTCAGGGAAGGTCTCTGTGATAGGTGCGTTGCTCAAAGGAGAGTCATGCTGCTCTATTCTGGAGAGATGATCTGCTACCACGTTCTGAACTCCAGGTTTGTCCTTAATTTCCAGATCGAATTCCTGGAGGAGAAGGATCCAACGAATCAGTCTGGGCTTGGCATCCTTCTTCTGCTGTAGGTACCGAATAGCAGAGTGGTCTGTGAAAATTGTGACCTTTGACCCCAACAGATAGGATCTGAATTTCTCTAGGGCGAAAACCACAGCCAGCAGTTCTTTCTCTGTTACTGTATAATTCCTTTGAGCTTCATCTAATGTTCTGCTGGCATAGTGAATGGCATAGGGCGCCTTATCTTTCCTCTGCCCTAGAACAGCTCCGACGGCAAAATCTGACGCATCGGTCATTATTTCAAATGGAAGAGTCCAGTCTGGAGGCTGCAAGATTGGAGCCTGAGTGATAAGCTCCTTCAATTGATTGAAGGCAAGGAGGACTGGCTGATCAACAATAAATTCTTTCTCCTTGCACAAAAGTTCTGTCAGAGGTCGGGCAATGCGGCTGAAGTCCTTGATAAATCGTCTGTAAAATCCCACATGCCCCAGGAATGACCTCACATTCTTTACTGACTGAGGTGGCTGCAGGTTTGAAATGACATCCACCTTGGCTGGGTCGACTTCCATGCCACGTTTGGAAACGACATGGCCCAACACAATACCCTCTGTAACCATAAAGTGGCTCTTTTCCTATGAGAGCACTAAATTGACTTCCCGGCATTTCTGAAGCACTCTGTCTAGGTGCTCGAGGCAAGAATCGAAACTGTCACCATAGACGGAGAAATCATCCATGAACACCTCGAGAAAACTGCCTACCATTTCGGCGAAGACTGCTAGCATGCATCTTTGGAAGGTTGCGGGTGCATTGCATAATCCAAAGGGCATCCTCTTGAAGGCGTAGGTGCCGAACGGGCAAGTGAAGGTAGTCTTCTCTTGATCCTCAGGGGCGATCGCCACTTGGTTGTACCCGGAGTACCCGTCCAGGAAGCAGAAGAACTCCTTGCCTGCTAATCTCTCCAAGACTTGATCAATAAATGGCAAGGGGAAGTGGTCCTTCTTGGTTGCTGCATTAAGGCGGCGGTAGTCAACACACACCCGCCAGGATGTCGGTACCCGAGTTGAAATCTCCTCTCCTTTTTCATTTGTGACCACAGTAAGCCCGGATTTCTTGGGAACTACATGCAGGGGGCTTACCCACTTTGAATCGGAGATGGGATAAATGAAGCCTGCATCACACCACTTTGTGATTTCCTTCATGACCACGTCCCGAAGGTTAGGGTTTAGCCTTCTCTGGAATTCGCGGGACGGCTTGGCATCGTCTTCTAAATAGATATGGTGTGAGCACAGAGCGGGGTTTATCCCTCGGAGGTCTGATACACTCCAACCAAGTGCCTTGCGGTTCTTTTCTAAAATCTCGAGGAGTTGAGATTCTTGATCCAGATTCAGCCTGCTGCTGATGATGACTGGATACATGTGTTCTTCACCCGTAAGGAAAGCATACTTCAGGCCTGCAGGAAGTGGCTTGAGTTCTGGTTTCAGTCTGTCCCCTTTACCGGTCACTTCTGATACCATGCTGGTGGTGGGATGTACTTTGAGACTAGTACCATCCTCAACATTCTGTTGAGATCCAAGTGATGTACCGAACGGTTCTGCGGTGAGCTGATTATGTTCGGTCTGGAGTGAATGCTCAAGAAGATGCGCTTGTATCTGAGAATCTGTCTCCCACACATCATCGGAGCATATGCTGACAGTGCTTTCCAAGTCCTCCTCAAGAGTGAGGATTTCTCGGGTCCATGGATCGTCCAGTGACAACCCCGGGTCTCTGATCTCCGCAATAAAATCACAGTCAGCTTCTGATGCTGCTTGACTTTCATCAGTTGTGGCATTCCGCTCCTTGTTCATGTTGATCGTGATTTGCTGGGTGTTCGAGCTGAAAGTGATCTTGCCAGACCCGTAATCAACCACGGCACCGGAAGTACGGAGAAATGGTCTGCCGAGGATGATAGGAGTCTGGAACAGTGGTGCAGGAGAGTCCATGTCAAGGACTACAAAATCAGCTGGGAATCTCATCTCCTGCACGGTAACTATCACGTCTTCCAACAAACCGCGGGGCCGCTTAACGGATCGGTCAGCGAACTGAAGGATCATTCGTGTCTGCTTGAGCGGTCCCAGCCCGAATTCTTGCATTATGGACGAGGGCAGAAGGTTGATGGAAGAACCACTGTCAAGAAGAGTACGCTCGAAGACCTGATCAAAAATCACACAACTGATCAGAGGTGCTCCTGAGTCTTGCTTTTTCTGGGGGAGGTTGGTGATAGCTGCAACTGTGGCCATGGACAAAACGTGTTTTTCTACCTCTCGGCGTCTGTTGTCTTGCGCTGGGCGACGCCTGTCAGTACATGCTTCTTTCAATCCTTTCTTCACAGCTGGCATGTATTCCACGGCCTTTAACAAGGGAATCTCAACAGTCAATTTATCCAAAATATCTACAACACCTGGATCAGACAAGGCAGTTTTTCTTTTTATCATTTTTTTGGATTTTTGTATTGCATGCGGAAAAGGAATATTCACATTACTGGCAGGAAAATTAGAGTTCTTATTTACATCAGGATTATCGCCCACAGAATGTTGTACATCCGGACTACAAAAAGGTGTACAAGCTGGATCTAACTCTGCTGGTGCTGCTGGGCGATCAAAAAGGGTAGCATCGGCTCCATCGGCTGGCACAGGATCAGCTGCTGTTGGCGGCTCCTCCAAGGCTGGCGCGGCTTCACTTCTGCTACAGGCTTCTTTTTGGTGTTTTTGTTTTTGCGGATTTTTTTGTATTTTTGGCTGGAATTGCTTCTGGCAATGCACGACGGCTGGACTGGCTTCTCCTTTCTCTTCCTCCTCACCCGCCCCTGGAGCTGGCACGGCTGATGCGGAAGATGACGATCCACCTGTTTCTTTATTCACCCCACATCTGGTAGCAGGCGGAGGCAAGGCCCTACCGCTCCTGAGAGTAACGGCATTAGAATAAACAGTAATATCATTATCACACGCGGACTGGACATCACATTCTACCTGCTCCTTCTTCTTGAAATTGTTGGGGTTGGCTTCGACCTGCGCCGGGATGGTAGTGTGAGTGGCGGTCAGGTCATCAAGCCGCTTGGTCATCTCCGCTAGCCCTTGGACAAGCTGGGCTAGACACTCCATGGTGGGATTAGCTGGGGGCACATCAGAAGATGCAGCGTGCATACCACGCTGCTGTTGGTTAGATGGATGGGGAGGCTGCTGATGGTGTTGCTGTGGTGGAGCAGGAAGTTGAAGTTGTTGG
Source organism: Ottelia alismoides (assembly GCA_037367405.1). Lineage (NCBI taxonomy): Eukaryota > Viridiplantae > Streptophyta > Magnoliopsida > Alismatales > Hydrocharitaceae > Ottelia > Ottelia alismoides. The sequence goes on from JAZKJV010005007.1 coordinate 676,209, forward strand.
TAGGACGGAGAGGGATACTGCTGGTATGATTGAGGCTGAGCAGCCGCGTATTGGTGATACGGCTGTGGATGGCGATACTGTGGCTGCTGCTGATACGGAAAGTTCTGCCTCCATTGATGTGCGAACTGAGGAGGCTGCTGGTGTTGCTGAGAGGGGTGCCCAAAACGACCACCCTGAGGTTGGTGGTACTGCCGGTTGGCAAATGGCTGACCCTGGAGTTGTCCCTGAGGACGGGTCGGCTGTGCATCATTAGTCCAAACCCCATTAACTTCCTGGACCAGGGGTGGTGGCGGGAACACTGAATCAGTGTCTGAGATAAACTCTGGTTGGTACACAACCATCTGCTGTTGCGGCTGGCTCTGATCAGGTGCCTGCACGTAGTACACGTGCTGAACTGTCGGTGGTTGCTGGCTTGGCTGAGGCTGGTGTAGCGGTGGTTGCTCGTCTTTTCTCTCAGCTGGAGCTTCGAGCGGTGCTGCCGACTGAACAGAATTGATGGTACCTACCAGCAGTTCTAGCTGCTTGGTGATGTGATCCAGTTTGTCCAAACTCTGGGTCCTCTTCTCGATCACAGTGAGTTTCTCAAGGTCCTGTGATCGCTTCTCGATTATGTCGACCTTAGAGAGATGGCCCCCGATGATGCTGAGGTTAGAGCTCTCATCTCTCTCTGCTTCTTTTGATGCAGCCATGTGAACTTGTTTCTGGAGGATCTGGGGCTGCTTCTGGTATGCCTTGGATGAAGAGAGGGCGGCCTCTCCTTCGGCCATTTCTTCGAAAATTTGCCATACAACATCTTCATCCTTGTTGAAGTGGGAGCCCCCACATGCTGCGTCTACGAGCCTTTGACTTTCAATGTTCAGTCCCCCAAAGAAATGCTGAACCAAGCTGGTCTTCGGAATATCATGATGGGGACACTTCTCCTGCAGATCAGTGAATCTCTCCCATGCTTCATGTATCGACTCATGGGGTCCTTGGGAGAAATTACTGATACGGGCCCGCATCTGGTTGAGTCGACCCAGAGGGTAATACTTGTGCAAGAAGGCGGACTTTAGTTCCTCCCAGGTCGTCACAACCTTCCCCATATGATTGACCCAATAGAGGGCCTTGTCCTGTAGGCTGAAGGGGAAAGCCGTCATCTTTACAATGTCCAGGGGGACATTCGGATAGTGGGTGGTGCGGCAAATGCGGGAGAATTGCTGCAGGTGAATGTATGGCTCTTCATTGGTGTTGCCATGGAATGCAGGGAGAAGGGCTATGAATTGTGGTTTCAGCTCAAAGTGAGCGTGTACCGGTGGGATGAGAATCCACTCGGTCATCTGGCTGTCTCCTGGATTGTATGTTTCTTTGAGTGTTGGCTTCGGCTGTGGTTGGAATTCAGGATCATCATTGGGGTCGTCACCACCTCCTCCACCTCCATCTCCTCCTCTCCTGCCTCCTCTGCCTCTGCCTCCTCCTCCATCATCTCGGTTAATCACATCATTCAACATGTCCTGGAAAGCTGTCTGAGTGAGGGCCTGTTCAGTCAGCTGCTGCTGTATTGCCTGGATGGATGCCAGCAACTGTGCATTGACTTGGTTCTGATCTGGCATCTGTCCCTCTGGTGTGGGTGGCTGCTGACCCTTGCCCTTTCCTCCTGGCGCCATGTCAGGGTCTGAATCGGACGAAATGAACTCTGGAGTAGTCTCCAGGGCTCGCACTGTCTTCTATCTGCATAATGAGACGGCCCGAATCAGATCACTTGCCATAAATACTCAGCTGTCGTGATGAGGCTGGGGTTCAAGTCAACCCCAGCGTGTTGTGAATGGAAAAATGATGTAGACTGTAATCGACTCCCATTCACAACGGGGTTAGTGGGACAAAAGTGGTCCCAGTTTATTTGGTGGCCAAGAGAAAGGTAGAAGACGAGGAGTCTGGAGTTCGACCCGCAAGGTCTGGATCGGTTCTCGGGAATCGCCTCGAAGTTATTGGCGGAGTTGAGTCCATGGAATCGATGTGGGTGTCGGCATGGTCCCGACGAAACCATCCATGGATCAACTTCGCGGAGCACAAGAGAATATCGGATTTTGGAAGAACGATACGATGGTCAACGAGGAACAAAAAGGAGTGTAAAACAGTAGAAGGGCTCGGTTGAGCGGGGTGGTCAAAGGAAGACATAACAGAATTGGTGCAAAGGCGCGGGACTTTGATCTTTGAACCTTAATCTAGATCCATACAAACACAAGACAAAATCGGGTTCACCAACTCACGCCATGTGAAGCCGTGAAAGCTCGGCTATTTATTATCTTTTCATTTTTAGAGTTGTGATTCTCAGGCATTTCTTATAACAAGTCCTTAGTACGCTACCCTATAGGAGAGAGAGTACTGCCGGAAGAGTATCCCGTACTTGTCCTCCTCCTGTGTAATCTGTAGTCTGTACTTTTTGGAGTCCTTGTAACCCTTCCTGGATCCCTACTCAGCCAAAGAAAAGAGAGAGGAAGCCGATAGGCGAAACCAATACTTCGGTTCTCGCTCGCAACGGAATCACCCGTGAGCGTGCAAGAACCTACTCGGACGCAGGACGATGAGACAGACACCCCCGTGAAGGCGTGGCCTATGCTCAATACTTCGGACAGGGTCGATGCTCTCACAACAGAGAGTCACCATTGGTGACCAAGTCCTACTCGCCTACGTACGATAGAAGCGCCATTACTTCGGAAATCCAGGCGATACACAAGGCAGTTGCAGACTGGGTTTTGGGCTCTAATCCTTAGGGGTCGCACTCGCTCGAGGGAGTAGGGTTTTGGTCCCCCTCCAAAGTACCTGAAAACAATGAGGGCTTTATGAACCCGGTACAAGGATAGTCCATTACAGATTTTAATTAAGGTCAAAGTTTATTTAGCAGTCCCCTTGTTTTAATTTTTGGGTTTTCACTTTTTTTGGATCTGTTTTCATACCAGCGCCTAACGTTTTTGTAGATTTTCATTTAAGTCCTAGGTGCTCAAAATCAGAGGGAGATAGCGGAAAAGCCATGCAAGTGGTTCTATGATGGAAATCTCATCATTGAACCGAATGATGCATGCTGAGTTAGAAGACTTACAGTGCATCCCAGCTCTCTCCATGTGGTATGCAAAACAGAATTTTTAAACCTATCTACATGGCGGTGTGCATTCGTCAAAATCGCCCTAAACATTAGCTGCTATTAACGTGAAGAACCATAAGCTTGGTCATTCATCTTTAACCTAAGGGTCCGGTCTTGGCTCACCCCTCCTCTTCTCGACACACTCGAGTTTAGGAGTAGCGCTTGATGGGGCTCGCTCACGGCACGTGGGTTAAGAGATAAATGACTTAGCTGTTTAAGTTTGACTAGATCCATACGAAGTGGACTATAGGAACATGCATTCTTATTAATGTTTGGACCTAGCTACCGAGTCAAGCAACCTATATCTAGGGGCTCCAAGCACACAAAACAAAGTAAAATAAAGGCGAAAAGCACAAAACAGCGGAAAACAAAGGAAAGAAGGCGGTAGAAATCACGGAAAACAACGATGAGGCCCCCAGGTGAACAGACACCCGGGCACTGGACCTCATTGTGAAGAGTAGAGTCCTGTTAATTATTACATGCCAAAATTGTCTCTCTCTCACCAAAAATTACAGAGATAATCCTAAGTGTTCTAAGCCTATCTAATCCACATCTCCTCGCTTCCTTGATACTCTCTCCTGATGGTCATGCGAAGGGAAGACCATCCTCCTCCAAGCTTGGCTGCATTGGCCTCCTAAGAAGCCATCCTTGCGTGGCGGACCCTCGCATCAAAGTCACAAGAAGAGTGTGTTAGAATAGCTCGAATCAATCAATTATAGAGCACATAAAGATAATCACAAGAAATGGATCAATGAAGCACAGTGATTAATGGCAATAAAATAGCTGCTCACACAATATCATCAATTATGAATCAAAAATGCACACAAGAATGACAAAATTAACGTAGGCTATGCTCATTGCTCCCCGGCAACGGCGCCATTTGATAGGCCCCAGAACCGACCGGTCTTGTGTTCCACACAAGGCGGGAGCACAGTCGTAGTGTCGACCAACCAAATCCTGGAGTCAATCAACAATTAACCCACAAAGCAAGAATGTATCAATTAAGTCCAAAAAAATAAATGTGAATTAATTTTTATTACTCTACAACAAAATGTATAGTGACAAGCATGTAGAGGTCGAACCACAGAGAGCAATACAAAATGCGTAGCCTAGATGTATCACCAAGTCATCCATGTGTGAAGCTTGTTTTTATGTGGGTTTTTAATTTTATATTTTTTTATTTTATTTTTTTTTATTTTGTTTTCATATTTTATACATAGAACATATAATATAGGTATAGGGATATATATATATATATATAGAGATAGGTGTGAGGAGAAAAAGATATATAGAGTACATATATCAACATATATGTATTTATGCAAAATATAGTATCTACAAGATCTTTTTTTTTTTTAATTTCTTTCTAATTTTTTATGTATTTTTCAATTCAAAAATGTCCACAATATAGGACTAAATAAATAGCCGTATATAATTTGGGTTTCTAAAAATATCAAATAATACCCAAAATTGCCCAAATTAATTTTCACATATTAATACTAATATATAGATAATTATAGAAGAGAGAAATGTATTTTTAGGGTTTTTAAAGAGTTTTTCTAATTTTTATGTTGCTTTTGAGGTTTTATGATTTTTTTAATTTTCTTTTTCATATTTTTAGGGTTTTTCATTTTCTGGACTCAATATATAGATATTTATACCATAGGTATTTTTTTTGGAATTTTTCAAAAACATTTTATAATTTTTTTTGTATTTTTTAATTTGAACAGTACAAAAATGGCTTCTTTTTCATTTTTAATAATTAGGAAAAATGCAAAAATGCAAACTAAAATATGGGCGTGAACAAGCATGGCATAGAGCACCTATCCTAATTTTTGTGGATTTTTAGAAGCCTTTTAGGCATTTTTAATAAACAGATAAAGAGACAAAAATAAATTAAGCCTGGCAGGGGCATTTTTGCAAATAAAATAACATCCAGGGGCACATGTGCAAAAATACCAGAATATTATAACGTGTTTTGCAATTTTAAGGACTAAAACTAATTGACTAAACCCGCCAGGGTCCCCTTGCAATTTAACCATCACGCGGGACAGCACGTGATCCGCACTCACAGGGACCGAAACGCAATTACAGAAAATGTAGGGCCCTGGTTGCAATTTTTCACAAAAATAATACACTGAATATTTTATTTAATGGACTAAACATAAACATGCAACTTTGCAGGGGGACTTGTGCAATTTTACCACCTTACGTGGGACTACACGTGAGGTGACATGGACTGGACCCAAGTGTAATATGCAAGAGCTGCAGGGGGTCATAAGCAAATTTGCCACATTATTTACAACGTGATATTTATTTTACAATACTAAAAATTAAATACAAAAAAGAAGGGGCTAGATGTGCAAATTACCACTAAAAGGCGCTTTGTTCGACGGCTGATCTTCGTTCACTTGACACGTGGCGCCTCCACGTGCGCCGATGACGCTTCGCCGATGGAGGGCTGGGATTAGATCACGTGAGGTGATCGGACGGTTGCTGCGGGGCTCCATCCAACGGCTCCCTTCTAATCTGGGACCTTCATCTTCATCCAACGGCGGAGAGGGCGCCTGGAAGAACAGGGAAGAACGCTCACCTGAGCGAGCTTCTCCCGGCTGGATCTCGCACCTCCGCCGTCCATCACTGCTCCACGGTGTCCCAAAAGCTTCCTGGAAGGTTCCTCTGTCGTCCGGAGGTGTTGGATCGACCAGAGGTACACTGGAGCACCCTCGCGAGGTCGGAGAAGAAGTGGGGCTCCAGGTACCTCCGGCGTGACTTGATTTCGCCTCAGGGTGCTTATTTGCGCACCAGACCTGCACAGGAAGATAGCATGGCTCGAGGGGATGCTCCTCGACCAAAAAGGTTGAAGCTGTGCAGCAAAATGAGGTGGAACGGAGGAGCTCCGACGAAGGGCGGAGGAGGAGCTCCGATTCGCCAAGACCTGGGGTCCTGGGTTGAACAAGTGTGTGCATTTGATGGAGAACTCGAAGGGGATGGAGATGAGGCGATTTAGGCGGTCGGAGACAGATGGGATCACAGTGGGGAAGTCGCCGGAGCTCAGCTCCGGCGAACTTCGAATCTCTGATTTTGGCCGAAGCTAATCATCTAAATGCTAACCTAAGGACTGGAATTAAAAGCTAATACTAAAACCTAACTACTGAGCAAGAAAGAACAGCTCTTATACCTGGGGGCCTCCAGGGAGCAGGGTGGACGCCGGAGCTCCGCCGCGTCAAAATTCTCCTCCCTCCGGCCGAGTCTCGATGCTGGGCTACTCCTCCTGTCACGAGGAACACACCAGGAGCAAGAACAAGGCGTTTTGGTGGAGTGAAAATGGCCAAATTCGAGGAAGGAGGGGGAGCTTTTTATTTATACACATTGGCAGGAGGCCCTATTGACCGGCGATTATTGATCGATCCAACAAGTATCTAGTTGATCTATGATCTTGGCGGGCATCATGGATGATCAGAGGACAAATCTTGTGAAGGAAGCGAGTGCGATGGTTCACTGAGCCAGGCGGGAAAAATGGCGGAAATCGGGGAAAAGACAGGTTGCGTGAAGTCAGACGCCTGGAGGTCCAGTTGACCGGGGTCAACTTGCGGAGAGACTGGGTTGGTCCACCTCAGCCCGCTACAAGACAGAACAGGGAATATCTCGCGAAATTGAATTATTTGGCATAGTAAATGATTTTATTATTTTTTTCGTGTAAAATAAAAAATGTGTATTATTTCATGTAGTATTTATTTATGATTTTTATTTATTTTTTTGGATTATTTTATTATGGTTTTATTAAAATAATGTGTATATGTATGTATTTACATGTGTTTTTGTGTATTTTATTTTTAATTTGTTTATTTTATTTTATTATTTTATTTTCTTATTTTATGAATTTATAACTTATTTTTATGAGTATAAGGGTATTTTTGTTTGATTTTTATGTATTCATTTACATTTTCAAATAAATATGTATATGTATAAGTAAGTATACTTATAGGTATTTTACCTATAGATTATATACATCTTATTTATTTAGTGAATTTTCTTTATTTTTCTTTTAGATTTGTATTTTTAATATGTTTTATGTAATATTTACAATATTAAAAAAAATGTGGATGAATAAATAATAAAGGAATAAAATCCCCTTTTACATATAAGTGGTATAGGTATTTTGTCCATGTGGTACATAGACTTATTTTATTTTACAAATTATTTTTGGTTTTCTTTTAATGTCAATATGTATAAGTATTATATACATTATTTACAAGATTCTAAAAATATGAATTTGTAAGAATAATAACTATTGAATAAAATGAATATTTTAATCGGGTACTATATACAATGGGGGTCAAAAACCTAACTTCCACAGATGGACTCTAAAAATTATGAAACTATTTTTATAAAATAGTTCATGAAATGCTATGTACAATTAAAGGTGAGTTTGGGTGATTTGGAGTTTTTATTTGCAAGATATGGGTCTGTGAAGTTGAGATTTTTGCTTTTTATTCTGGGTATAAAATGTACACTGAGTATTATTTTTGCACAAACTCAATTTTGTATTTTTATTTATATTATTATCTACAACTTTTATGAACAAAGTTTCTTTATTTGATGAATAAATAATTATGCATAAAATAGGTGTCAAAAATGCATAAAGGGATGAATAAATAAATGAGGTATTTATTGTATATCAGCCCTTATCTCCCCCTACTTTATTCCTTGTCGACCAATACCATGCTGGCCTTGGTCTCGGGGTTAGGGTCATAAAATATTTACAAAATTTTATTCCTTTTTCTTTTCTTCTCTTTATTCTATAATTTTGGCATTAAAAACCTTATTTAATGTACAATTAATGCAATGAATAATGAATGCTATTATGTTCAAATTAATGTTGTTTACATGCATTTGCCGGGGTTTTTGAGGCCAAAATGATAGAATAAAGGTGATGAAATGGAGATTCATCATGTTCTAACTTAAGCTACAAGTTTCAGATAAGTTTGGGACAAAACCATGGGCTGCTAACCGCGGTTACGGGCTAAATCATGGTTTACTAACCATGGTTAAGGGTTTTCTCGAGCCTATAAATACCCCTCCCCCACCCATTCACTCTCTACGATTTCCACTATCACCACCACCACCGCAAGGACTAGGGTTGAGAGGTCAGTAGGAGGTGAAATGCGGGGAAAGAGTGCTAGCGAAGCGCTGCCGGGAGAACGAGGAGAAAGGTATGATCCTCTCTTAGTTTGCTTTGTAAACTAGGATTTCTGTTCATTCTCTTTTCTTCCAAGCTTTGTTATTGATTCTTTCTAATTCTTTTTCTGTTGTGGTTCGAGGAGAAATCTGTTGGACATGCGAGCCCACGGCGAGCCATTAAGCAATAAATGTTATTGCAAATATCATTCCCTGATCTGAAATGAAGAATGAATAATTTGCGTAAAAGGTCCCTTGATACAATTAGGGTTATGTACCATGGCCATTTTAATAATCATACAGCTATTGATTCAACTATTGAATCATAGAGGCTGGAGCTTGGATGAATATCTAAAGGGTTATTTTGAGGACTCATCAAGCATCGTCAAATGATTGTTAAGAGATGATCTCTAGCCTGAGTAGCAGAAGGCAATCCTTTCTCATTTAAGCTGATATCTGACCGACCTCTTGATGCAGGTCCTCTGCATAGAAATAGAGATTCGGAGGTGTCAGATTAGTTAGGTCAAAGAGTTGACTTAATGAGATCGAGACAACCAAAGTCCTCTATCATGTGCTGTCACGATACAAGCACGCATCCTCTGACCGGAGACAGATGCGTTACTATATGTCTGAGTATGTACATTTGGCAAACCAATAGGTTGATGACCTAACCAAGGTCTATACACCGACGTGCTGGTGTGCATATAAGGGCATATGAGTAATACGATCTCTCAAAGGGATCATACAGGTTAATTTATTGAACTGGAATGCATGAGCTCACTCTTGAGATATTGGGAAGAATCAATTTTCGTGCGCACGGTCGTGTCGCTTTGGAAGCTTGACTGAATTTGTAGGTTTGGTATATACTTTTGGAAAGTATATGATCAAGACCTAGCTATGATATAAGTTTTTTTTGGAAAGTGTTTGATTGATACAAACTCCCAATGATCGAATGAGAAACTTACTGATAAAACCTTGGAGTAGACATTATAAAGTTGATCTAATTCTTCGGGTTTATTCTAAGTCTTCCAGTATGCAAGATGTACAGGTATTGGGAATACCTGAGGGTGATGTGATCATAAACGATTGTATAACCATGACACTTCCATTCCTAGGGAGTGATGAAACGGGTCAGGATTTTAGTGACTCCTCTCAGTAGAGAAGTGATCTAATCTTGGTCCAAATGTTGGACATTGATCTGAATGTGATTCTGATGTAATGAGAATATTAGATTTGCGGTCTTGATTTAATCAAGCATCTATGGGAGGCCCACGATCTGAATTTTAGATATGATCTCAATATCCAAGTCACTATACGTGGAACAATACAATCTCCTTGTCCTTATCTCCAAGTATTCGCGGAGAATGCGCATTATCCTTGAAAGAGTTCAGGATAATTTCATTGTTGATATAAGTATCCAAGCATTGAGAAAATGGATAACTAAATGTGATTTAATTATCATGATTAATATGAATTCGATTCATATTATAAAGAGAGTTATCTTAGATAATTAAATGTGATTTGATTATCAAAGAAGTAAATAATGTGAATATGACATATTATTTGGGCACATGAGAATAGAGATCCAAGATGTTTAAATGTGATTTAATTAGCTTGGATATGAATAATGTGGATAGAAATATCCATATTAGTCATATTTATTATAAATGTGATTTATAATATAAGAGAGAGCAATTTGTAATTTACATTTGTTAATTAAATGTTGATGTGAATTGGATTCACATTGGACATTAAATTGAAAATGTAATTTACATTTTATTTTGTGTTGTGAATCTGATTCACAATTTTCCAATGGCAAGATTGCAAAGTCACAAAATAATTATGAATTATTTTGTAGAATAATTTACAACAATTGTTGTTGTAAATATTGGAGATATATGCAATCTTGGAGATTGCATTGGAATCTCCCGTTCCTAATGGGAGAAGGGATAGCCACCAATTCCTACAAGGAAAGTGTGGTCGTCCACCCCTCCTATATGGAAGGAGAGATTCTCCTTTCCATTATCTCAAATATTAGTTGATTTAATTTGAGGATTAAATTATCTTGATTTATAAATATATATTTAATCTCAATTAAATTAATTGTTGTTGGTTTCACCAACACAAACCTTAGCCATTAAAAGAAACACAATAGATGAGAGCCATTGGATTTGTGTTGTCCCATGGATTGAGATCCATGGATCCCAAAATGTTATAAAAGGAGAGGCACCCCTTTGCTCTTCTTTACACAAGCCAAAATGCTTGAGAATCACATCTCTCTCTCTTTCTCTCTACACATCTACTCTCCATCTCCCTCTCATGTGGTCGTCCACCATGGATGCCCTAGAGAGGTTCTCCATGGCCGCAGTATTGTCGTTATGTTGCCTGATCGTTTGCTCGTGGATCTCCGTCTCCTTCGGTGCGCCTCGCTCGTGAAGAAGTCGTCGGATCTCGTGTGTCGAGATCAGGAGATCCACCGCTTGGATCATCAACATGGATTGCGAGAAGTACGTGGTTCATCCCCGCGCTCGCAACCGTCTCCTCCGTCGGATCGGACTTGAGACGGGAGGTCTCTTCGTTTAGAGACTCGATCACAACCACGCTTCAAGAGGTAATCCTATTACTTATTTGTGGTTTAGATGAAACGATCCGAGAAGTGTTCTTGGATCATGTGGTTTCGTCGCATAAAAACTTTTTCAAATTTCCGCTACTTAGAACAACTAGTCCGACTAGTCGTTCTTTGTCGTATTCAATACCACGCTCACGCTTCCGTGATGCGCTTAAGGATCTAAACCATATCCTTCAAGTGGTATCAGAGCCTTAGGTCGGTGGTTTTGGATACGATTCATTAACCAAGGTTGACCAGGGTTCATTAGGGTTTGCGAAAGTTTTCTTGCATTTCATTTTCGCATCTCTGCTTTGAGATTTTTTATGGCACTGCTTAAATTTTGTAAATACAAAAATAATAATTGAATTTTGTTCCCCATTAAACAAGGAAACCATAGGATCTAAGTTTACGTAATTCGGATTCCGTTTGCTCGAGATATGGTTGTTTTAATGAACATGTATCCACAGTTTCGGGGACTATGAATCTCAACGTAATTAAAGAATTAATTGAAGCTTTGAAATGCCTTGAAATACGTGAAAATCACGTAGGTTCTGTTTTAAATCAAATTAGCAAACAAGGAACTTACTTTGCTTAATTTGGATTTAAATTGATTGAGATATGGTATTTTTAGTTAGTGAGGGTCACTGCTGGAAATACTTTCCTAATCAAGAACCTAGTGATTGTCGTTTAATCAATTAGTGAAATTAAATTGTTTAATTTCCTGGAATAATTGTGTATAAATATTTGTGAAATATTTGATGATAATTATTTCCTTAAATAATAGTGTCTTAACCAATATTTGATTAGATGTGATCTAGATTACTAATTAGTCACATGATCTACATGATCTACATTCCAACAAACATGTTGCTTGAATAGGACTAGGAATTTGTTTAGCAAAACTCATTATAACGTTAATCATAATTGTTTTGATTATTATTATATGGTATAATTTCGGTTGAAGAACCGATGATCATCTCAAGTACAAAGTGATCTATTTGTCATTATCCTTTCCCGAGGTGGATATGGTGTCTAGTCGGAGAGCATCGGGGTAGCGTGTTGCAACGTATGTGGTCCGTCCCACTCTCGTCGGTACTGGCCACGATAGCTGGTAGGGTTAGTATAATGCTTAAGAAATCATGATGTATTTCTAATTATTAAAATTCGAAATAATACATATTTGAGATAATACCATAATTCAAGTAACAATAAAGAATGTTTGTTGGACATTAATTGGATCATTAATTTAATGTGATTAGATTAATTGGAATCCAATTAAAAATAAAGCACTCTATTATGAATAGAGATGTCATTTCCCTTGGAAGAAATGATCATAATGAATGTGACTCATAATGATTAATTAGAATTTGAACGTGATATGGAGGATCACATAAGTGACATCGATGGTCTCCCGTCAAGGCGAAGGGTTCCGTTGTTAGGGATTGTATGTAGGAGACGCCTGTCCAAAGTGACAGCTCCTGCTTGCAAGCGCATCTAGATCAGGCTCTTTGCTTTTCGAAAGAGTAAGGCCGTATACGTAGTGAATCGGATCCTCATATTATTGGGGTGATATTGGATTGTGTATAGAGAGTACTATTCTTGTTGATAGTTGGTTCAATTAATGATGGGTCAACATCGCCTTAGGGGTGGTGGGCCCGGGTGTTAAAGACCGAATTGGGAATGCAAGTTGGACTTGCAAGGTGGAATGTGTTCCCGCTTCTTTTTATCGGAGCTGCAGATTCTCATATTATTAGGATGTAACAAAGACAAGGAAGGAGATCCCAGATCTTGTTGAGATATGATGGTAAATATATCTTTTACAGTGATTAAGGGAATGAACTTTCAGTGTTGACAAGGCAAGACAACTTTGATATAAAAATTCCTAAATCAAAGTAAAATATGTGTATATATATATATATATATACATTTATCCAAATTTCTTATTTCAGATAATCCTTCATTAAACCCACTCAATTCTATACTCAATAATAAACAGTAAAATATCATGGATTTGACTCATGATCCAGATATTGTGCCTACAGTTGGACACATAATGTATGTAGTCGCAATGTGCATGTTTCCTCATAATAACGAGGAATGATAATTAAATAGATAATAGGACTACAAATCTAGGGTTTGTATGTCTCTATAGTCTTGATATCTCCTCGGATGTACTTTGGAAGTAACATGTTGATGATGATCGCAATTGTCAAATAATCTTTTTAGAATCAATGAAGATATTCTGGCATACATATGTGCTCTTGACATTTATCATGAATGACATGGTTCACTGCATCATGCAGAATGGTAGCTCTATAAGATATGATGTATTCAAATTGTTTAAGTACCTGCCTGAACCAATATTTTAAGAGTTTACATAGATGTAGATACGATGAGTGTCATCATTCTACTGTCTATACTCTGGTCATTCATGATGCTTCATATTACTCATATTATATGAATTTAATGAAGCATGTATAAATATTGAAATACTCTTACATTCAATTCTTTTGAATTTAATATAAGAGTTACCTTAGTCTAAAACAATGGTTGTTTATAAATAAAGGGAGCGCAGTGGAAGCGTGGGTTGGACCCAAGTAAGAAGTATAGTCAAAGAGTTGACTGTACTTCTATGACTTCCATATGACATCCAAAGAGTTGGATGAATGCCAATACTGCAATAAGTTGATGTGTTGATAGTATGACTATCAAGTCTGTCTAGAATCTTTAGAGAAGGACTCGGATAGATCATCATAATAATATATATAAATCATTGAAATTGACTTTCTTAAAGTCTTGTAATTGTATCTCGATCTTCTACAACACTTGCAATGGGTTGCATATGTTTTGGAAGACTAGAAAATTTGATTTTAAATCTTATAGTCATCCATATAAATATTGATGCAATTGTTTCAACGTTCTTTATTGGATTGAAAGGCTTCATAATTTCAGTGGGAGAGACCTTAGTCTTAGAGAATGTATCTATGACCTAAATATTAGAATACACTCATTGTTTATTTCTAAATGTTGGAAATAAACATAAATTCTGTAATAAATCTATCATAAAAAGTTATTATGGAGATATTTCAGATAGTAATCTAAAATCTAGTGGACTCCACTAAATTACAAAATTGATGAATGGTTCATTAACATTTCTAAATACTGAAATTAAACCTCAAGATCAGTAGGAGGATGAAGATCATTTGACAATGATCTAGCATCAAGCCTTGGACATTTGTCTATTGATTTGATCAATAGACTAGTGAGAGATGAAACTTTAGAATGTCTAAAATTTCGAAACTTACATACTTATGAATATCGTATTCAAAGTAAAATGTCCAATACACCCTTCTTAGAGAAAGGTGTAAGATGTCAAGGTATTCAAGATCTAATACATATTGATGTATGTGGATCATCTATATCAGAATAAACATTATGGATATGTAATATCTATTAATGTTTACTAGTGATATAAGACTTCTTCCCTTCACCATTAGAAACCTTTGAAATGTTCAAAAGATTTCATAAGTTTGGTTTAGAACCAAAGTTTGAAGGAAGATTAAATGAATTTGATCTAATCTAGGTAGTCAGTACCTATTAGATGAATTCATGGAATACCTTATAGAGATATGAACATTATTTTTTTATCTCACTCCTCCTGATAAACCTAAACACAATAGAGTTGTAGGGAGATACAATTGGATCATGTGTGACATGATTTGATCAATAATGAATTTTAGCATAATTTCCTCTTAGTTTCCAAGTATATATGTAGTAGAGACTATATTATATATACATTAATTACGTTCTATACATATAAGTTGGAATCTAGGACTAGATAGTGCTACTTCATTAGGAATATGAAGGATCGTATTGGATACCTACTTTATAACCTTGAGATTCTTAAAAGATCTCATCTCTGAGGATATGATTCTTAGAGGATGACTGTATTGAGAATCAAGAAGAAAATGAAGTGTAGGAACTCATTTAATCTTGAGAAGATAATGATGCTCCTGAAATATGGAACTAAAAGGACAATTAAAGATGAAACACTAATACTTCTTCAAATGAGTTTGAGGATTTATTCCATGTGTCGGAGAAATCTGACAATGATCGAACTTCTGACGAAGCTTCTGGAGATCATAGCATGGATAGATGGATGTTAACAATAAAAGTCTAATGTAGACTTCATATACAAGTGTTGTATATGGACCCTCGAGGATCCACCTATATGGGTAAGACCCATAAAGGTGTAAATAAATCTTCAAGAGGAAGAAATCAAGATTGCATTCCTCTATGAATACCTCTCTGAGGATATTCACATGAAGTAGAAAAGCAAGATGTGAAAGCTAAGGAATCCATCTATGGACTCAAATAAGCTTCTTGAAGTTGGACCATAAGATTTGATGAAATTATAAATGTTATGATTTCAGATGGAATCTGGATGAGCCATGTGAAGGTTAGTGGGAGTGCCTTTGTGTTCATCGTGCTAAATGTAGATAATATCCTAATCAGTTGGAATGACATAAGGATGATAATAAGTGTTTTACAGACTTGCTATTCCATATCTTGAAATATGATTTCAATGATACCTCTTAGATCTTAGTTCTGAAGTTGTTTAGAAGCAAAGAGTAAAGGATATTGGGACTATCACATTTGTAGTACACCTTGGACATATTCTATTCTTGGAAATTCCAAGAAAGGCTTCCATCCCTTAAGATATGGTACTGACCTATCTAAAAGGATAACACCTCAAAGAGTTGAGGAAGTAAATGCTAGAACTACTTGCACTTGTGCGTTAGTTACGATAAGCTGAGTGTATGCTAGATGTGTACAAAAGCCAGATATCTGTCTTGCAGTGGGAGTAGTAAAGTGTTGCTAATCCTACTATGGAGAGAAAACACTTGATTGTTGTAATAACAAAAACTTCATAGATGACAAGATTTTTGAGATAGTGATCTCAAAGTCTTATCTTCAATAACTTAAGACTTTATTGATAGAGATCTAAAAGGTCTTAATTGTGGATACCATAAGAGATAGTGATCTCCAGGAATAAGGGTATTCTAATAAGGAATATGGAAATACTGGTTATGGTAATTGTTAAGTTGTAGTGTCAAGGACACTGTAGCTAACAAGATTGAGTACTGTTTACATAAGATGCATCATTCGCAATAGATGCGAGCACTGTTACTGGGGATATGCAAGTGCCGTAAAAGGACTTGGCGTAGTCTCGCAGGAACAGAGTAACTAATCAGCTTACCTAGCTATTTTCTTAATAGCCTATGATTGTCACATGAGTGTGGGTTTAAAATGATTAACCCATTAATGGCTCTTTGGGCTAGTGGGAGATTGTTGGACATGCGAGCCCATTGCGAGCCATTAAGCAATAAATGTTATTGAGAATATCATTCCCTGATCTGAAATGAAGAATGAATAATTTGCATAATAGGTCCCTTAGTACAATTAGGGTTATGTACCATGGCCATTTTAATAATCATACAGCTGTTTATTCAACTATTGAATCATAGAGGCTGGAGCTTGGATGAATATCTAAAGGGTTAGATTGAGGACTCGTCAAGCACCGTCGAATGATTGTTAAGAGATGATCTCCAGCCTGAGTAGGAGATGGCAATCCTTTCTCATTTAATCTTTTATCTAACCGACCTCTTGATACAGGTCCTCTACATAGGAATAGAGATTCGGAGGTGTCAGATTAGTTAGGTCAAAGAGTTGACTTAACGAGATCGAGATAACCAAAGTCCTATATCATATGCTCTCACGATACAGGCACACATCCTCTGACCGGAGGCAGATGTGTTACTATATGGCTGAGTATGTACGTTTGGCAAACCAATAGGTTGATGACCTAACCAAGGTCTATACACCGGCGTGCTGGTGTGCATATAAGGGCATATGAGTAATACAATATCTCAAAGGGATCATACAGGTTCATTTATTGAACCAGAAGGCATGAGCTCACTCATGAGATATTGGGAAGAATCAAATTTCGTGCGCACGGTCGTCTCGCTTTGGAAGCTTGACTGAATTTGTAGGTTTGATATATACTTTTGGAAAGTATATGATCAAGACCTAGGTATGATATACGCTTTTGGAAAGTGTATGATCGATACCAACTCCCAATGATCGAATGAGAAACTTACTGATAGAACCCTGAAGAAGACAGTATAAAGTTGATCTAATACTTCGGGTTTATTCTAAGTCTTCCAGTATGCAAGATGTACATGTATTGGGAATACCTGAGGGTGATGTGATCATAAACGATTGTATAACCATGACGCTTCCATTCCAAGGGAGTGATGAAATGGGTCTGGATTTTAGTGACTCCTCTCAGTAGAGAAGTGATCTAATCTTGGTCCAAATGTTGGACATTGATCTGAATGTGATTCATATGTAATAAGAAGATTAGATTTGCGGTCTTGATTTAATCAAGCATCTATGGGAGGCCCGCGATCTGGATTTGAGATATGTTCTCAATATCCAAGTCACTATACGTGGAACAATACAATCTCCCTATCCTTATCTCCAAGTATTCACGGAGAAAGCGCATTATCCTTGAAAGAGTTCAGGATAATTTCATTGTTGATATAAGTATCCAAGCATCGAGAAAATGGATAACTAAATGTGATTTAATTATCATGATTAATATGAATTCGATTCATATTATAAAGAGAGTTATCTTAGATAATTAAATGTGATTTGATTATCAAAGATGTAAATGATGTGAATATGATTCATAATTTTTTGGCACATGAGAATAGAGATCCAAGATAATTAAATGTGATTTAATTATCATGGATATGGATAATGTGGATAGAAATGTCCATATTAGTCATATATATTATAAATGTGATTTATAATATATAAGGGAGAGCAATTTGAAATTTACATTTGTTAATTAAACGTTGATGTGAATTGGATTCACATTGGACATTAAATTGAAAATGTAATTTACATTTTATTTTGGGTTGTGAATGTGATTCACAATTTTCCAATGGCATGATTACAAATTCACAAAATAATTATGAAATATTTTGTAGAATTTTTTACAACAATTGTCGTTGTACATATGGAGATATATGCAATCTTGAAGATTGCATTGGAATCTCCCTTTCCTAATAGGAGAAGGGACGGCCTCCAATTCCTACAAGGAAAGTGTGGCCGTCCACCCCTCCTATATGGAAGGAGAGATTCTCTTTTCCATTATCTCTAATATTAGTGGATTTAATTTGAGGATTAAATTATGTTGATTTATCAATATATATTTAATCTCAATTAAATGAATTGTTGTTGGTTTCACCAACACAAATCTTAGCCATTAAAAGAAATACAATCAATGAGAGCCATTGGATTTGTGTTGTCCCATGGATTGAGATCAATGGATCCCAAAATGTTATAAAAGGAGAGGCACCCCTTTGCTCTACTTTACACAAGACAAAATGCTTGAGAAGCACATCTCTCTCTTTCTCTCTATACGTCTACTCTCCCTCTCCCGCTCATGTGGCCGTCCACCATGGATGCCCTAGAGAGGTTCTCCATCGCCGCAACATCGTCGTTATGTTGTCCAATCGTTTGCTCGTGGATCTCCTCTCCTTTGATGTGCCTCGCTCGTGAATAAGACATCGGATCTCGTGTGTCGATATCAGAAGATCCACCGCATGGATCATCAACATGGATTGCGAGAAGCACGAGGTTCATCCCCGCGCTCGCAAGCGTCTCCTCCGTCGGATCGGACTTGAGACGGGAGGTCTCTTCGTTTAGAGACTCGATCACAAGCACGCTTCAAGAGGTAATCCTATTACTTATTTGTGGTTTAGACGAAACGATCCGAGAAGTGTTCTTGGATCATGTAGTTTCGTCGCATGAATTTTTTTTTAAATTTCCGTTGCTTAGAACAACTAGTCGTTCTTTGTCGTATTTGATACGACGCTCACGCTTCTGTGATGCGCTTGAGGATCTAAACCATATCCTTCAAAATCTGTGTAACACCCTATTCAGGTGCGGGCGGCTATGCACATCAGTGAACCCTGTGATTCGTCAGAGATTCACTCATCTAAGATGTGTGGTGTCTATCGATTATCCATCGTTTATGTTTATGTTCTTTCAGTTATGGTTTTGTAGTTATTTTAACTGAGAAATCTGTATTATACCCTACTTAGGTGCAGGCGGATATGCACGTCAGTAAACCTTGTGATCCGTCACACATTTACTCACCTGAGACGTGTGGTGTCTACCGATTCTTCATCTCTTGTTGTTTGAGTATATTCTTTCATTTTCATTATTGTTTTCCTCTCCATGATTTTATAGAGGAAACTCTTTACATTTTTCTTTTGAAATATGTCTCGATATAAGGGGAATCTTTGTCGAATTTTTTCTAGAAATACGTCCCGATATAAGTGGAAACTTTGTCGAATTGTTTAAAGAAATATGTCCTGATACAGAGGGAAACTCTGCCGAAATTTTCCTAGAAATATCACCCTATATAAGGGGATGTTTTATCGAAGTTTAAGAGAATAATATGTTCTTCATGTTCTTCGTGTTCTTCATGTGTTCTTCGTGTTCTTAGCACGTTCCTAGTATTTTTTATATGAAAATGAAATTCGATCATTTCAGGAGCTATAAGTCTTTATTTTTGAAAAAAACACGATAAAGCACTGTATATGTGCCAAAGAGCTTGATTTGGTAACGAAATCCTTCTTTTTGTAGTTGGGTTTTCTTATGAGATCATTGAAATTTTTGATTTTATGTTTTTTGCTACGAAGAACCCTAATTTTGGCTATTTTTGAGAAAGTATGGAAAGTTGCTTTGTCATTCCCACTAAAATAAGGCTTAAGCACCGAATTGATGCAGTAGCTTGGAAAGTTAGAGTTAGGGTGTTAAATTAAGCATAAATACGAGAATATATGAATAATATATATGTGTGTATATACTATGTGTTGATGATTATGCAACTAGAAGACTTAATGAAAGAACTACATCAAGGGAATTGATGTGTTTTACGTTGGATCCAGGAAAGGATCGTGTGTCCCGTTAAGGATGACTACCAGTAGAACTATAAGTCGGGCATGCAACCTGTAGGTTTGTAGGAAGGAACCTATATTGGTGTTTCCCTACTAGGTGGTACACGGTTGCCCTATTATGATATGTGTGCACGAAATGAATGATTTTCAACACGTCGTATCGGGAGCCAATGTATTCGAGTTGAATGACGGAAGATGTGGTCGTGCCATGTGGAGACACGGATGGTTCAATAGAGGCTTGGTCACGATAATATGTTTTTAAAGTCGCTGGGTTAAATGATTAAATGTTAGCCTATGGTTTAAACAACCGAGTCCTCGAGGACGGTGTGCTCCTTTGTTTTCCAGGATGAGGGTTTGAGACCCTGATTAATAAAAGAAAAGGAAATTTTCAAGGTAGTATTGGAGGATTGGCTGAGGCGACGTGCTGTAGCATAAGCTCAACAGATCAACACAATCTCCAATCATGAAGTGTCCACAGCTTAGGAGTCCAAGAATTGTGGGGTTGGATTAAACTTTGACGTGGTATATAAAGGAATAGGACTTAAATTAATGAGAAGGAATGAAACTTTTTGTTATAACAACTTTTTGAAAAATTACGCAATTTGCTTGTTGTTCTCTTCTTCGTTACTTAGCATTCACTAATTGTAATCCTATAATTTTTGGAAAACCCAACATGTATCGGTGAGCCATCGCAAGGAACTTAGTAGTCATCCATCCAACAATAGTAGCTTTACTTTGTAAGGTAGTTAGTAATCTTTTTGTGTTTTTTCCTTTCAAGCTGATGTACATGTAAATGGTTATAGTGGGACAATGTATCATCTGAACTTTATTCTGTGAATGGAAAAGTGTTGAAATACTTTCTTCTGGATACACTTTATTTGCAGTTTGTTTCTGAATGTTAGTTTTGATTGTTGAAGAAATTATTACTAAGTAACCAGATCTGATTATGGGAGTATCCGACGGCCCGAGAATTGGGGTCGCGAAAGTAGTCCTTTCTCAATTTGATGATATCTGACTAACCTCTATATGTTGGTCCTCTGCATGGGAATGGTGATTCAGAGGTGTCAGATTCGTTAGGTCTAAGGGTTGACTTAATGAGATCGAGATAAACAAAGTCCTATATCGAATTTTGTCACGATATAGGCACACATTCTCTGACCAGAGACAGATGTGTTACTGTATATCTGAGTTTGTACATTTGGTAGACCAATAGCTTGATGACCTAAACAAACGCTATACACCAGCGAGCTAGTGTGCATGTAAGGGCATATGAGTAATACGATCTCTCAAAGGGGTCATACAAGTTCACTTGTGAACGGAAGACATGAGCTTACTCATGAGATATTGGGACTGATCAAATTCCATGCATGGTCGTCGTGCTTTGGAAGCATGACAAGAATTTGAAGGTATGATATATAATCTGGGAAAGCATATGATTGATACCGACTCCCAATGATCTAGATTGAGAAACTTGATGATAAATCCCTAAAGATAACATTGTAAAATTGGTCTATATCTTCAGTTTTATCATAGGTCTTCCAGTATGCAGGATGTACATGTATTAGGATTACTTGAGGGTGATGTGATCATGAAAGATTGTATAACCATGATGTTTTCATTCTGAGGGAGTGATGAACATGTTTGGATTTTAGTGACTTCACTCTGTAGATAAGCAATATTATATTAGTCCCAGTGTTGGGCATTGATATGAATGAGATTCAGATGCAATGAGAAGATTAGATTTATGGTCTTGATTTAATCAAACATCAATGATAGGTCCATGAGATCTGGATTTGAGTTGTTATCTCGATATCCAATTCAATATACGTGGAACATACAATCATCTGGTCCTTATCTCCAAGTATTTGCAGAGAAAGTGCATTATTCTTAAAAGGGTTCAAGAAAAATTGCATAGTTGAATTATATCTAAGCATTAAGAAATGGATAATTAAATGTGATTTAATTATAATGAATGATGTTAATTTGATTCACATTATTTGAAGGAATGAGAATGATGATCCAATATAATTAAATGAGATTTAGTTATTATGGTTGAAAATAATGTGGATAGCAATATCCAATTATTATTAATAGATTATAAATATGATTTATAATGTATTGAAGAGAGCTTATTGTGAGTAATATTTATTGATTTATTATTAGTGTGATTTGTATTTACATTGGATAATTAATTGAAAATGTAAATCACTTTTAATTTTGAGTTGTGAATGAGATTAAAAATTTTCTAATGGCAAGATTGCAGTATTTAGAAAATAATTATGAATTATTTTTGATAGAATAACTTACAACAATTGTTGTTCTAAGTATTAGAGATACATGGAATGCTGTAATCTTGGGGATTACACGAGAATAAACCCTATCTTAGTAGGAGTGGGGATCGCCACAGATTCCTAAAAGGAAAGGGTGGTCATCTACTCCTCCTATATGGAAGGAGGGAATATCCTTTCCATTGTATCCAACCGGAATTGATTTAATTTTAGGATTAAATTATATTTATGTATCAATATATATTTAGTCAAATTAAATTAATTGTTGTTGTGTTCTTCCAACAAAATCTTGGCCATTAAAAGAAGCACAAATCAATCTCATCCATTAATTTTATGTAGCTCATGGATTGTGATCCGTGGAATCCCAAAACCCTATATAAGAATAGGAACCCCTTGCTCTTCTTAAGTTTACAAGTTTACAATAACATCGTCAAGCTCTCTCCTCTCTCTCTCCACCTTACGCCCTCTCTCCCTCTCTCTTCTTAGGTGGCCGTCCACCTATCCCTAGAGGGAAGAAGTCGTCGTCTCAACGACCCTTGGTTCTCCATCTTCTTCGGCGCGCTTCGCTTATGAAGAAGATGTACAATTTCGTGTGACGAGATGAGAAGTTCTCTTGCCTGGATCAGCATCTTGGATTGCGAGGAACATGTGACTCATCCTCACGCTAGCAAGCGTCTTCTCCGAAGATCGTACGTGAGACAGGAGGTCTCTTTTCTTAGAGTTAATCGCTACTACATTACAAAAGGTATTCTTTTATCTATTACGTGGTTTAGATGAAACAATTCAAGAAGTGCTCTTGAATCATGTGGTTTCATCGCATGGATTTTTTTGAATTCTGCTACATCGAACAACTAGTGCGACTAGTCGTTCTCGATCGTATATGATATGATATTTACACTTCCGTGATGCGCTTATGAATTATTCAATATCCTAATTATGCTCATATAGTGACTAAGTTACCATGGACATGATTAATGAGACTAAAGCCACAAAGAGTGCACCTAATAGAGGCCAAGCAATAGCATCAGCATAGGGCTGTGACATTATGGATATCAACAATTATCTTTTAACAACATCTTGACACGAAATTCTCTCTTTAGGGGAGGATCTGGAAAGTATAATCCACCATTGCTTCATTGCCAACTAAGAGATAGAATCAAGAGTCATTGATCAGCCTATTCCAATAATATTCAAGCCAAGTTGAACAAGATGTGATCATTGCAGAAATGCTCAATACATTTTATTAGAGCCACAAGTGACAGAGGTGAACAACACCTGCTTATTTTCGGCAAAACATTCATCTACCAGCACTATTTAAGAAGTGTCCACAGAGCAAACTCAATAGTCACATTAATTAAAATAGATCATAGTATGTCCAAAGTATGTTGTTATGGATGAACATAACATGTATCCAGTCATCAACAATAGCATGCTGACCCCATATTACAAATCTCACTTTATCGTGGTTCTAGAGAAAAATCACAATACATTTGGTTAGAAAGTTTCAGATCTTTGACGGATAAATCAAGCCTGGTGTTCACATTGTATTTATCAAAAAGATTATTACAAATTATCTCGATAATTTTAGAGAAGGTTAAATCTGAACTTATGGGACGTTCTCATGAAAGGAATCACAAAGTGTTGTAAAGCAGGTTTCATTTAATCTAGCTCTGACTCAAAATGGGTGAGCCTTGTACTTGTTGGTTCAAAGAAATCATGGATCATTGTGGTTACCATTGACCAATGAGAGGATATTTCTAGTAGAGTACTGATATAATGGTGTGTGTGTGTGTGTGTGTGTGTTGATTACAGATGCCTAAATCCAACTACAAAGAAGGACCGCTTTCCTTTATCATTTATTGATCAAGTACTTGGAAGATTGGCCAAGAAGGAGTTCTTCTACATTTTAGATGGGTACTCCAAGTATAACTAGATGGTGATAGCCCTTGAGGATCAATAGAAGACTACATTAACTTGTCCATTCGACACCTATGCTTTCAAGAGAATGCTCTTTAGATTGTGCAATGCCCCTGCTACATTCCAAAGATGCATGCAAGCCATATTTGTTGATATGGTGATGAGTCTGTGATTAATCACTCTAAAAGTTGAAAATAGAGTCTCATTCCTGAGTAATTAGTTGCATATTTCTCTCTATCCTGCATAATTAACATTCATACATACATGCATAATGTATGCATTTTAGCATTCATATTTGCATAAAATAAGATGCCTAAGTCACTTGTAATTATTCACCTATTTGTACCTCCTCCAAAGGGAATAAAACCATCTCTATACTATGTATATCACTAACTAATAATACAAGGAAAAAGGCACATTTCCTAGTTTGTAAAATTACCCAATAAAACCCCAAACTCAGCTGGAGACCTCAGAATTTGGAATGCAAATATCTACCTCATACAACCTTCAATCTAGGTCTGCTCACTTTTAGAATAATACATATTCAGAGACCTTGAAAGTGAGACCAATTTCATTTAAATCGGAGCTCGTATGCAAAACTTTGATTTTGGGCCCCCTTTGTACATTTAACATATGTATATTTATACCCTTGTATTTTTGTATTTTATTTGACCTCATCTCTATTTTCGGTCACCATGAACTTGTATATCTCATCGAGATCTACAACTTTCATGTTTTGAGTTTTTCCAAATTCGGCCATCTTCTCTCCTTAATTCTATATTCCCTCTCAACCATTCAGATCGAGCCACGTGGTGCCCTCTGATTGCACCACGCGGCCTGCTCACATCACACCACGCACCCTTCATTTTCCACCGTTCGATCTTTTCCCCTCTCAACTGATTCGGGCCATCCAGTATCGCATCTCATTTCAATCGTCTGATCTTCTCCAGATCGCATCGCCACCATCCCTCAACACTTTCACCTGCGTCCGCCATGTGTCATCATCTAAGCCCTTCGATCGGACCCGCCTGATATAATCACCACCCTTCCCTCGTGCCCATCTCCTGGCCATTGGAACGCGAGATCCAATGGCCAAGATGTCATCATCTACCTCCCGCAAGACCCTCGCCTACGTCGCCCACCTCACTCTCTCATCGCCCCTTTTCTATTTTTGGCACCACTCTGGCCATCCTCTCCGCCCCCTGTCATCTCCACCTCGTGGCCCATTACCCCATCATCTTCGTCGATCTCCTCAACGCCATGAACCTCACCCACGTCGAGCCATGACCTCCACCAACCTTGTCATCCCGTCACCTACACCCTCACCTCCAACCTATAAATACTCCACTATCAGATGCCGCCGATCCTATCCGCTATTCAAGGGGTGTCATAGAGCTCAGAGCTACCCGTTGGTGACAGCAATTAAGAGTAAATTCGAGCTTGAAGGATATGGTTAGATCCTCAAGCGCATCACGGAAGCGTGAGCGTCGCATCGAATACGACGAAGAACGACTAGTCGCACTAGTTGTTCTATGCAGCAGAAATTAAAAATTTTTCTTGCGACGAAACCACATGATCCAAGAACACTTCTCGGATCATTTCGTCTAAACCACAAACAAGTATTAGGTTTACCTCTTGAAGCGTGGTTGCGATCGAGTCTCTAAACAAAGAGACCTCCTGTCTCAAGTCCGATCCGACGGAGGAGACGCTTGCGAGCGCGGTGATGAACCGCGTGCTTCTCGCAATCCATGTTGATGATCCAAGCGACGGATCTCCTGATCTCGACACACGAGATCTGATGTCTTCTTCACGAGCGGGGCGCACCGAAGGAGACGGAGATCCACGAGCAAACCATCGGGCAGCATAACGACGATGCCGCGGCGATGGAGAACCTCTCTAGGGCATCCATGGTGGACGGCCACATGAGAGAGATAGAGAGAGGACGTGTAGAGAGAATGAGAGAGAGAGAGAGAGATTTGTTGCCTCTACTTATGTGTTTGTGTAAAGAAGAGCAATGGGGTGCCTCTCCTTTTATAGGGTTTTGGGATCCATGGATCTCAATCCATGTGTCAACACAAATCCAATGGTCCCACATCAATTTGTGTTTCTTTCAATGGTCATGATTTGTTGCTAAAAACACAACAACAATTAATTTTAATAAAAAAATCAAATATACAATAAATATAATTTGATTTTATATCAAATTAATCTCCAATGGAGAAATAGGAAAGGAGGCAAGCCTCCTTCCATAAGGAGGGTGGACGGCCACCAACTCCTCATGGGAATTGTGGCCGTCCCCTCTCCTTTTTAGGAAGGGAGCTCCCTTTTCCTATTACATGAGATTATATATCTCATGATTCTCTCCAATATTTGCAACAACTTTTGTTGCAAAATTATTTCACAAAAATAAATCCAATTTATTTTGTGAACATTACAATCATGCCATTGGAAATTTGTGAATCACATTCACAACCCAAAACAAAATGTAAATTACTTTTTCAATTTAATGTCCAATGTGAATCCAATTCACATTAACATTTAATTAACAAATGTAAATTACAAACATCTCTCTCTTATATATATTAAAATCACATTTATAATATATTTGATTAATATGGATATTGCTATCCACATTATTCATATCCATGATGATTAAATCACATTTAATCATTTTGGATCTCTATTCTCTTGTGTCCAAATAATATGAATCATATTCATATTACTTACATCTTTGATAATCTAATTATCTAAGATAGCTCTCTTTATAATATGAATCAAAATCATATTAATCATGATAATTAAATCACATTTAATTATCCATATTCTCAATGCTCGGATACATATATCAACAATAGAATTATCCATGAACTCTTTCAAGGATAATGCGCTTTCTCCGCAGATACTTGGAGATAAGGACAGGGCGATTGTATTGTTCCACGTATAGTGACATGGATATTGAGATCGTATCTCAAATCCAGATCGCGGGCCTCCCATAGATGCTTGATTAAATCAAGACCGTAAATCTAATCTTCTCATTGTATCTGAATCACATTCAGATCAATGTCCAATACTTGGACCAAGATCAGATCACTTCTCTACTGAGAGGAGTCACTAAAATCCAGACCCGTTTCATCACTCCCTAGGAATGGAAGCGTCATGGTTATACAATCGTTTATGATCACATCACCCTCAGGTATTCCCAATACCTGTACATCCTGCATACTGGAAGACTTAGACTAAACCCGAAGTATTCGATCAACTTTATACTGTCTACTTCATGGTTTTATCAGTAAGTTTCTCATTCGATCATTGGGAGTCGGTATTGATCATATACTTTCCAAAAGCATATATCATACCTAGGTCTTGATCATATACTTTCCAAAGTATATATCAAACCTACAAATTCAGTCAAGCTTTCAAAGCGAGACGACCGTGCGCACGGAATTTGATTCTTCCCAATATCTCATGAGTCAGCTCATGTCTTCCGGTTCAGTAACTGAACCTGTATGATCCCTTTGAGAGATCGTATTACTCATATGCCCTTATATGCACACCAGCGCGCCGGTGTATAGACCTTGATTAGGTCATCAACCTATTGGTCTGCCAAATGTACATACTTAGACATATAGCAACACATCTGTCTCCGGTCAGAGGATGCGTGCCTATATCATGACAGCATATGATATAGGACTTTGGTTATCTCGATCTCGTTAAGTCAACTCTTTGACCTAACTAATCTGACACCTCCGAATCTCTATTCCTATGCAGAGGACCTGCATCAAGAGGTCGGTCAAATATCAGCCTTCAGAGATAAGGATTGCCATCTCCTACTCAGGCTGGAGATCATCTCTTAACAATCATCTGACGGTGCTTGATGAGTCCTCAATCTAACTCTTTAGATATTCATTCAAGCACCAGCCTCTATGATTCAATAGTTGAATCAACAGCTGTATGATCATCAAGATGGCCATGGTACATAACCCTAATGTACTAAGGGACCTATTATGCAAATTATGTATTCTTCATTCAGATTAAGGAGTGAATTGCAATATCATTTATTGCATAATGGCTCGCCGTGGGCTCGCATTTCCAACAATCTCCCACTAGCCCAAAGAGCCATTAATGGGCTAATCATTTAAAACCCGCACTCATGTGACAATCATAGGCTATTTAGAAAATAGCTAGGTAAGCTGATCAGTCACTCTGTTCCCGCGAGACTATGCCAAGTCCTTTTACGGCACTTGCATATCCCCAGTAACAGTGCTCGCATCTAATGCGAATGTTGCATCTCATGCAACCAATACTCAATCTAGTTGGTTACATTGTCCCTGACATCATAACCAGTATCCCCATAATCCTTATTAGAATACCTTCATTCCCGGAGATCTCTATCTCCTAAGGTATCTAAAGTTTAGACCTTTATAGATCACTATCTACATGGTCTTAAACTTTTGAAGATAAGACTTTGAGATTACTATCTCAAAAATCTCCTCATCTATGAAGATTTGTTATTACTGCAATCAAGTGTTTTATCTCTACAGTAGGATTAGTAACAATTTACTACTCCCACTGCATGACAGACATCTGGTATTTGTACACTCTAGCATACACTCAGCTTCTCGTAACTAATGCACAAGTGCAAGTAGTTGTAGCATTTACTTCCTCAACTCTTTGAGGTGCTATCCCTTAAGATAGGTCAGTACCATATCTTAAGGGTTAGAAGCCCTTTCTTGGAATTTCTATGAATAGAATATGTCCAAGGTATACTACAAATGTGACAGTCCAATTATCCTCTTTTCTTGGCTTCTGAACAACTTCAGAACTAAGATCTAAGAGGTATCTTTGAAATCATATTTCAAGATATGGAATAACCAGATTATAAAACACTTATTATTATCCTTATATCATTTTAAATGATCAGGATATCATCTATATTTAGCGCAATGAACCACATAGGCACTCCCACTAAGCTTCGCATGGCTCATCAAGATTTTATTTGAAATCATAACATTTATAATTTCATCAAATCTTATGGTCCATCTCAAAGAAGCTTATTTGAGTCTTAGATGGATTCCTTATCTTGCATACCTTGCTTTCCTCAACCATGAAGCCCTGGGGCTACTTCATGTGAATATCCTCAGAGAGATATTCATAGAAGATTGCAATCTGGACTTACATCTCGAAGATGCAATAGTCAAGTTGTGTAGCTAAGGTTAGCAATATTCTGATGATTTTAAGCATGTTCACCGAAAAGCAAGTCTCATTGCAAGCAATGTCTTCTCTTCCATGTGTAGCTCATTGCTACGAACTATGCTTTGAAGGTATGTACCTTCTCATCAGGTTCCCTTTCTCTTGAAGATCCATTTACACCTTTACGGGTCTTACCCATATAGGTGGATCCTCGAGGGTCCATATACAACACTTGTACATGAAGTCTACATTAGACTTTTATTGCTAACATCCATCTATCCATGCTATGATCTTCAGAAGCTTCATCACATGAAGTTCGATCATTGTCAGATTTCTCTGACACATGGAATCCATCCTCAAACTTATTTGAAGAGGTTTTAGTGTTTCATCTTCAATTATCCTTTTAGTTTCCAATTTTTAGGAGCCTCATTATCTTTTCAAGATTAAATGAGTTCCTACACTTCATTTTTTTTATCTTGATTCTCAAGAGTCTCAACCTCCAAGAATCACATTCTCAGAGATGAGATATTTCAAGAATCTCAAGATCATAAAGTAGGTATCCAATACCATCCTTTATTTTCCTAATGAAGCAGCACTCTCAAGTGCTAGATTCCATCTTGCATGGAACCTTATTAAGGATATACATTGTAGTCTCTACTACACATATATACCTGGAAACTAAGGGATAATTATGCTAAAGTTCATCATTGATAAGATCATGTCACACATGATCCAATTGTATCTGCCTATAACTCTATTGAGTTAAGGTGTGTTAGGAGGATTGAGATAGAAATGATATTCATATCTCTATAAGGTATTCTTTGAATTTATCTAACAGGTACTTGCTACCTAGATTAGATCAAATTCATTTTATCTTCCTTCAAACTTTTGGTTTTAAACCAAAAATAATGAAATCTTTGAACATTTCAAAGGTTTCTTAGGTGAAGAGAAGAAATCCCATATCATACATAATCATCAACAGATATCACATATCCATAATGTTTACTATGATATAGATGATCTACATACATCAATATGTATGAGATCCTGAATACCTTGACATCCTACACCTTTCTCTAAGAAGGGTGTATTGGACATTTTCTTTGAATACAATATTCATAAGTATGTAAGTTTTGAAATTTTAGACATTCTAAAGTTTCATCTCTTACTAGTCTATTGATCAAATCAATAAACAAATGTCCAAAGCTTGATGCTAGATCATTGTCAAATGATCTTCATCCTCCTATTGATCTTAAGGTTTAATTTCAGTACTTAGAAATGTTAATGAACCATTCATTAATTTTCTAATTTAGTGGAGTCCACTAGATTTTAGATTACTATCTGAAATATCTCCATCATAACCTTTTATGATAGTTCTACCTCAGAATTCATGTTTATTTCCAACATTTAGAAACAAACAATGAGTGTATTCTTATATCTAGGTCATAGAGACATTCTCTAAGACTAAGGACTCTCCCACTGAAATTAACAAGTCTATCAATCCAACAGAGATTGTTGCAACAATTGCATCAATATCCATGTGGATAACTATAAACCTTTAAGATCAAATTTTCCAGTCTTCTAAAACATATGCAACCTATTGCAAATGTCATCAGAAGATTGAGATACAATTATTTGACTTTATCTTATCAATGATTTGTGTAGATTAATCTGATGCTCCATCCGAGTCCTTCTCTAAGGATTCTAGATAGACTTGATAGTCATACTATCAACACATCAACTTATTGCAGTATTGGCATTCATCCAACTCTTCGGATGACATATGGAAGTCATAGATGTATAGTCAACTCTTTGACCATACTTCTTACTCGGGTCCAACCCATGCTTCCACTGCGCTCCCTTTATCTATAAGCAACTATTGCTTAAGACTAAGGATCTCTTATGCAAGAACATTTCAACATTTATACATGCTTCATTAAATTCATACAATATGAATATTATGAAGCTTCATGAATGACCAGAGTATAGATAGTAGAATGATGACACTCATCATCTACATCCATCTAAACTCTTAAAACATAGGTTCAGGTAGGTACTCAAACAATTTGAATACACCATCTCTTATAGAGCCACCATTCTGCATGATGCAGTGAACCATCTCATTCATGTTAAATGTCAAGAGCACATATGTATGCCCGAATATCTTCATAAATTTTATAAGGATTATTTGACAATTGCGATCATCATCGACATGTCACTTCCAAAGTACATCCGATGAGAGATCAAGACTATAGAGACATACAAACCCTAGGGTTGTAGTCTTATTATCTATTTAATTGTCATTCCTCATTATTATGAGGAAACTTGCTCATTGCAACCACATACATTATGTGTCCAACTGCAAGTACAATATCTGGATCATGAGTCCAATCCAAGATATTTCACTGGTTATTATTGAGTATATCATTGAGTGGGTTTTTAATGAAGGATTATCTGAAATAAGAAATTTGCATAAATATATAAATATATATATATTACTTTGATTTAGGATTTTTATATCAAAGTTGTCTTGTCTTGTCAACACTGAAAGTTCATTCCCTTAATCACTTTCAATGTAAGAGATATACTTACCATTATATCTCAACAAGATCTGGGATCTCCTTCCTTATCTTTGTTACATCCCAATAATATGAGAATCTGCAACTCGGATAAAAAGAAGCGGGAACACATTCCGCTTTGCAAGTCCAACTTGCATTTCCCAATTCGGTCTTTAACACCCGAGCCCACCACCCCTAAGGCGATGTTGACCCGTCGTTAATTGAACCAACCGTCAACAGGAATAGTACTCGCTATACGCAATCCAATATCGCCCCAGTAATATGAGGATCCGATATTGGGGTCACTACGTATACGGCCTTACTCTTTTCGAGAAGCAAAGAGCCCGATCCAGATGCGCTTGCATACAGGATCTGTCACTTCGGACAGGCGTCTCCCACATACAATCCCTGGCGACGGAACCCTTCGCCTTGACGGGAGACCATGGATGTCACTTATGTGTTCCTCCACCTCATATTCAAATTTTAATTAATTATCGTGAATCACATTCACATAATTAATTCTTCCAAGGGAATTATTAACTCTAATAATATTAGAGTATTTCAATCTTAATTGGATTCCAATTAATCTAATCATATTAAATTAATGATCCAATTAATATCCAACAAACATTTTAATAGTTACTTGAATAATGGTATTATCTCAAATACGTATTATTTCGAATTTTAATAATTAGAAAAATACATCTTAATCCCTCGGACATTATCCCGGCCCTACCCGCTGTCATGGCCAGTACCGACGAGAGTGGGACGGACCACATACGTTGCAACCCGCAACCCCAATGCTCTCCGACTAGGCACCATATCCGCCTCGGGAAAGGATAATGCCAAATTGATTAATTTGTACTTGAGATGATCATCGGTTCTTCAACCGAAATTGTACCATATAGTAATAATCAAAACATTTTTATTAACATTATAATGAGATTTGCTAAACAAATCCCAAGTCCTATTCAAGCAACATGTTTGTTGGAATGTTGATCATGTAGATCATGTAAACCAATCTTGATCTAGATCACATCTAATCATTTGTTGGTTAGGGCAAAGTCATTTAAGGACATAATTATTATTAATATTTCACAAATATTTATACATAATTATTCCAGGAAATTAAACAATTTAATTTCACTAATTAGTTAAATGACAATCACTAGGTTCTTGATTAGGAAAGTATTTTCAGCAGTGACCCTCACTTACTAAAAATACCATATCTAAATCAATTTAAATCCAAATTTTAAGCAAAATAAATTTTCTAAAGTTTGCTAACTTGATTTACAACAGAACCCAAGAGATTTGCACGCATTTCAAGGTGTTTCAAATCCGCAATTAACATCTTAATTACGTCATGATCCGCAGTCCCCGAAACAGTGGATACATGTTCACTAAAATGAGCATATCTAGAGCAAACGGAATCGAAATCACGCAAACTCAGATCCTACGGTTTCCTTATTTAATGGGGAACAAAATCCAATT
The DNA here is from genome assembly GCA_037367405.1 of Ottelia alismoides. NCBI lineage: Eukaryota > Viridiplantae > Streptophyta > Magnoliopsida > Alismatales > Hydrocharitaceae > Ottelia > Ottelia alismoides. The sequence continues at coordinate 709,598 of JAZKJV010005007.1, forward strand.
ATTATTTTCGTGTTTAAACAATTTAAACAGTGCCGAAAATAATATCAAAACAGAGATGCGAAAATGAAATGCAAGAAAACTTTCGCAAACCCTAATGAACCCAAGTCGTCCTCGGTTTATGGATCGTATCCAAAACCACCGACCAAAGGCTCTGATACCACTTGAAGGATATGGTTAGATCCTCAAGCGCATCACGGAAGCGTGAGCGTCGCATCGAATACGACGAAGAACGACTAGTCGTACTAGTTGTTCTATGCAGCGGAAATTAAAATTTTTCTTGCGACGAAACCACATGATCCAAGAACACTTCTCGGATCGTTTCGTCTAAACCACAAACAAGTATTAGGTTTACCTCTTGAAGCGTGGTTGCGATCGAGTCTCTAAACAAAGAGACCTCCTGTCTCAAGTCCGATCCGACGGAGGAGACGCTTGCGAGCGCGGGGATGAACCGCGTGCTTCTCGCAATCCATGTTGATGATCCAAGCGACAGATCTCCTGATCTCGACACACGAGATCTGATGTCTTCTTCACGAGCGGGGCGCACCGAAGGAGACGGAGATCCACGAGCAAACCATCGGGCAGCATAACGACGATGCCGCGGCGATGGAGAACCTCTCTAGGGCATCCATGGTGGACGGCCACATGAGAGAGATAGAGAGAGGACGTGTAGAGAGAATGAGAGAGAGAGAGAGATTTGTTGCCTCTACTTATGTGTTTGTGTAAAGAAGAGCAATGGGGTGCCTCTCCTTTTATAGGGTTTTGGGATCCATGGATCTCAATCCATGTGTCAACACAAATCCGATGGTCCACATCAATTTGTGTTTCTTTCAATGGTCATGATTTGTTGCTAAAAACACAACAACAATTAATTTAATAAAAAAATCAAATATACAATAAATATAATTTGATTTTATATAAAATTAATCTCCAATGGAGAAATAGGAAAGGAGGCAAGCCTCCTTCCATAAGGAGGGTGGACGGCCACCAACTCCTCATGGGAATTGTGGCCGTCCCCTCTCCTTTTTTAGTAAGGGAGCTTCCTTTTCCTATTACATGAGATTATATTATCTCATGATTCTCTCCAATATTTGCAACAACTTTTGTTGCAAATTATTTCACAAAAATAAATCCAATTTATTTTGTGAACATTTACAATCATGCCATTGGAAATTTGTGAATCACATCACATTCACAATCCAAAACAAAATGTAAATTACTTTTTCAATTTAATGTCCAATGTGAATCCAATTCACATTAACATTTAATTAACAAATGTAAATTACAAACATCTCTCTCTTATATATTATAAATCACATTTATAATATATTTGATTAATATGGATATTGCTATCCACATTATTCATATCCATGATGATTAAATCACATTTAATCATTTTGGATCTCTATTCTCTTGTGTCCAAATAATATGAATCATATTCATATTACTTACATTTTTGATAATCTAATTATCTAAGATAGCTCTCTTTATAATATGAATCAAAATCATATTAATCATGATAATTAAATCACATTTAATTATCCATATTCTCAATGCTCGGATACATATATCAACAATAGAATTATCCATGAACTCTTTCAAGGATAATGCGCTTTCTCCGCAGATACTTGGAGATAAGGACAGGGCGATTGTATTGTTCCACGTATAGTGACATGGATATTGAGATCGTATCTCAAATCCAGATCGCGGGCCTCCCATAGATGCTTGATTAAATCAAGACCGTAAATCTAATCTTCTCATTGTATCTGAATCACATTCAGATCAATGTCCAATACTTGGACCAAGATCAGATCACTTCTCTACTGAGAGGAGTCACTAAAATCCAGACCTGTTTCATCACTCCCTAGGAATGGAAGCGTCATGGTTATACAATCGTTTATGATCACATCACCCTCAGGTATTCCCAATACCTGTACATCCTGCATACTGGAAGACTTAGACTAAACCCGAAGTATTCGATCAACTTTATACTGTCTACTTCATGGTTTTATCAGTAAGTTTCTCATTCGATCATTGGGAGTCGGTATTGATCATATACTTTCCAAAAGCATATATCATACCTAGGTCTTGATCATATACTTTCCAAAAGTATATATCAAACCTACAAATTCAGTCAAGCTTTCAAAGCGAGACGACCGTGCGCACGGAGTTTGATTCTTCCCAATATCTCATGAGTGAGCTCATGTCTTCCGGTTCAGTAACTGAACCTGTATGATCCCTTTGAGAGATCGTATTACTCATATGCCCTTATATGCACACCAGCGCGCCGGTGTATAGACCTTGATTAGGTCATCAACCTATTGGTCTGCCAAATGTACATACTTAGACATATAGCAACACATCTGTCTCCGGTCAGAGGATGCGTGCCTATATCATGACAGCATATGATATAGGACTTTGGTTATCTCGATCTCGTTAAGTCAACTCTTTGACCTAACTAATCTGACACCTCCGAATCTCTATTCCTATGCAGAGGACCTGCATCAAGAGGTCGGTCAAATATCAGCCTTCAGAGATAAGGATTGCCATCTCCTACTCAGGCTGGAGATCATCTCTTAACAATCATCTGACGGTGCTTGATGAGTCCTCAATCTAACTCTTTAGATATTCATTCAAGCACCAGCCTCTATGATTCAATAGTTGAATCAACAGCTGTATGATCATCAAGATGGCCATGGTACATAACCCTAATTGTACTAAGGGACCTATTATGCAAATTATGTATTCTTCATTTCAGATTAAGGAGTGAATTGCAATATCATTTATTGCATAATGGCTCGCCGTGGGCTCGCATTTCCAACAAAGCTAAGATAGGCCTTCACCTCCGGCGTGATCCACGGCGAAGCCTCACTGTGCTGCAGCTTCTTCGACGAGCTGCTTGAGCTCGGGACGTTATCGACTCTTGAGCGAAGAACAGGAAGCTCTTCTCTAAGCATTTGACCCCTGGTAGACTCCTCCATTGCCCTCTCTGATCTCTATCTTCGCTCTCCACATCTTTCTCGAAATTTATTCCGCGTTCCCCATCTTTGCTCTCTGCCAATCATCCACCGAGCTCCAACTTGGAGCTCTAATCCTCACACAACCATTCACTCTCCACTATGTCGCATCCAGTTCCCCTCCGACCACAACTCTGCCTTCCCGGTGGAGAAGCACCTCCGTCCGTCACCACTGCAAGTCGCTGGCCTCACCATACTCAGGCACCATCCACGAACACGATGCACTTGTTTCTTTGAACGAACTAATCCTGCAGGTACACCTATCTTCACTGATCGGAGCATCGTCAGAGCACCACTTGGGCTTCATCATCTCCAGCCTACAGACCATCCTTGCTTCATTCAGGACCTCTGGCGGCTCCGCGGCGCCCCCACAACCATGTCCATCTTTTCATAAGCCTTCGGAGAGCATCATCAAGAGAGATCTACGGTGGTGGAGCTGAGGAGGCATCGCTGGAGCATAGCCACATCTGCCGCAAGAGGCGGCGGCCCGGAGGAGAACGGCGCACAGATACCGTCCGATCCTCTTGATCAGACGGTCCAAAGGCTGCCACGTTGCCGTCGTAGCCCATCTCCAGATACCGTCAGATTACTCTCGATCTGACAGCCAGCATCAACTAGTCAGCACCACCTGCCTCGGATCAGTCTTGATCTAATGGTCCCAAGCACGTCACATCAACGCACTCTGAGCCTCTTCCCCGACCCTTAGGCTCGGAGATCCTGAAGCTATTCTGAAGTATGCTCGAGCCCGCAACACACGTGAGCCTCTGATGCCTACCGAGCCTAGATCTCACGTGTTCCTCACGTGCAGTCTCGACATTTTGCACTGAGGCCCCTGGAAGTTTGTCAAATTGCATATCAGTCCCTGCTAGGAGTATCACGTGAGCCGCACGTGTTCGTTTGGGCATTTGCATGCATACCCCCAGGGATTATAGGTAATTGCATTTAAGTCCCTATCAGCATGTTTAATTTTCAGTAATTTTCTTTTCTGTGTTTACAAATTGGTCATTGTCTTTACACGCATATTTAAGTGTGCATTTGGCATTATTTTTTAATTCTAAAAATTGTATGATGTAGCTTATCTTGTCCTCTCTTTGATGTGACATGTTTACATTTTTGTGATATTTTGGGAATTTAATATTATTAAATTGGTGAAACTTTCCATATTTTTCCCACTATGTGACTTTTAATTCATATTAAATTCCTTATTGCCCCAAAAAATATCAAAAAATCACATTAGACTTAAGACAATTTATTTCACATTGTGCCCCAAAATCATCGCATTTTCACGCATCACGAGGCCTGAATAAATTAGTTAATGATTTCCTCAATTGTTTTTAATAGGCCCAAGTCACATAGAATTTTAGGTTCATTAATTTTCTTGGATTCATCATACTTAGTTCTGTCTAGGATAAATTTCTACCTAGCAATCATGTGTTTTAGAATTTATTGAAATATAATTTTGTAAAAATCACTTTTCTTTCATTTTTAGTTCACATTAAATTCATCAAGTGTCAGAAAAATCCGAAAAAAATGTAGCTTAATTTCACCACATTTTATATTCTGGCCAAGTTTTGTAATTTTTTGGACTTAATTAGAATATATTTCTTATTTAACCTGTAAAACTGGTCTGAAATTGCATTGTTATTCTTTTAAATCACATAAAATTTGTTAAAAAAATACCAATAATATTCTTCTGAAATCCGACCTCTAAATTAGCTTAAAATTTCCCTAAGGAGACAGTTGCCTCCCTGAGTTCGACCCTAGGGCTTGCCCAGGTTAAACAAGCATAAAACCACACTTAGTTTCATTCCACGATTCATCGATCCATGCGGTTAATTTTTTATCGATCCAGATTTATCAGACTGCAACAAAATCATCAATTCGACACTATTAAAAGGTTAGATTTCGGGTTCAATCAAATGGTGTCGTTGCCGGGGAGGCACGACCTAGGTTAATTTCTATAGATTTTTTGAGTGTCTGATTTTTCATCCCTGGGTAGTATGACCCTCGATTTTCTTGCTAATATTTTTCGGTCGTTTCATTTTATGTGTTCTATGTCATCCTTTATCTGACTACAAATTTTTTTGTGCGAGGACCACGAGGAGTCAAAGGCGCATCGAGGAACTTGCATTTCGAACTTTTTGAGTGATTATGAGAACTTGTACATTTTTATTATTAATTAGTTTCGCATTATTTCCAACGGTTTCCGTTTGGGTTCTCACGTGTGTACAAATAGTAAAAACGTGTCCCCGTCTGCTGTGTGGATTGCTTTATACATTAGACTTGCGCTAGCGGCTCCTTGAGCCACTATAGGAATTGCTTGTGCATGTAATTTTGTTAGGACCACACATCACAATTAAAAGATGCACTTAGACCGCAGATCTAGTAAAATTTAATCGGTGCTTCACTCGCTAATAGAACAACCTGTCTAGGAGCGGATTTTATTGTCTGAATCTGCATATAGTGTAAAAGTTTTCAATTCTATTCTGCATCTTTTATAAAAGCGAAGGGATCAATATAAGTCCTCTTCACTTAGCGTAACATCATTGATTTATCGTGCATCGTCTTTTCTCGACTCCTTTCTCTTGTTTTTTCAAACTTAGGTAAGAAGGAAATTGGGACTGGATGATTGGTGTGCTTTGTGGTTGGACTAACTCAGTGATAACCTAACTTAAAATCAGGAATGCATAACAGAATTGACCAAAAAAATCAATAAAATCGGAACTCTTGCTTGCGGGAGATTAACCCCGACCTTGTTTTCTGGCTGAGTGAGGGCACTTGAGTGTGTATGAACACCTTATGGCAGAGCCCAAATCCACACCTTCCATATCATGTATCGACTAATCCTAGAAAATATCATGAGTTGAGTTTTTTAGGTTCACTGACTAGTAGTAAGTAACCTTCGCATGTTCACGTGTATTTAGGGGTGAAGCAGCGTTACTTCGCGACAAGTTGCTAGTAACCCCCTGGGGTGAAGTTCCAGCCTTGTCAGCCTCCGCCTGCTTACAGGTAGATAGGAGCAGGTCCTTGAATCAATCAACTTGGGACAGGAGCGAAGAAAGGAAGGGTGTTGGTATCTAAGGCGACGGGTTAAAAAGGGGAGACGCATCCGGCTTTTAGACGACTCCTCTATAGGCCGCATAACCTTTTCTACATGTTTGAAAATTCACACTTAACATCAAACAGACTAATCGGACCCAGTTTCGGTCCCTTCACCATGTTGAGTGTGAAAATACACGGTTTAGATTCAATTGCTTGTTTCAGGTAGGAGTAAAATCCTATCTTCACTTAGAAATCATGATTCTTCTTGCTAATCCAAGATGACTGACTGGGGGGATATCAACTCCCGATTTGCAAGTCTTTCCTTGAGCTCCTCACAAAGCTCATCTTCATCGGCCCAAGCGCAACTTGGACCAACCATAGCTCATGACCCTCTTGAGTTCTGGATCCCTCAAAACCAGGGTGGTTACTATCAAACCAACCCTTTTCTCTCCACTGATCTCACTGAGGAAGACCATCGCCTCGGTAAAACCCCTTCCTTGATATGTCCTCTAACCAAGACCATCTTCTTTACCCAAGGCTAGAGGATAAGATGCCACCTAAGCGACCCCCGGATGAGGAGGAACAAAGAGATGACCCACTCCAGCAAATCCTTGCTCGCCTCGCCAAAACCTAACAACAAAATGTTGATCTCACGGCAAGGATGGGACAGATTATTATAGCAGGAGGAATTGATCGAGCAATGGTTTTTGCTTACAATCCAACAGAAAATGAGATGCATAGTTGGTTGGTCCCTACGGTTCCCCTGAAACATTCGAGCTGAAACCCCACTTTCTGATCTTGTTGCCGAAGTTTAATGGAAATGTAAACGAAGAACCATATGCCTTCCTCAGAGACTTCGAGCTAGTTTGCAACAACCTTAGTCACCCTGGGGTTGGGCAAGATTATATCATGCTGAAGGCCACCCCGTCTTCCTTAGAAGATAAGGCAGCCCATTGGTTGAAAATTCTCGGGGTGAAATGTACAACTTGGATGCAGTTCAAGGACCTTTTCCTGAAGAAGTTCGACCCACTTAGTAGAACTAATAAAATGAGAACAAAGATCGATAGTTTCTCTTAGGGACCCAATGAACCATTCCATGAAGCCTGGGATAGTTTAACGACCTAATTCAAAAATGCCCTTGCCATGGCATTTCAAAAGCAATCTTAGTCCATACCATATTTTGTGGCATGACCCTGGAGATGCAGGGATCAGTGAGTGCAGCCTGTGGAGGAAGCTATCTGAACAAGAATGAGAATGTTGTATGGAAGATCCTAGAGCATATGGCAGAAACAGGCAGGTCACAGGACACAAGAGCCTATTAGTTGTCTCCCTCAATCTTATCCAACGAGACAACTAGGAGGACTGTAGAGGATCTGACAGAGGACCTCATTCCCAACATGGGGATGATAGCAGACAAGTTGACCATGGTCGAGCAGATTCACAAGAGGGTCACTGACCTCGAGTCACTCTTGTGATTGCTGAAACAAGTGGAGGAACTTACTGAGAGGGTAGCGAAGATACGACTACTTGCCCCTTCTGCACCACCTGTACCTGTGCATCGAGTACATCTTGCACAGGAACAGGCACCGGGGCCTTAAAATGGCTGGGTTGAAGAGCAGACCTACACTCAACATGAGCAGCATGCATCCCCACAAGTGGAGACAGGATATGAGGAGCCTCCGCAGGTGTTCGAGATCAACGGGCTGTGGTACAGCCATGACCCCGTGGGAAAACAGTCAGGGATGGGGAACGATCAGCCTCACTAACCTTCCCTAGCTTACCAAGAAACTAGCTCCGTCCCCGCATCACACTTCGTACAGTCCGGGCCCAAACAAGGGTACCAGCCTCAGTAGCACCAGCAGTAGCAGCGTACGTTCCACTCTGGCCATAGGCCCCCCACCTTCCCATCAACAGCAGCAAACCAGCATGGCAAGCAGGGCCAATACAGAAACTCTTCCCCGCATTAACCAGCCCAGTCCACCAGTGAATTGGAGTCCCTCACCTTGGTGATCCAGACCCCGACTGATAGGGTCCAACAAATTCAGAATGATTATCTATATATGAGAATCGATTTGATTCGTGTCTCTCGTACCCAGGACTAGCAGATGGCGCCAAAGACTCCAATTCCCACCCATGTTCAGGCTAACCCGAATAGCTTGAATCATGGCTAGAATCGACCATGAGATCAGGTATACTATTCAGTTAACTCATTATCTAAACATGAGATCATTTTTTACGATAATGTTAATCATATGTGCCTCAGAAACGGAAGGACCGAGATCATACTTCATAGGGCATGGGCACCGGAGGAAGAAGCTGCCAAGTCTCTACTTGAGGAGAACTTGGAGGTAGAGGAGCAGCACCACCACCACCAACGGCAGAAGAAGAGGACTTTTGAGTCCTCCAAGAAGCAGCAAAATCGCACTAGCAATGAGTCCAACGAGACTGATCAAGAGCCCGCACCTCCATCTGAGGAGGATGTCCCAGCAGTCGTGGAGAATGCATCACCGGTCTCGCAGCAGAAATCTTCTTTTCATTATTGTCAGAGTCAGAGTCTGAATCAGTCACAGTTTCGGAGTCATGTACAGAACTCAGTTCCTAATTTAAATGAAAATCTTTCAGTTTCGGAATCTGATTTAGCATCAATAATCTCTTTTCCCCGAGCTCTTAAGGGTGGAAAGAAGAAAACCAAAAAAATACAAAAATATGACCTTGAGATGAAAGAGTTTTGCAACAAACACATCAAGGTCACAATCCCTTTCGAAAAGTATGTGGAGATGACCCTTGCATTTCAGAAATACCTTAAGGTGATATGCACACCTTCTAGGGTTAGCAGAAAGACAAAAGTCGTGTTGAGAAACACGTTATGTCGGTAGCCACTAATGTGCAATAAAGAATTCATTTCCTAGGAAACAAAGAGACATGGGTGCACATTTTGTTGTGAGTCACGTCGATGACACTACGTTTACATGCACTCTCCTTTACAATGGATCCTCAATTAACTTAATGCCTACATCCCTCTATGAGCGACTTAGTCTCGGACCTCTTAGGAAATCTAGAGCTCTACTTCAGTTTGTTGACAAATCAACCAAGAGGACCCAAGGAGAATTGAGGAATGTTATCATAAAATTCGAGGGTCAGGATTACATGGTGGACTTTACCATCCTTGATATGGAGATCCCTCGCAATTGGAGAGATTCACAGATCATATTAGGTAGGCCTTTCCTCAGAACAACAGGGGCCTTATTTGATAATAAGATTGGGAAAATTCAGTTCAAAACTCCAGGCAGAGAAGAGGAACTTGAGATGAAGCAGACCAGATGGCGGTGGTCAGATTCAAAATCCAACATCGAGTACTCTTCGTCTGAAGTAGATTGCATTCATGTAGACACCATTGGGCCATGAAGACAGAACCCAGCTAGCACTGATGAGTCCTCTCCTCCGTGGAAGATCCCATGCATGAGTCAGTTTGCGAGGTCCTTAGAAACGAGTACATCTCAGAATCTGCATCTCCCCACATCTTCGATGATTTACAGGTTCAATTGGGCATCTCAGTCCTTCCTTCTTTAGGACAATCAGAAGATGAGGATGATGAGTCATACGTGGCTTTCGTCGATTGCTTGCAAACCTTTGACGATCTGACTCCAGAGCCGAATGAATTGGTGGCATCAATTTCAATGACAGATCCAGACACTAACATCGCAGTGCCAGATACGATTGAGTCAGATTTCCTTGATAATCACACATTACCTAAGCTCAAACCTTTACCCACAACACTTAAGTATGCCTTCCTTGCAGGACAAGAGAAGAAGTATCCGGTCATTATCAGCTCGTGATTGACCGAGGAGCAGGAATCTCGCTTGCTAGAGATCCCGGAGAAAAATCGCAAGGCGATAGGCTGGAGCATCTCCGATCTCCACGGGATAAATCCCGCTCTGTGTTCGCACCATATCTATTTGAAGAATGAGGCTAAATCCTCTCGTGAATTCTAACACTGGTTGAATCCAAATTTACGAGAGGTAGTGAAAAATGAGATAGAGAAATGGTGCAAAGAGGGTTTTATTTATCCCATCTTCGACTCCAAATGGGTGGCCCCAATCCATGTTGTCCCGAAAAAGTCGGGAATTCAGACAACCACCAATGAAGTTGGAGAGGAAATCGTGACGTGAGTACCCACATCGTGGCACGTCTATGTGGATTACAGACGCTTGAATGCTGCGACGAAGAAGGATCATTTCCCCTACCATTCATTAATCAGATCCTGGAGAGATTAGCATGGAAAGAATTATTCTGCTTCTTGGATGGGTTCTCGGGCTACAATCAAGTAGCCATGGCTCCAGAGAAACAGGAAAAGACCACGTTCACATGTCCATTTGATACCTATGATTTCAGGTGCATGCACTTCGAGTTATGCAATTCTCCCGGTACTTTTCAAAAGTGCATGATTACTGTATTCGCCGAAACGGTCGACAAATTCCTGTAAGTCTTCATGGACGACTTCTCGATCCACGGTGATTCGCTCGATTCCTATCTTAGGAATCTGGACCGAGTCCTAAAATAATGTTGTGAGGTTAATCTGGTGCTCTCCTGGGAGAAAAGTCACTTCATGGTGACATAGGCCATTGTGTTGAGGCATGTCATCTCCGAAAGAGGAATCGAGTTTGACCCTGCCAAAGTGGATGTGATCAGACGAATCCAGCCACCAACCAACGTGAGCCAGTTGCGATCTTTCCTCGGGCATGTCGGATTTGATTGAAGATTTATCAAAGATTTTTCTAAAATTGCCCGATCGCTAAATGAGCTTTTAGGTAAGGACTTGGAGTTTATTGTTGATCACAAATGTCTCGAGACCTTTAAGCTATTACAAGGAATGATCATGGACGCCCAGATCTCATAAGCCCTAGGTTGGTTTCTGCCTTTCGAGATCATTATGGACACATCAAACTTTGTTGTTGGGACTGTGTTAGGACAGAGGAGGGATGGCATCTTGTTCGCCAAACACTACGCAAGCAAAGTTCTTGATACTTCTCAGCTTAACTATGCAATTACGGAAAAGGAGATGCTTGCAGTAGTGTTTGCCTTGGACAAATTCAGATCTCACTTAATCGGATCCAAGGTAATTGCGTTCACTGACCATATAACGCTACGATATTTAATGGAAAAGAAGGACACGATGGCGCATCTTATTAGGTGGATTCTACTTATCTAGGAGTTTGATTTGGACATTTGTGATAAACCTGGAAAGAAGAACATAGTCATCTATCACCTCTCCCGTCTCGAGGATGTTGATGCTTCTAAGGATTCACCGGTTCGAGACTCCTTTCCTAACGAGTCGATTTTTGTTGTCGACTAACTCCCATGGTACGCCAATATCGTGAACTATCTTGTCTCCAAGAAGGTTCTCGAAGATTGAACCAAGAGCCATATAGACCGACTAAAGTCGGATTCTAGACATTACCATTGGGAGGATCCGATCCTTTTCTTTGAAGGATCAGATTGTGTCTGGAGGCGGTGTATTCCTCAGGAGGAATACCAGAGTGTGCTTTCTTTATGCCACAGTCTAGAAGCAAGAGGACACCATTCCGAGATGAGGACCGCATGGATGGTACTTATGTATGGCTTATACTGTCTGACTCTATTTCGTGATGCCATCATCTTTGCGAAGTTGTGCCCAGTATGCAGAGAATGGCAGGAACAATTGGGTTGAAGGACGAGATGCCAATGCAACTTGTCATCATTTGTGATGTCTTCGACGCATGGGGCATCGACATCAAGGGCCCGTTCCCTGTTAGCCACATATTTGAATATATCCTTCTTGTGGTAGACTATCTGTCCAGATGGGCGGAGGCTATCCCAACCCAAGCCACATAAAGCAGGACTATCTGTAAATTCATTAAAGATCATATCATCTCTAGGTTCGGGATCCCCAAGGTGTTGATATCAGATGGAGTAGCCAATTTGTAAACATAGATGTGAAGAAACTCTTGAAGGATTAAGGCATTGAACACCGTGTCGCTAGTCCTTACCACCCACAGACCAATGGTATGGTTGAGTTGTCGAATAGAAGGTGAAAACCATATTGTAGAAGCTTGTCGGCCCAGACAAGAAGGACTGGTCTCAGATCTTGGATCAAGTTTTGTGGGCTTATAGGACAGCTTACAAGACACTGTTAGGAACCTCCCCGTTCAGGATGGTATTTGGTAAGCCATGCCATTTGCCCGCATAATTAATGCTCAAATCAGAATGGGCAATCAAAAAGTTCAACAAGAACATGCACCTAGGGCAGAAATAAAGAGACATGGATCTGAATGAGCTTGTGGAAGTCAGAAATCCAACATACGACAACAATTTGGTGTACAAGGACAAAGTTAAGCCTTGGCATGATAGATATATCAGGCGAAAGACCTTTGTTCCTGGACAGAAGATCTGGTTGTTCAATGCACGGCTGAAAGTTTTCCAAGGCAAGCTGAAATCAAAGTGGACGGGCTCATTCATTGTCTGTACTGTGCATGATAGTGGATGTGTTGAGATCTCAGATCTCACAGATGACGCACAGACATTCTTAGTCAATGGACAACTATTGAAGCATGTCATCAAACCCAGTGAGCAATTAGTACATGTCGAGGAGATTGTATTCATGCGTGAAATAGAGTCAGCAGACATACATGGAGCCATGCAGTAGTAAACTCTAGCCATCAGCAGCATATGGAAAGATTCAGACCGCGATCCTTGTATATACCCATCACTCCTGTACATTCTCCCCCTCCCTTCCGCGACTCGGAGCACTCACCCCAACTTCATATATCTTCATTTATGACTATACTTAGGATGACCTGATCCTAAGTATATGGGGGAAAGTGACCCGCGTCTATTCATTGTACATCCTCCAGATCCCATTGGTCCTCATACTCACTCATGTCCTATACTTAGGCTGACCAGAGCCTAAGTATAGGGGGGACCGATGCCCGCCATGTATATACTCATACATTTCCCCTCATGACCTTGTCCGCCCCATTTTTTATCTTCTTATACACTTAGGCAGCCAAAGCCTATGTATAGGAGGGGCGGTGCGACTTCTTTGCTTTTTTGTAATTATAGCTCTGCTACGCTTAGCACGAGCTATGTCTTCTTCCTCGCTTTTCATGCTCTGAGGACATAACACACGCTAAGTATAGGGGGGCGTGTATATATTACATATATACTTTAGCCATAGCTCGTACTTTCACGTATTATAGTATATACTACGTAATAATTACGGGATTGGTAACAATTGGAGAAAATGTTTTCTAAAATACATGTATAACACTTATATAATATGTATAATACTACGTAATAATTACGGGAGGGGTAACAATTGGAGAAAATGTTTTCTAAAATACATGTGTAACACTTATATAATATGTATAATACTTATAAAACTCTTGTAAATTATTGTAACATAGGAGGTACACCAAATGCAAAAAAAATGGTAACACCAAATCAAAGGCTTCTTATTTACCTTTGCACATCATCTCTGCATCTAAAGAAAAAGAGTTTTGCATTTCATTCATCTCTATAGCATGTCATCTACATCTCATATGCATATACAAAGTGGAATGTTAGTGGGTTTAGAACCAAGTCATTAATAGATTTTGAGGATGGACTTGCCCAATTTCAGAGGAACCGTATAGGAACTAGAGTTAAGATTTCTCAGGTTAAGTGACTTAATTCTTTGAGTCCGCAAGTCTATGTCCACATGTCATCTTGATTAGTCTAAGTAGAATATCTCATGCACACGCATTATTCTTATGCACAGTGACCTAACTTGGACAAGCACCATGCACATAGCTCTTCATTGTTGAGTTGGTGAGGTAGTAGAAGCCTTTAGCTTGGAGTAGCACACGAGTGGAAACATCTGTCCTCCTCTAAGGAGGGAAGTGCAACTAAACCTAGTCTGGTGGTGTTGACGTCTGAGGACAAGACGTTGGGGGTTGCAATATTGCTTCAAAAGAGGGATAGTCTATTGGCTTAAGATGGAAAACTCCGAATGTACATGATGCACCTTGTATATAGTTCAAAAAAAATGGAAAAAAGAAAAAAATACAAGAAGTCCAAAAAGTAGACATGCCAGATGGAAAATAAAATACCTATCAAAGTATGTATATTAGCAAGAAGTCTGTTGTCGGATGACTTGGCTACACTGGTCAGGCATCCCAGGATAGGTAGCTACACTGGCTACTGTCCATTCTTTTCACCCCCCCCCTCCTCTTGAACTGGTCGCACTAGAACATAGGAGGGAATACCCCGCTCCTTGAGGAAAGCGTTACTGGATTGGGTAATTAGAGTTCCCTTGTTAGAGGAGGCTACTTCTTAGCCATTTCTGATGTGGAGAGCTATATTACACTTACACAGTACAAGTAAGAATCATAGTCATCAGAAATTTGCGTCTGATGATTTGTTCTGACATGAATGTTGAGGCGTCTTGAATAGAAGACTTGAGGAACTTGAAGTCTGTTAGAGCTTAAGTTCAGATCTCAATAAGGTTCCGCCATACAATTAATCCAAAGGTTGAGTCAAGCACCATTTTCAACTTTTGTTCGTGACCTTGGTATGGAACCCAATCTAATTTCACTCTTGCATTTCATTTAAGTTGCTCAGGGACGAGCAAGGTTTAAGTAGAGGGGGTTGTTGAATTTGTAATTCATCATTGTAAGAGTTGAAAATAGAGTCTTGTTCCCGAGTAATTAGTTGCATATTTCTCTCTATCCTGCCTAATTAGCATTCATACATACATGCATAATGTCTGCATTATAGCATTCATATTTGCATAAAATAAGATGCCTAAGTCACTTGTAATTATTCACCTATTTATACGTACTCCAAATTCAAGAAAACCATCTTTATACTATGTATATTACTAACTAATAATACAAGGAAAAAGCACATTTCCTAGTTGTAAAATTACCCAATAAAACCCCAAACTCAGCTGGAGACCTTAGACCTTGGAATGCAAATATCTACCTCATACAACCTTCAATCTTGGTCTACTAACTTTTAGAATAATACATATTCAAAGACCTTCAATATGAGATAAATTTCATTTAAATCGGAGCTCGTATGCAAAACTTGGGTTTTGGGCTCCCATTGTACATTTGACATATGTATATTTGTACCCTTGTATTTTTTCTATTTTATTTAATCTCAACTCTATTTTTGATAAACATAAAACTTGTAGACCTCATCAAGATCTACAACTTTCATGTTTTGAGTTATTCCAAATTCGGCCATCATCCTCTCCCGAATTCCATATTCTCTTTCAACCATTCAGATCAAGCCACGTGGCACCCTCTGATTGCGCCACGCAGCCCGCTCACATCACGCCACGCACCCTTCATTTTCCACTGTTCGATCCTTTCCCCGCTCAACTGATCTGGGCCATCCAGTATCGCATCTCATTTCAACCGTCCCTTCTTCTCTAGATTTGCATCGCTACCGTCTGTCAACACCTTCACCTGTGTCCGCCACGTGTCGTCATTTAAGCCCTTCGATCTGACCCACCTGATATAATCACGGCCATTCCCTCGCGCCAAGACATAATCGTATACCTCCCGCAAGACCCTCGCCCACGTCGCCCACGTCGCCCACGTCGCCCACCTCGCTCACTCATCACCCCCTTTTTTTTGGCACCACCCCAGCCATCCTCTCCGCCCCCTATCACCTCCACCTCATGGCCCATTACCCCCTCATCTTCGTCGATCTCCTCAATCTCCATGAACCTCACCCACATCGACCCACGACCTCCACCAACCTCATCATCCCGTCAACTACATGCTCACCTTCAACCTATAAATACTCCACCACCGGTGGCCGTTGATCCTATCCGCCATTGCAAGGGGTGTCCTAGAGCTCAGAGCTACCCGTTGGTGACAACAATTGAGAGTAAATTCAAGCGAAGACAGGCCTTCACCTATGGTGTGATCCACAACAAAACCTTGACATGCTGCAGCTCCTCCGATGAGTTGTTTGAGCTCGGGACGTTACCGACCCTTGAGCAAAGACCAGGAAGAGCTTTTCCGAGCTTCTGACCCCAGGTAGATTCCTCCATCGCCCTCTCTGATCTCTGTCTTATTTCTCCTCATCTTTCTCGAAATTTATTCTGCGTCCCCCCATCTTCGCGCTCCGCTAATTATCCACCGAGCTCCACCTTGGATCTCTAATCCTCACGCAACCATTCACTTGCCACTACGTCGCATCAAGTTCCCTACCGACCACATCTCCGCCTTCCCGACGGAGAAGCACCTCCGTCCGTCACCACTGCATGCTACAGGCCTCACCGCACTCGTGCACCTCCCACGAACACGATGCACTTTTTTGTTTACACGAACTAACCTTGCAGGTACACCTATCTTCACTGATCGGAGCATTGCTGGAGCACCACTTGGGCTTCATCGTCTTTGGCCTACAGATCGTCCGAACATCATCCAGGACCTCTGGCGGCTCCGTGGCACCCCCACGACCATGCCCATCTTTTTAGAAGCCTTCATAGAGCATCATCGAGCAAGATTCACAGCGGTGGAGTTGTGGAGGCATCGCCGGAGCACAGCCACATCCGTCGCAGGAGGCGGTGGCCCGGAGGGGAACGATACACGTATACTGTCTGATCCTCTTGATCGGGTGGTCCTAAGGCTACCACGTTGCCATCGCAGACCATCTCCGGATACCGTCGGATCACTCTTGATCTGATGGGCAGCATCATGCAACGTAGTCAGCACCACTACCGTTGGATCAATCCTGATCGAACGGTCACAAGCGCACCACATAAACGCACTCCAAGCCTCTTCCCCGACCCTTAGGCTCGGAGATCCCAAAGCAATTCCAAAGCACGCCCGAGCATACAGTGCACCTGAGCCTCTGACGCCTATCGAGCCTAGATCTCACATGTTCGTCACGTGCGGTCTGAGCATTTTGCACTGAGGCCCCTAGAAATTTATCAAATTGTATATCAGTCCCTACCAGGAGCATCACGTGAGGCACACGTGTTCGTCTAGGCATTTTGCACGCAAACCGCCAGCATTATAGGTAATTGCATTTAAGTCCCTATCAGCATGTTTAATTTTCAGTAGTTTTATTTTCTGTATTTGCAAATTGGTCCTTGTCTTTGAATGCATATTTAAGGTGTCCATTTGGCATTATTTTTCAATTCTAAAAATTGCATGATGTATCTTATCTTGTCCTCTCTCTGATGTGACATGTGCTTTATTTTTTAACATTGGGAATTTAATATTATTAAATTGGTGAAATTTTCTATATTTTGTCCACTCTGCGCCGTATAATTCATATTAAATTTTTTGTTGCTCCAAAAATTATCAAAAAATCACATTAGACTTAGGATAATATATCTCACATTGTGCCCAAATATCATCACATTTTTGCACGCATCACAAGGCCTGAATAAATTAGTTAGTGATTTCCTCAATTGATTTTTAATAGGCCCAAGTCACATAGAATTTTAGGTTTATTTATTTTCCTGGATTCTTCATACTTAAATCTATTTAGGATAATTTTTCTACCTAGAAATCATGTGTTTTGGAATTTATTAAAAAATAACATTGTAAAAATCCCCTTGCTTTCATTCTTAATTCACACTAAATTCACCTAGTGTTAGAAATATCCAAAAAATAGTGTAGCTTAATTTCTCCACATTTTATATTCGGGCAAAGTTTCGTAATTTTTGACTTAATTAGACTTTATTTCTGATTTAACCTGTAAAACTAGCATGAAATTGCATTGTCTTTCTTTTAAATCGCATAAAATTTGCTAAAATATACCAAAAATATTCTTCTGAAAATCTGACCATTAAATTAGCTTAAAATTTACCTAAGGAGACAACTGCCACCCTTAGTTCGACCATGGGGCTTGCCTAGGTTAAACAAACATAAAACCGTACTTAATTTCATTCGACGATTCATCGATCCGTGCAGTTAATTTTTTCATCGATCCGGATTTATCTGACTGAAACGAAAATCGTCATTCGACACTATTAAAAGGGTAGATTCCAGGGTCAATCATATGGTCGTTAGTTTTCTTGAGTTGTTCATGAATATTTCCCGGTCTATGGTGACTAATTCGATTTTTGTCTTGGACATCTACACCAAGTTCTTTAGAAATGTCATGAAATCAATGTAGTACTGTCATGGGAAAAGTGGCACTTTAGGGTCACTAAAGGGATTGTGATGGCCATGTCATTTCCATGCATGACATAGAAGTCAACCTGGCAAAAGTGGATGTGATTTCTAAACTAGAGTGACCTCCAACTATAAAAAATCGGATGTCATTCCTTAGGAAAGTTGCTTTTTATTATAGATTTATCAAGGACTTTAACAAGATTTCCTGACCTCTTATAGAGATTTTATGAAAGGAGACCAAATTCAGTGTTGATCAGAAGGTTCTCCCATCATTTTATACGTTGAAAGATCTAGTCACTCAGGATTCTATCCTACAACTACCTGATTGGTGTCTTCCATTTGAGAACAAGAAGGATGCGTAAAACTTCAATGTTGTGATTATGTTATGAAAAAGAAGAGAAAAGTTACCTATGCCATTCACTATGCCAACAAAACATTAGATGATGCACAAAAAAGTATAAAGTTATAAGAAAGAAATACTGCAGTTGTTTTCACTTTGGAGAAGTTCATATCCTATTTGATTGGATCAAAAGGTCAATGTTTTTGCTGACCACTCTGCTATTGGATACCTACAACAGAAGAAGGATGTAAAATCAAGCTTTCTCTAATGGATCCTTCTCTCCAAGAATATGACTTTGAAATCAGAGACGAGCCTGGAGCTTGGAATTTGGCAGAAGATAACTTATCTAGAATCGAATGTTGAGATACTTTGCTAGCAGTGCACCAATCACATAAACCTTTCATGATACTCAGTGTAGCATCTCTTCTCTGGTATGCCAATATTATAAACTTCCTCATATCCGGAGTCATCTACAAGATTGGACGAGGGTCAAGAAAGAAAACTTCCTATTTGTCATCTATTTTTACTAGTGGAAGATCAATATCTATTCAGGGAAGGAGTAGATTACACTTGGCGTCATTGTACCACTTGTGGGGAATACATTAGTGTACTCAATAATTTTCATATGCTCGAATATGGGGGACGCCATTATGGAAGAGAACGACAACAAAAATATTTCAATTTCACCTATGGTGTCCCGCACTATTCAAGGATGATGCAACGTACATCAAAGGCTGCATAGAATGTCAGAAGATGGGAGGAACCTGATGAATCCCTGATGCTCACTTTTTATTCGTTTGTTTGAGTTATTTATCTTAGAAAAGCATCATGTAGATAAATATAAATACAATAACTTAGCATTATGCATGCATTTGTTTATATTACATACTTAGCATGTAATGTGCACAAATAAAAGAATAAAGTAAAAAGAAATGGGAAGGAGGTAATTAGAATAAATACACAGTGACCCAAAGCCCAAGATAAGGTCAAACATTGACCTGATCGCCAAATAAAATAAGTAGAGGGAGATGTGGCCTAGATATATCTTGTATATATCATTTATATATCTAAATGATTATTTTTAGATAAAATAAAAAGAATATATTCTTTTTACCTCCTTTTATATAGTCAGAAAATTTAAAACAAAAATCATAAAATTAAATAAAAAAAACTCCTCCCACTTGTAAAAAACACATGTATATATCCTTCACTCCCTATTTATTATACACCTTTAAAATGAAGAATGAAAATAATATAAAAGTATTTTAGAATCCAAAACTTATGTCGTAAATATATAAAATGCAAAATGGGGATATTTATGTATAAATACAAAATAAAATTAATTGTACAAATTACATAGGTATATTATACATGTATATAATACATTAATCGTATATTTATTTATTTCTCGTAAAAATTATTAAAAATAAAATGAAATAATCCCTTGAAAATAACAAACATTTCTTATTTTAAAATCTTTTTCATTTAAAATCATTTATTATTTTTACTGAATTTCTAAGTATTTTTATACATTCGAATTCTCGGATTGGTCCACATTATTTCATTGACTAAAGTCAACGACCTCTTCTAGGCTTGACCCGACCCGAACCTTCTCGTCGGAGCCTGTTCTTCCCTTTTTTCCCGATCGGGACGAGTTTGCTTCCGATTCCAATCTTCGCCAGCACCTCCTCCTGAGATCCAGCATCTTCGCAGATGCCTAGGAAGGCGCGGATGCTCCTAGGGTTGCACATCTTTGCTCCGATTCTTTCACACTCCTAAGAAGCCAATAAAGCTTCTCCTCCATCCCCTTGGAACCGCAGCTCGTGCCTTGCCCCTCCTTCCACCCTTAGACACCTCAAGTTGAGTGACAGTTTCCAGAGGGACCCATCGGATTGAAGTTTGGCGGTGTATTCACATCGCTTAATCTACATGGCCGGAGCTCCGCTGCGTCTAGCATCCCCGCCTTCCTCAACGAAGTTGAGGCCATTAACTCATCGCCCACCATTGCCTGAAGCTCGAGAGTCCTCCCAGACCTTCAGTATCCCTTCAATCCCCATCCTTCCACCTATCGATGCCATCTTTTCTCCTAGCGTCGTCGCACGCTCATCAGCTATGCACCAGTCGTCGGAGCCTCATCTCACCCTCGTCTCCATATCTATCGAGCGCCTTGTGCACACTCACCTTCGCACCATAGCCTGATCAACCTTAGGCTTGACCCTTTGGTCAGGGTTAGGGATACGACTCCCCTCCTTCACCCTCGACGAGAGTCAACCTCCATTCACCCTTATTTATCTATGATTTTCTCAGCAATAACCCTTGTCGGAGCTAAGCCTCCGAGCGGTGTACTCATTGTAAGTCCTTGAACTTGCGGAAGACACTCATTCGACCCTCGACTACCCAGGCGGAGTAGCTCCCGATGCACCTCCACTGCGACGGTCATCCGACCGTAACCCTTCGGATCGGAGCCTATCACTAGACACGGATCACCTTCACGAAGCTCATGCCCTTCTTGGAGAGCTCATCGGCCTGGTGGATCTTCTCCTATCGCCGATCGAAGCTCGCCCAGGAGTTGTTCTTCCTCCGCCTTCTCCCACCGTTGGATCGACCTTCGTTGACTAGATTAGATCTCAGCCTTCAACCATCGCAACCTTTTGGACGTTGGATCTGACGCCTGATGCATCTGTGCCCCACGTCCCCGACATCCTCCGGGTTGTCAGATCTGACACAACAGAGGATTTGAGACGCATGTCCACACCCCTCTAGTGACTACCACGCATCCCCCACGTGCACGGCACGCACTGGCCGATGGTATATTGCATTATTTTCCCTATAGTATGCATGCTTTATTTTCTAGTATGTTAGTAAAAATTGAAGTTCAAACTTTTTGTATATTAGACCCTGATGTTTCCAGTATTTGCACTTTAGTCCTCTAAGTCTAAAAACATGTGCACGTTCACGTGCTTTTGTGGTATTTTTGCATATATTGTCTAGCACTTTCTGATAGTTCTAGTTTGAATGAAATATTTTCTATATTTGCACTTATGTCCCTGTGCGTGATTTAATTGGCATGCGTGTATTGTGTGGGATTTTTACAATAGTACCCCTGGACATTTTGCACATGTTATTATTTAACCAGGAAACTTTAGGATAATTGCAGATAGGTCGCTATAGCTTGTGTATATTGTTTTTAGATCAAATAATTATTAAATCAACTCCAAAAATTCCCCAAAAATTACCATTACCTCCTCCTAATATGTAATATTTTTGGTAATATTTGTGTTCGATTTAATTATATTTGATATTTTTTAGAAATCAAAATTTCCAAAAAAGTGCCTGTATGTTTTATAGAATACTAAAAAAAATAAAAACTATCCAAAAAAATCTATATAAAATCATGTGTGCTTGTGTTAGTTTGTTTTCACTTCAATATCATTTTTATGCCTTAATCTTTTATAAAAATCTTAAAATCATTAAGATTTTTAATCTTAAAAAATCATTAAAAATTCTACAAAAAAAAAAGAGTTTCAAATTTCTGTAGTAGGGTATTTTTATTTACTTTATCAAAAAATTGCATACAGGACATTTGGGCAATTTAAACATTTTAAAATTGCCTTTTGGTCAGGGTTGTACATTGTGTTTGTATTTTGTGCTTATTTCAATTTATGGAATGAAACAAAAATCTGGAAAAGACCACAAAAGTTGCAAAACACTTGCATATTTAAAAACATAAAAAAAATTATCCCTGAAATTAGTGTCTTTATATCCTAAATTAAAATTTGTGAAGGCTTTCATGTGCCTTGATTTTTTGTGCATTGGTTTGTTCCTTATTTTGAAAAACGTAAAAATTCGCTAAAACAAAAATAAATACAAATTATTTTTAATTTCTTGATCTCGAATACTTTGTATATTTCTGTGCTCCTTGTGTTCGACCCTGATCATTACACCAAGTTAAATAATAGCGGAGACCCCTTACAATGGATTTTTGTGCATTGATTGAGTTTTATGTGGTCTTATTTTTCTTGATTGTCCGTGCCTTGTGATTCGTATCGCAATGACCCATAGAGATAACTTAACCCGAGTTTCATGGCACCTTCATTAGAATGGTGTCATTGTCGAAGAGCATGACTTTGTATTCAATTTCCAACCTTCATTATTTTATCTTTTATTCATTTTTAGCTCTCTTTGTTATAACTGCTTTGTGACCTGTTTCTATTTTGCTTTTTATGCGAGGAACAACCCCAGGGTCGCTTTGGAGGAGTCCCGTACTCGAGGAGAAGCAGGAGTAGTGCAGAATTATTTATAGTTCTATAGAGTAGCATATAGTAGTTATCATACCATTTTATTATTGTTGTAATAACACAGGGTCTTTAGACTTTCTAGACACTTGGCATATATCGAGGTTTGTTTCACCGAGCATCGTTGTGCTTGGGGGTCCTTACCACAGTTTTATACCATGTTTGTTTTTATTTGCCTTTTATTTTTACTTGATTCTCGAAGAATTTGGCCATTAGACTTGGGAATTTCCATGATTGTGACGTAATTATTTAAGGCACAATCCCTAATTTTTTGTCTACACCTATAGTTCGTAATTGGGCCTTATTAAAAATCATAATAAACAGTTTGTTTAATTAGAATCGAGTCCACGTGCCGTGAGGAACCACATACAACGCTAGCAGGACCCGTTTGGGTAGGCACCGAGTGGATCCCAAGATAGGACTTCGGACTTAGTCTAATTAGCTAGCTGCTATTCTTCACATGTAGAAATTGCTCGTTTAAGGTCGTTTTCTTCTTGCATCATTTAGATTAGTTTACTTCCAGTCTTTAAATTTATGGACGAAATACCTTGCATTAGAGTGCTGGCGACAGGTATGTATCTCTCACTTTGCATGCATCATAGTGTTTGATCGTGCATCGGCTTTTTCAACTTATCCCCTGTTTTTTGGACTATTAAGTAATAAGGAGAACGAATAATTCCTCCGACGTTTGTTTTCTTATTGAAAAATACCTAAATATTTGTAGTCATAAATTTGGGACTGCTAGTCAAGCTTGACCCTAAAAGACACCTCTCCTAAAAATTTGTCTTGGGAGAGTCATCCCATCATTGTTTGGTTTGATTGTACGAGAGAGTGACCCGTACACTAGGCTAGATCCATACCTGAACTCTTGTTAGACCACTGATCTTCGGGTTAGTCGTTATCCAATGAGGATCGCTACAGTTTCCGATAAAGTGGGCCGCGATATCATTAGCAGAGCACGTTGAATAGGTAGTCAGTAAATCGTCCGCAAGTTGAACACGTTGGGAAAGATCTAGCTTTGGGATTAGGACAGTCTCTTAGGAACATCGGGTTCCTACCAGCTGGCTTAATCGCTCTGTTATAATGAATTATCACACAAATAAAATCGACAAGATAAAAGACAAAACCTTTACGGTCATGAGCTCAACATTGCGTAGGTCAATTGGGGGTTTGATTTCTAATCCTGTTTGATTACAGATCCCATCCGCCTTCTCTCTACATCACGATGACGGGTAGGAGGTCCCTTAGGTATCCTTTGGTTGCACTGCTTTCGAGCACTCCGCCGCACTCATGTAGGCAGGTTCGTGAGAGCTTAGACCCGCTCTCCAAACCCAAGTTCTTTTCCACCCTATTCCACATCGACCACCCTTCTTCCAGTCGTGAGGTGCCCGAGAAGATACCAGAGCAAATATTTGTTCATTTGACAGCACCAGAGTTGGGGTCTTTTGCCTTTGCAGAGACCCAAGAGATGACCAACTGCGAGGAGCGCACTGATGGGCAGCCCTAGAGCACCACATATCTTTTAGATCAGGGCATCGTCAACAACACACTATTAGCCTCCCTGGAGATGATGCAAAGTTAGATCAACGACCAGAGAGCCTTCACGACAGATATGTATGGAGAGATGTTACAGATTCGAGCTGATCGAGGAGAGCCAAAACGAGCCGATGGTGGAGAGATACCCGAGATTGGAGGAGGGGACTGAGGACATCCAGAGTAGCCACATGAGCCAATCCGACCCGCCATGCCGATGAGAGGGATGCACAACTCTTATGCGGTTCTTACACACCGCTAGATTCAATTTCCGACAATTATGGGAGATTTCAAGCTCCCCCCTCAGACTATCCAGTTGTTGCCAAAGTTCTATGGGCTTCCCACTGAGGAAGCGCATCTCCTCTTAGAGGAAATAGAGATGGTCTGCAGACTATCCACGAGAGACATGTGTATGAGGACACCATCATGATGATGGCTTTCCCTTCTCCTTGGTTGACAGATCAGCCTACTAGCTGTAACATTTGGGGAGATATGTCACTTCTCGGGAACAGCTTCGGATCGCTATATAAACAAGTACTATCCACTCGTCAGGATGAACGCAGCTAGAGCTCTAATAAACAACTTCTCCATGACCCCCAACGAGTAGTTTCATGAGGCGTTGGATAATTTCCGTGAGCTCATTGACCGGTGTCCACACCATGACATATCCATGAACAACTTAGTAAAGTATTTATTTTGTGGGTATACATCGGAACTGTAAGAGCTTGTGAATGCTTCTTGTTGGGGATCCTACTTCACCAAGGTTGAATACCAAGTGATGACACGAAAATCGTAAGGACAAGATGGATCAATAATATCACAAACTTGTCGTTGTTCTCAACCGTGCGATTCGGACAATGAGAAAAATGTTTTAATTTAAACCACTTAATAAAAGATAAATCAATCACACCAAATGTAAGTGGTCTTCGCTATTCTTTTTACCTGGTATAGCGACCAGGGTCGAACAAAAGGAGAATTATTGAAAAAAAAAACTAAGTAGCCAAATGTCAAAAATGATTTTTTAGTGGTTTTTGAATTTATATTTCTTTTTGTATTTTTCGAATAAAGCACAAAAGATAAAAACACACACAACACAATCTTTTTGTATTTTTCAACTAAGTCAAAAATGCTAAGAAAATTAAAAAGATGTATTTGTGTTTTATATATTTAAAATATTTTAGATAATTTTTTCGCAATTTTTTTGATGTTTTTGTGATTCTATAAAAATAAAACAGTACAAAATGAGCGAAGCAGTGCACAACCAAGATTATTTTGCAACATAAAAATACTATAATTGCCCAATAATCCTGGAATTTATTTCTAAGATGAACTACAAAGAAAGATACAATTATAAACTGAAATCATAACTTTTAGATTTTTCTAGAATTTTCTACAACTTTTTAAAGATTTTTTGTATTTTGTAATTTTTTGGAGTTTAATAAAGAGTTAATGCATGAAAATTGGACAGAAACTAAAAGACACCTACAGTAATTTTTTTTGGAATTTTTAAGCAAATTTTCTAATTTTTCCGAGTTTTTATATTTTGGTCAGTTAAAAAGTTATTGTTCTTGATTTTTTAATTAAATCAAACGACAATAAAAATAGATGAAAAATTTAGTAACTACAGCAGGAGCCTACACAAATTTTTGCAAAAAAATTTAGAGCATGATAAATATTTATTTAATCACAAAGTGTAAGAATAATTAATGTCTGGCAAACTGGGACTGAAACACAATTTTTCAAAAGTTTCTGCCTCGGAAATTAATAAAAATAAAAAATGGAAGAGAAGTGCAATTTACCCAATATTATCTTGGAAATCTACAGGTTCTCGACGTTTCTTCGTTCCTCAAACCTAAAAGGGCTTTCTTGGCCGCTGTTTCTTCTCAAACCAAGTTCGATGGGTGGAGCCGCCTCCCGCGGAGGGGGAGGCGCGCAGCCGTGCGAAGCCGCATGGAGCCGTACGCAGCAGCTGGCACTGGACCGCGGCAAAGAGCGACGGCGTGGCAGAGCGGGAGGCATGGCCGGTCGCACGGAGATCGAAGGAGGTCGGGCGTCGTGAGGGCTGCAGTTCTTGGACGGTGTGCAGCGCTCGCGTACGGAGGCGTGGCAGGTCATGGAAGCGTGGCCGTCGGGTGGAGGTAGCGCGGCAGCTCCGCGCGGCTGGAGGTTCAGCGCGCGGCTGTGCCGTGGAAGGGCGGTGCGCGACCGCGTGCACGCACGCAGCTGCTGGATGGGGCGCCTGAGGACGAAGGGTCGGGGGGTTGCTTCAGGAGGTTGGTGGCGATGCGGGGAGTGGCGGATGTACCGCCTGTTGAGGAGGGAGGGCGGGCGTTGCTGCGGAGGGCGGCGCGTGGGGGATCTGCTCGACGAGCGCTGGAGGTGGGCGGCGGCGGCTGGAGTGCGGCCGCCCACCTTTGTTTATTTTTTTATTTTTTTATTTTGAACTGCAAGAGATGTTAGGGAAAAATGTATTTTTTTAAATTTTTTTTGAAACAGAGATTATAAACAAGAGCAATGATATATTTTTATTATTTTTTATTTTTTATACTTTTATTGTTTTGGTTTTCCTGCAATTTTTTTTATTTTTGAAACAGAGACAAAATTTTTTTCTATTTTTCGTAGAAAAATAAATGTGAGTATAACAGGAAAATAATTATATTTTTTTCTATTTTTTTATAAACAAAAGAAGATGTGAATGGACGAATCTTGTCGTTATGGAAGAAGATCCATGACTCCGACCGCCGTGCGTGGCCGGAGGTGTGTAGTTGCGTGAGATAGAATGTAAAAACGAAGAGATCGCGAGATGAGATGAAAAATCGGGTCGAAGGCGGATCAAAGTGTGGTGGACATGTTTGGGATTTTTAAGGATCTAAAGAGCAATAAAATGGGAGCAAAAATTAAACCTATGATTTACCTACGTAAAATGACAAGAAATAAAATGGATCTCACCTCGGGGTTCGGAAATTCCATGATGGTCTCGATGAGGGCCGACGAGCTGTCACCGGATGGCTCGGAGGCTAGGAACCCTTCTTCAACAAGAATACTCTCAGAGATCGGGCTCTTCTCCACCAAAGATCGATCAAGAGGAAAATGAGGTAGAGGAACCCAATAAAACGAAGACAAAAAAGTGAAAATGGAAAGTATCTATCAAAAAGGAAGGTGATTATTGGTTAATTAAATAAAATTAATTAATTAATTAATTAACTAATTAATTATGAAATCATAATTAAATAAATTAAATAAATAAATTAACTTATGGAAATCAATTAACCACCTTAATGGTGGCCATATAAGGTGTGGAATAAAATCATATATACAAGGAAGTTATTAATTCAAAAAAATTGAATAAATCAAATAATTAAATATGAATTAATTAATGAGAGATAATTAAAATTTTTGGTGATTTTAATTTAAGGAAATAAGCTGTATACACATATTATATACATATAATACACTATACACATATATGTAAAAGGAAATAATTTATAAACATATTTTTTAATTTTATTATTTATATTTTTTTCATTTTTATTTTTAATGGAAATAATTTTTACAAATACGTACATTATGTATAAAAATAAATATCAATAAAATATATATAACAAGTATATGGGAAAACTGCACAAAACACCGTAGAAAACCGACTTTTTAACAA
Organism: Ottelia alismoides; assembly: GCA_037367405.1. NCBI lineage: Eukaryota > Viridiplantae > Streptophyta > Magnoliopsida > Alismatales > Hydrocharitaceae > Ottelia > Ottelia alismoides. The sequence continues at coordinate 737,641 of JAZKJV010005007.1, forward strand.
AACTCCAAAATTATGAAATCATAGTCATTTGAAAGATAATTTAATTTAGAGTACAATGGAAGTGAGTTTGGTTCAATTTGAGTTCGTATGTAGCCAGAATTGGTATTTCAATGATCGCATTGTGGCTTTTTCTTAGGGTGATTACCAGTAATATGTACATTATTTTACTTTGCAAATATTTTTATTATTTACAACACATTTTTATTCACAACTTTTGTTTACAAACATAATTAATTTGAAGTCAAATTATGTACAAATAAAATAGTACAAGTTTTAAAAAAATTTACAGGAGATTTATTTACAAATTATTTTTTGATTTTTGACAGAAGACCCTATCTCCCCCTACATTATTCCCGGTCGATCAGTTCAAGTCTTGACCTTCTCTCGGGGTTCGGGTCAGTCTATATTTATTGTATAAACACATCCTTTCTTTTCTTTTCTTTTTCTTTTCTTCTTTATTCTTTTATTTAAGTACAAAAAGTGTTAAAAATGCATATTTAACAAATGCATGCAAAATGGTAAAATTATGGAATTAGTACGTATTTACATGTGTTTAACTAAGAAAACGAAGCTAAAATAAAACAATAAAGGCGATGAATCGTGGATTCATCACCAGTTCCGGGCCATATAAGAGGAGATGGCCTAGAACTACACAGTTATGTCCCAGACCTGACTTTATACTTAGGGGAAGCCCTCACGCCATGTGTCTGTCCTATTAGAGGATAACACGAGTCGTTGCAGGTCCATCTACCGTTCAACAACCTCAACAAAGGAAGAGTCGTCGGTCGTTGATATGTTCATCATTAGTGAGAAGTTGGATCGCATCGAGACTATGGAGAAGAACCAATGCCAGGACATGATGCAGATTGATCAGTTGTCACAGACATTGAGTTACCTGAAGAGCCAGATCATGTGTCTTTAGGAGGCACAGACGACTTCTCAGCACCATCTCACGTCACGAGCTGATCCTAGCAGCAGCAGCTCGACCCAGCACTCCGCCAGCACTTATAGATTCACCATATCCATGCAGAGTTGTTCTAGTAGTTGTATCACTTATACTCTCAGCCGCGTCAATCTCAGGAGTCCCTGATGGTGGTGTATCAACAGGACAAGCCACTGGCAGTTCTTCCTCCACCCCCTTCGAGTAGGAGTCGTTGATGGAAGTCAACGTGATTTGGTACGACCGACAACATCTCAGGATCCACCAAGATCATCCCGGATTCAGATGGTCAACCGGAGGTGCCTCATCCTAGTAGTAGCCTCCAACTCAGGGTGGATAGTTCAGCCAGCCATAGCAGCAGCTCCAGTTCCGTCACCAGCCATAGAAGCAGCATTACCAGTTGGGTCCTCGTCCCTACCAACAGGAACAACAATGGAGGCAACACCAACAATAGCCTCAACAATATTCACCCGACACCTCATCAGTTCCAGCAACAACCTCATTTTCAAAGCAACAACCCCTCTGGTACTCATGGGCCAACCTATGAGAACCCAGCACTCGAATATCTAGCTTGCTTAATTTCCGATCAACAGGATACATTCATGCAAGAGATGGACGTGTTTTGCCAGGATATGAGGGACATCATTAAGGGCAAGGCTGCCATACCAGCTCAGATTGAGCCATATCAAAACCACTTGAAGAGAAAATCTAAGCATGTACAGTTTACAAAGATCACCACTCCTTGTGATTTATTGGGTGACATTGATTCATATACATTTGATGCTGACTTTGTTACACTTAGGAGGGGTAGGATGCCAATCGGAAACGCCTCGTTTGAACGATGACACCACAAAGATGCAGGAGCGCCAGACGAGAAGGATAGCGATGTTGATGCCACTAATGATGACGACGACGGTGTGCTGAAGCCACCAAGGATGTGGATCTAACTGACGGTACTGAGGCCGTCGTTCTCCAGATGTAGATGTCGTATTGATGCCACCAAGGATGTTGAGCTAGAGTGCAGTACTGATGCCTTAGTTCCCAATGCCATGGGTGGTACTAAGGGCACCCCTTCTATTCCTACAGTGTTTTCTTCAGTTTCTGTACCACATGACTTCATGAAAAATACTAACAACATAATAAAAGGAAAGGTTTCTTTATCTTCAAGTCCATATGTGAGCTTGATGATACTTGTATGGATTCCACTCCCTATCAACAGAAGGAACCTCTCCTAGCCATCTATCTGAAGGAGGGTCGAGCCCCTCGCCTTCCATAAGACACTTTGCTTGGCGATGGGGAAGAAAATAAAAATCCAAAAAAATGCAGCAGCTAGAGTTCCGCCAACAGATGTTTGACAGATTTCAGATTTTGCTAACTCTACAGGAGGCACATGAGCACAACCCTCTCTTCCAGAAGAACTTGAGAGAGAAAACTCATGTCCGCAGGAAGAGGAGGAACCATCAAGAAGAGATCCATGTGCATATCCATGCCACTTGCTTTCTCCATCCAAAACCATCTACCAACCAAGAGGCCAGATGTAGGAGCTCCCTGCGTCAGATTCCATATTCATAAGCAAAGATTTGATTGCACTCTATTAGATAGCAACTCTGCTATCATCTCCTTCCGGCAGCCTTACTCGATCGATTTGAGTTTGGCCCTCTTCGACAGAGCAGGACAGTCCTTCTGTTTGGTGTTAGATCTGTCAAGAGGCCGAAGGGGTTGTTAAAGAATGTTGTCATCACAATTCAGGTCCTGAAATTCCTCGTGGACTTTGTTGTGTTGGACATAGAGATCCATGAATCTGTCCGATAACACCATCATCGTAGGATATCCGTTCTTAGCCATAGCCAAAGCGATATCTGATCTTGATATTGGGATGATATACTTTTGCGTCGAGAGAGAGAGAGAGAGAGAGAGTATCCAAATAGGCACGATCGATGAGACCTGAGCACGAGATTAAGCTTGCTCAGAGCAGTGTAGTGACAAAGAGCATATGACATAGGTAGAGCGAGATGTCTACCGGGAGTGTGATGACACGGATTCCGATGTAATTAAGATGGGATATATATCACAATGTGTCATTCTCAACCACTCAAATCGGTCAACAGAAAATTTTTTATTTAAATCACTTAAAAGATAATCAAATAGTCAAAAGCAAATGTAAGCGGTTTCTCTATTCTATTTAGTGGTTTTTGAATTTTGATTTTTATTTTTAATTTTTCCAAACAAGCACAAAGTAATAAAAACACACAACACCACACCATTTTTGTATTTTTCAGGCTAGTAAAAAATACTCAGAAAATATGTTTATGTTTTATAATTTTTAAACTACTTTTTTGTAATTTTTTCAAAATTTTCTGATGTTTTTTGTTATTTCATAAAATCAAACAGTGAAAATGAAGGGAAACAGTTCAAACTCAAGAGTATTTTGCAAATAAAAGTACTTTAGGTGCGCCATACTCCTGGAAATTATTTTTAATATAAACTTTAACAAAATATATAAACAGAGACCAAGATCATATTTTTTGGTTTTTTTATAATTTTCTACAATTATTTAAGATTATTCATTTTTCTTATTTTTTTGGTTTTTTGAAGATTTGATGCAAGAAAATTGATCAGAAATTAAAAGACAGGAAACTACACGTACAATAATTTTTGGGGAATTTTTTAGGCAAGTTTTTGAATTTTTATGAATTTTTTAATTTCGACAGGCAAAAAATCATTGTTTTTGAATTTTGAAATATATCAAATAAAATCAAATTGCGAAGAAATTTATACACAATGTAAAACACTATAGCAGGAACATTCACATTTTTTTGAGAATTTTTAGATCAGTAAAAACATTTATTTGATCAAAAAAATCTTACAAAAATTGTCTGCATTAAAGGGACTAAAATGAGATTATTTAAAGTTTCTGGAGCAAGATATAATAGTAAATAAACTAAGGAGAAAATTCACAATTTACCCTAGAAGCGTGTGCCTTGCGCGTGGCCTTCTGAGTGTAGGGGCATTATTGAAATTTTTGAAAGTTATAGGGTCAAGGATGTAATTTTCCAAATTTTTTTTCTTTAATTTTAAAAAGAACCCAACCCTAACTTCGTATCTTCATAATGAGCAAAGGGAGCAGGTATCACCGCCTCCTCCTCCTTCAATAAGCAGGAGGGAGGCGGTGAGTGCAGATCACGTGGTGGGGCAGTGTCGTAGAGGGGTAAAGGCACATTGCAGTGCTGCTGCACGGAGCGCGGAGGGAAGATCGCGACAGGAGGTAGGGGCGGTTCCGCAGACTGGTGGTTTGCTGGACGGCGAAGTCGGGGCCTCGTACGACGATGGGCAGAGAAGTTGGGGCCTCTTGTGGGATGGAGGTTTCCAGAGGCGTGCGGGCGACGCTCGGGAGGCGGTGCGCGTGACGTGGATGACGTCAAGGGGCGGAAGGTCGTGCATGATGGAGGCGGCACTACCGCCTGGGTGGACGGAGGCGAAGGAGTTGTCGCGCGCTGTGCAGCAGAGGAAACGATGGTTGACCTTTTTTATTTATTTTTATTAATGAAAACCATAGCTAATGTATATAAAACTTTGTTTTCTTATTTTTTTGAACGTGAAATGTAAATAGAGGCAAATAAATTTATTTTTCTATATTTTTTATTTAGTATTTCTAATTTAATTTTCCTACAAAACAAATGTTAGAGGAGAAAAGCAGTTACATGTATTTTTTTTTATTTTTTTATAAACAAAAAGATGTGTGAATGGTTCGGGATCATAACTAAGCGGAAGAAGAGATCCGTGACTTCGACCACTGTGAGTGGTCAGAGGTGATAGGTTGCGTGAGGTAGAATGTGAAATGCGAGGATCAAGATGCAGATGAAAAAAATCGATTCAGACGAAAAATGTTGTGGTGAAATTTTAGGGATTTTTGGATAGGACTAATAAAATAGGAGGAATAATTAGACCAACTATTTATCTAAGAAAATTGAGGAGAAATAAAATGGATCTCACCTCATGGTTGGATATGTCGCGATGGCCTCGACGATGGCCGACGCGCTGTCATGGAATGGCTCAAAGGCTGGGCACCCTTCTTTAACAAGAAAGCGGTTAGAGATCAGGCTCCTATCCACCAAAGATTGATCAAGAAATGAAAGAATGAGGAGGAGCCTATTAAAAAGAGAAGAAAAATAAAAAAGATAGGAATGTACTAAAGATGTAGGTTTTTTTTGTAAATTAGAACAAAAATAAAATTAAATTAATTAATTAAAAACAAATTTTGGAATTGATTAAAACAAATAAATTAAATAATTTCCAAAAATTAATTATCCATCTTAATGGTGGCTATTAAAGGTATCAAATCAAATCTTGTATACATGGTAAGTTATTCAAACAAATAAATCAAATAATTAAATATAAATTTCGTAGTTAAATCAAATTAATTAATTAATGTTACATATATTATTGGTTAATTTTTTATAAGGAAATCAGTTGTATACAAATATTATGTACGTATAAAACAATATACACATATACACATAAGGAAATGATTTTATATCTCTTTTTTTATTTTTTAGTTTGTATTTTTTTATATTAATTTTAATGAAAATAATATTTACAATTATGTACATTATGTATATAGAAATAAATATGAATAAATATGTACAATAAATAATGGTGAAACTATACAAAACACCAAGAAAACTGACTTTTTAACCGTAACTCCAAAATTATGAAACCACAATCATTTGAAAGATAATTTAATTTTAAACATAATGGAAATGAGTTTGGTTCAATTTGATTTCGTATGAAGCTAGAATTGATATTTAAATAATCATTTTACGACTTTTTCTGAGTGTGATTATTTGTAATATGTGCATCATTTTGCTTTGCAATTATTTTTGTTATTTACAACACAATTTTATTTACAACTTTTGTTTACAACAATAATTAATTTGAGGTCAAATTATATAAAAATAAAATAGTGTAAGTTCTATACAAATATACAAGGAATTTATGTACAAAATATTTTTTGATTTTTGAATGAAAGACCCTATCTCCCATGGCTTTATTCCCGGCCAATCAGGTCAAGTCTTGACCTTCTGTCCGGGTTCGGGTCAACCTGTACTTATTTCATAAACACATCCTTTATTTTTCTTTCATTTTTCTTTTCTTCTTTATTCTTTTATTTAAGTACAAAAAGTGTTAAAATGCATAATAAACAAATTCATGCAAAAGGGTAATTTCATGAAATTAGTGTGTTTATAGGTGTTTGATTGCGGAAATGAAGCTGAAATAAAAGGACAAAGGCGATGAATCGTGGATTCATCATTTCCATATACTTTAACTTTGCTAGTCTCTTACAAACACTTATTTGGAAAATGAGTGAAAACCAAAATAATGAAAAGAAAAAGGAAAGAAGATAGAAGAATGTTGACTTTTAAACTAATTTTCATAAAAATGTAGTATGGAGCTCTGTCGGACCATTGGATTATTAGTGTGTTGGAACCTTAATGTTTAATGGAATTAAAATCTAACATCCTCTATGTTTCACAAGACTCCTATTCAGGTCTCCTCAACAGTCAGATAAGAACAAGTCTACATACAAAATTTCTTATGACTATGTATTCTTACTTGTACGGTGTAAGTGAATATAGCTCCTCATCTCAGAAGTTGCAAAGAAACAACCTTTCTCCACAAGGTAACTCTAAGCCCCCGGTCTAGCAACTCATTCCTCGAGGAGTGGGAATATTCCCTTCTTAAGTTCAAGTACAACCAGCTCAAGAAGAGGGGATGGAAAATAGAATGGACAGTAGCCAGTGTAGCTACATATCCTTGGATGCAAGACAAGTGTAGCCAAGTCATCTGCTGCAAGCTCACAATTATTTGACTTTGAAGCTCCTTTTTTTCTTTTTTCTTCACTTGTATATACACTCCGACAGGCATTTTACATTTCAATCAGGCGTATCCACTTTTGGAGGTTCTGTATTTTTTCGATTTTTTCTTGAAAATATATACAAGGTGCAACATGTACATAAGGAGTATTCTATTGAGCCAGTAGACTATCCCTCTTTGAAGCATTATTGCAACCCATAGCATCCTGTCTTTAGAACTCAATATCACCAAAACAGTTGAGACACACTTCCCTCGCTATAGAGGACGAGAGGTTCCGCCTAGATGTACTACCCTCGTATGCTACACTAAGCCATAAGAATCTGCCCCTCATTATGTCCTCCATGAAGAGTTATGTGTAGAGTGCTTTGTCCAAGGTAAGCCACAATTTGAAAGAATCATGGGTGTGTTGTTAATATTCCACTTAGACTTATCAAGATGACATTTGAACATAGTCTTATGGACTCAAAGAATTAAGTCACTAGGACCTGAAAAGTCTTAACTCCAAATCTTATATGGTTCCTCTAACATTAAGTGGATTAAGGTCAAACTAAGCTCCATTCTTCAAATTTATTCCAAACCTAGTCTAAATGTCAAAATTATCCTGAAAAATGCAGATGCCAATGCAAGAAAATATGTACAATGCAAAGAGAATACAACAAAATCTTTTTGTGAAACAATTTTCAATATTTTGTATTTTTTATGAATTTTTGAAAAATGATGCACATGTAAAAGTTTTTTATGCAAATATCCAGTAATATCGACAAGTATATACAAAATTTATTATTTTTTAAGGGATTGAGATTATATACACATATTTACACATAAGTGAGTCAATTATTAACAAGAGTTATGAGAAAGGATTTACGACTTGAGTAATTTATACAAGTATATACAGAGTTGGATTTTTTATTTTTATTACTAATTTTATGCATATATTCATCTACTTTATTTGATGATAATTTTACAAATAATTTTGAAAACTATAGTCTTGAAAAAATTTTCACACAAAGAGAAGAAATTTTTACAAGTTAAAATATTTTTACAAAGGCTGAAAACATTTTTCAAATATTTTTCAAGTAGCTTTCAAAAGATTTTTCGAATAGATTTTCAAACCATTTTGAAAATATGTTTCAAAAGTTTTAACCTGACTTATTAGTCACTATGTAGAAGAAAAAAAATTGAGGGAATTTCTGCATCCTTTTATTAGATAGTTTTTTTAGAAGTATTTATACCGTATTTTAGCCACATTAAAAATACGAAAGTATGAGTTATGGCTAAAGTATATATACAATATATACGATACCCCCCTATACTTAGCTCAAATTATGTCCTCGTAATGATCAAAGAGCTGCAAAGAAAGACATAACTCGTGCTAAGTATATAAAAGTGAAAAGAATATTATACTACAACGACGAATACAAAAATGAAATCAATCGAAGTCGGTGATCCCCCTATACATAGGATCAAGTATCCTAAGTATAGAAGATTGTACGCAAGGGGTAAATCGAGGAGTTGACACCACCCAATACATAGGGTAAAGTACACCCGAAGTATGGAATGATCATGAGATAGAGATGGGATGTGAGACAGAAAGAATGTATGATATAGTTAAATGGATCAATACAACTGTGAACAATGTTGAGGTTCCTCTCAACAAGCGCTAGAGTTTACGCCCCTAGGTGGGCGCAAAGGTTAGGAATAACGCCGTATCGAGGTTCACGATGGTACTTGTGAGGCGAATACGGTATTGTCGTTGCAATCTCAGTGAGATATCAATAACAAACTCAACAAAGCAATGATCATACCAGTAAACAATCAAGCGGGTGTCTACTATCAGGTAAAGACATGGTAAGATAAAATCGAGCTCTGGTAGCACAAGAAATCATTGGCTCAAGATTTGAATGGATGATGAATCCACGATTCATCATCTCAATATCTTGATCTTAGCAAAATCCCCGAGTAAAATCCGAGAAAAATGTACATAAATTCATTAAATTAACAAAATATCTCTTGTAAGTAAAATAAACTAATTATTGTGAATTAGATTGTACAAAATGAATTACACATAAAAAGCCGCAAAAATCAAAGGAGTTTTATACATGTAAATAGCCCAAAACTTCATGTATTTTTAATAATTTCATTTCAACTCCTTTTTGGCTAATTCTTTCTCTAACTTATTCATAACCATATATATAAAAATACAAAAATACAAAACAAATTTTAGCTCAAACAAATGCTCCTAGATCCCAAAGAGAAAAAGCCGTAAAGACCAACTTCCAAGCCAAATTCCCGCTCCGTATGAACTCCAATTCACCAAACTCACTTTTAAAGTTCAAGTTAGAAAATTATCTATCCAACGGAAGTTGTTTCATTAAAATCGGAGGTCATTTGTAAAAGTTGGGTTTTGGGACCTAGATGTACATTGTATATTATATATATTCATTCCTTCTTCATTTTTTATTTTATCTTTTATAATTACTAAAAATACAAAAATATCATGATTGTGTTGTATTTTAATGTAGTATTTATTGTATTTTTCCGTTGTAAATATATCTTATTAAAAAGATAAAAAAATACATATTACAAAAGTAAAAAAAATGTGTACATGTGGTTTGTCTTCCCTTGTAAATTCTCCACTATTTATTTTCTTCTTTTTTTATTCTATTGTAATTAAAGTAGCCAACTTTATTTCATTTATTTATTTAATTTCCATTCTCTACAATAACCACTAATTCAACTCCATTATTCCATCATTTTTCCCAACTTCCCATTCAACTCCATTAATAATCCAACTTCCCATTCAACTCCACCACTTTAATAACCTCTCATTTCAACATCTATATATACATCACATCCTCCTCAATTTGCCTTTGATCCATCTTTATGTGAGGAGAGCCTAGTTCCCAAAGTTGAATCGGTGACAGCCCTCTCCCGGTGAGATCCGTTGGTTTTTTGGCCAACATCGCAGCCGCAATCGCGTGCTGCTCGAGCTCATCGCTCGCCGGCGATTCGAGCGAAGACCGTGCTCTCGTAAGCACTCCATAGGCGACCACCCATCTTAGGTAATTTTCTTCTCACTTTATTATCTTTTCATTTTTGCATTTTTTAGCACATCATTTCACCTCCCAAAAATCCATCATTTTTTATATATCTTCATCTTCATCACCATCATCACCATATCATTTTGTTCCCCATATGTTTGTGTTTATATTTCCTGTTTAAAGAAATTTAAAAAAAATTAAAAAATTTAAAACAAAAAAATCTCTTTTATTGCATCAGTAAAAAAATAAAAAAAATAAAAAAATTAAAAAAATCGGAAGGTGGAGCAGCGGCTCCACGACCGCCGCCCCACCTCCCCCATCAAAACCGCCGACGGCCAGCCGAGGCCCGCAGCCCTCGCCGGCCGCCCGTTCACAGCCACCCGCTGCGCGCGGGCCCATCTTCGCCGCGCACGACGCTACCGCCAGCGCTGGCCGACCCGCGACCCCCGTTCAGCCCACAGCCGTCACCGGCCTCCGCTTCCGCAGCCCTTCGGATGCCAGCCCTGCACCACCTCCCCGCGCCCACCGGCACCGCCGCGCGCCGCCTCGTCGTGCGGGCGGCGCCGCCGACCCCAGCCGTCGCCGACGCCCTCTTGCCCCCTTTGGGTTCATGTCACCTGTAGCCGAAGGAAGAAGAAGAAGGTTATTTCCATCAAATTTTTTATTATACAAATTGCATATTTTTCCCTGTTAGTTCATGTAATTACTAAGGAGCCCCCGTGAACAATTGGTGTTGTTTAGTTCAATTTCTGACTTGCATGGCTACCTCTGTGTTCCTATTTTAATTTGGGCCTCATTTATGCATCTTTTTATTCAACGAAAAATGCTATCATGTTGAGCAACTTATTCTCTGCCCTCTGAATATTTAATTTTTTGTGAGATATTGTTAATTAAATTAAGTTGTTCAACTTAAATATTGCATATTTTACCCAATCTGGATTCTTAAATTTATATCTCACACACGGTTGCTCTAAAAATTCCACAAAAATTAGGAATGATGCCCTGATATATGTTTAACTTACTGTCCAAATTTCATCTAAAATGGAGATGTCCTGTGCCTGAAATAATTTGTAGAGTGAATTTAGTATTTGATTTTTAATTAAATCTACTTATATCCTTTTTACTAAATTTTAAATCTCCTGGATTCTACATCTAAATATCATTCTGAGATAATTCGCACTCGGATTAATTTGATAAGGTAGATTTATTAGAAATTATTTACTCACTGTCACTATGATTTTATTAAAAAATCCATAAAAAATTCATACCTCGTCAAAAAATTCCAAAACAATTACTGTAGTCTCCTTTCATCATGTTTTAGTTCCAGTAGTTTTTTCATAATTTTTGCTTACTGTTTGTGTGAGAAATTACGAAAAAATCCATAAAAATTGTGTATTTTTCATTGTTGCATTTTAAACCTAAAAAATACAAAAAAATATGTTTTGTGTTCCCCACTGGATTACGACTTTGGGAAAAATATAATTTGGCTCAATTGGATTAATTTAACATTAAAATTAATTTGGCTAAGTTGTGTGATTCCTTAGTACTTAATTCACCCGCATTTTGCATTTGCTTTGGTTTTTGCATAAAAAATCTAAAAAAAACCGTGTGGAAATCAAGATCTAAGTTTTTGAATTAAAACCGAAGTTGTTCCTTTGCCTCCCTGTGTTCGACCCCGGACTTGCCCGGGATATAAATTAAGCCGAGACACTCTTCACGGAGATCCTTCTCTCGTTTCTGACTAAATCGCTAAGTACACGTGCTACAACGTGACCAAATTAATCATCGTATTTGGCGACTCGTCAGATGGCGCCGTTGCCGGGGAGGCAAATGGCTTAGGGATTAGGTTAAAAATTTGGATTTAGATTTCACTTACTCGGGTAGTCTGACCCCCGAGCCACTTGTAATTAGTCCATTTTCCTTTCAATTATTTCTCTTCAAATTTTTGTATATATTTTGTTTTTATCTCTCTAATATAAATCTCATTTTCCTTGCTAGGGCCCGGTGGACTTGGAGTGCATCGGAGGTCGACGGACGCGACGCGCGCCGACTGCTGAAGAGCTTGGAGAATCAATTTATCTTCGAGAGAATTTTTGTAAAAATTTTTGTAATTATTTAGCTTGCTTCTTTATAGCGGCTCTTGTTTGAGAGCTCACGTGTATAAAAAGACTTGGACATTATTTGTGGTGTGTCGAGACCTGTTTCACTCTCTGATGAGGGTGGGGCTCGACTTGAGTGGCGAATTTAAGGATTAGGCACACGGTAGTTTAGGATCAAATTTGTTTGTACCCATCGTAATTAGGCCACACATATCTTAGAAGATTCACATATCTTATAAGATTCATAAAGAGACGCACATAAACACGTAGCATCGCCTCACTTAGCCAAATTAAAAGAAAATTTTCTCCCCGCTAATAGAAGCATGTTAGGTGCGGCTTTTTGATCGACTTGCATACATTGATTTCGGTTTTCAAAACGGCCCAAGTTTTTCACAGATTTATCGCCAATTCACTGCATGATTTCTCGCTTAGCCTAGATCGCAGTTTTTATCGAATACACGGCTTTTCTCGGTTTCTTTTTCCTGGCTTGATCACCAAGGTCAAAAGGAAATTGGGACTGAACGGTAGACGTGCTTGTGTGTTCACATAAATTTCAAGTGATAACCTAACTCTAAAATTGGGACTGAATTGAGCAGGTCGATTTTAAAAAATTGGAATAAAAAGAACCCCTGTTCTCGGGTGCATAAAGCCCTCATTGTTTGTTTTACTTGCAAGTGAGAGAGAGACGAACCTAGGATAGAGCCAAGTCTGGATTTCTTACTTACTACTGGTTCTTTGAACCGGGTCAGTCTGTAGGAAAATACGGACACCTAACAGCTCATTAATCTTTCCAAGATTGTATTTCTCACCAACTAAAATTGACAAGAGAATTCGGCCAAACTCTTACGGCCATCACGTGTTGAGTTGGTGAAATTGAGGGTTTGGATTGTGTTTGTATTGTGTGAGTTTACTCCGCACATTTACGTGCATCGTAGAACTAGCATTTCATTGGAATATCGTATTCTAATCGGTTCTTTTGACATCGAAGATGACTAATTGGGGGGATAATTTTTCGGACTTTGCGAATCTCCCCTCCAAGAAGTATGTCTTCACAGGTCTATGCGCAACGTGGACCAACCTGGACTCATGACCTTCTTGAGCCCAGGATCACCCACTCTCGGGATGGTTACTCTCAAACCATTCCCTTTCTCTCTTCCCACCTCACCGAGGAAGACCTTCGCCTCGATGAGAATATCTTGATTCATAAATCCTCTTCTAATCAAGAACACATTGCTGATTCAGGCCATATAGAAGACACAAGTAAAATGCCTCCAAAGAAGAAAGAAGATGAAGAAGAGAACAATGAAGACCCAATGAGAATGATACTTGCCAGATTAGCTGCATCTGAGCAGCAACATGCACTTCTCAGAGCTCAGTTAGGACAGTTGAATGTTGGGGTCCAACCACCAATGGATGCGGCGTATAAACCCAGAAAATATCAAATTCGGAACTATTGAGTCCGGCCGAACCCGAGGTTGATTTTGAATTGAAGCCGCATTTTCTGAACCTGCTGCCACATTTTGATGGGAATGCTTCTGAGGAGCCATATGCATTCCTAAGGGACTTTGAGCTCATCTGCGCTAACCTCAAACATCAAAAGGTTAGCCAGGATTATATTAGGCTCAAAGCCCTTTCATTTGCCTTGGGTGGCAAAGCTGATTATTGGGTAAAGAATCTTGGGATCGCCGTCACCACATATGCCCAGTTCAAGGACCTATTTTTGAAGAAGTTCTACCCTTTGAGTAGAACTAACTTGATGAGGACGCGCATTACGAGTTTTCCCAATTACCCCATGAAGCTTTTTGTGATGCTTGGGAAAGATTCAAGGACATCCTGCAGAAGTGTCCCTGTCATGGACTAGATGATAACATCTTGGTCCAGTCATTCTTTACTGGTCTCAACCCTGAGATGCAGGGTTTAGTGAGCGCTGCCTGTGGAGGCAGCTATACATCTCGAGGAGCAGATACCGTCTGGAGGGTATTCGAGCAGATGGCTGAAACTAACCGCTCACAGATGGCCAGCAGGGCCTATACACAATCCCCCAGTTCACTCTCACTTGGAGGGGGAAAATCAGCTGTAGTTGATCTCTCTCAGGACGTGATCCCTAGTATGGGACTCCTTGCTGATAAGCTTACTGTAGTAGAGAGGATCGATAGGAGGATTGATGAGTTAGATCGGAGACAAACTTCCAAAACAGATGGAAGAGGTGACTGAGAAGGTATCTAAGATAAAGATACCTGCCGTGACTGCACCCTCTGCTCCCGTATACCGAGTTCACCATGTTCAGGAGCAGTTGGTGTCAGGGCAACCCTAACGGTGGGAGCAGGACCAATCCTACACCCACTCTTTCCAGTAGCCACCTCTATTAGCAAAGACAGTCCAGGAGAAGCCTCCATCGGTTTGGGAGGTGAATGGAGTATGGTATACTCAGGACCCTGCCAGGCAGGGAAGTACGGGAGACCGACAGACCTACCAGCGTCCCCCGACCTTTCACAACACTGCATTCACCTCCGCACCACCTCCTTCACAGCAGAGCCCTGGATTCCAGCCACCCCAGCAGCAGAGGTAGCAGTACCAGCAGCATGGCCGACAGGGCCATTACCAGGCGGGCCAGCAGGGTCCGCAACCCCAGCAGCAACAGCAGAAGCAGTACTCTGGCCAGCAGGGCCAGTATTCCCGTTCTTCTTCCCAGTCTTATCCACTTCCTTCTTCATCTAGTCCTGTGGATATACAACAGCAGATACTCGACGAGCTACGTTCCTACAGGAACGAGATTCATGACTACGGGTGGATGTCAACTGCCTGTCTAGATGGCGAGACGAGCAGACTGCACCTTCTACCTCTATCCGAGCCCAAGTTCAGGCTAACCCAAACAGCCTGAACAGATCTAGTTCTCAGCAGCACTTTGGTCAGGTATACTATTCAGCATCTCCTAGATCTGAACATGAGATTCTTTCGTGTGACGAGGCTAACCACATGTCACTCAGGAGCGGAAGGACCGTGACCGTACCTGACTGGGCGAGGGATACGAGGAGGGGCATCTCTGAATCTCTACCTGAGGAGTCTTCAGAGGACAAGGAGGAGAAGCATCATATTTCGGAGCCCCATCAGCATCACTCGAGGATTTATACTCAGGGAGCCAAGAGGAGAAGGAGAGCACGTATGCCGCATCGGCAGCATGGATACACTTCTGAGTCTACGGAGGACCTTGCATCTCCGGTTGTGGCTGATATCACTCCAGCTTCTATTCCACAACCTATAGTAGATAGTTTTGATTTCGATCCCATGTTGCATCAAAAAGATTCATGTATGAAGAACTCTGTTTCCGTTAATGCCAAGAATGATCTTTCAGTTCATGATTCAGACTCTTCATCTTCAGTTTCTCTAGCTTCCATCCCTTTCCCCCGTGCTCTTACGGCAGGAAAGCGTATCAAAAAGATTCAGAAAGATGACCCCGATATGGCACGGTTTTGTAAAGAGAATATCACAGTTAAGTTGCCATTTGATGAATATGTGGCTAACCATCCTGCCTTCCAAAAATACCTTAAGGTGAGATGCACACCTACAAGGGTTAGCAGGAAGAAAGATAACCGAAATATAAAGACACATGTCTTATCGGTAGCCACAACCTATTGTCTCAAGAATCAGACTTTGCCAAGGAAAAAGAGAGACATGGGTGCTCACTATGTGGAGAGTCGTATTGACGACATTGCGTTTGCACGCACACTCCTAGATAACGGTTCTTTGATTAACTTACTTCCCTTAGCATTATATCAGAAATTGGAGTTGGGACCACTTCGCAAATCTAGAGCTTTACTCCAATTTGCAGATCGTTCAGTGAAGAGACCTAAGGGAGAAGTGAAGAACGTCGTTATCTCGATTGAGGGACAGAACTATCAAGTTGATTTCACAGTCTTGGACATGGAGACCCCCAATCATTGGAGAGAATCTCAGATCATTCTTGGGCGGCCCTTCCTTAGGACCGCAGGTGCAACTTTCGATTATGGTACGTGAATGATGAAGTTCCGCTCTCCAAGCAGAGAAGTGAACCTTGAGATGAAGCAAACCAAGTGTCAGCGACCCGATTCAGAGAGTAGCACAGAGTACTCATCTTCAGAGGCAGATTGCAGTATGATTACCACAGTTGAGATTTGGGGACGAATTCCTTCAAGACAGAGCGAGTCCCTTTCATCTGGAAAGGGTATAGTGGATGACGCAGTTTGCCAGGTGTTGTCTGATCTTGTGGGAGATGCATCAACATATTCCGTGATGACACAGAGATCCATCTGGATCTGTCTGTTCCATCCCCTTCGGAACGATCATGGGATATAGATGATGAGTCGGACGCAGCTTTGGCCGAACTACCGCGTTTCTTTGGCGATCCGACTCTCTTCACTTCTGAGATGGTGGCGAGTACTACTCAGCTTAGCCCACCTTCATGCAGCACAAAACCAGATTCAGATTCAATTCAGCCAGATTTGCTTAATGATACCACATTGCAAGAACTGAAATCACTACCTCCTACACTCAAGTACGCCTTTCTTGCAGGACCCAAAGAGAGAAATCCTGTCATCATTAGCTCAGACTTGACTTTAGAACAGGAGTCTAGGTTGTTAGAGGTCTTAGTGAGGAACCACAAAGCAATAGGCTGGACAGTGTTGGATCTCGTGGGCATCAACCCCGCTCTCTGCTCGCACCACATTTTTACTGAGGATAATGTGAGACCTTCCCGTGAGTTCCAAAGGAGACTTAACCCCAATCTACGGGAAGTGGTGAAGAAAGAGATTGAGAAATGGTGCAAAGCAGGGTTTATATACCATATTTCTGACTCCAAGTGGGTGGCTCCACTTCATGTTGTCCCGAAGAAGTCGAGAATTCAGATGGTCACCAACGAGGAGGGGGTAGAGATCGCGACACGAGTACCCATGTCGTGGCGTGTCTGTGTTGACTACAGGCGCTTGAATGTCGCGACCAAGAAAGATCACTTTCCCTTGCCTTTTATTGATCAGATCTTGGAGAGACTCGCAGGGAAAGAGTTTTTCTGTTTTCTTGATGGTTACTCAGGCTACAACCAGGTGGGCATAGCCCCTGAGGACCAGGAAAAGACAATATTCACATGTCCATTCGGTACTTATGCTTTCAGGCGCATGCCATTAAGGCTCTGAAATGCCCCAGACACATTTCAGTGGTGCATGATAGCCATATTTGCCGAGATGGTGGGAGATTTCTTGGAAGTGTTCATGGATGACTTCTCGGTCCATGGTGATTCTTTTGATACATGTTTAGCGCACTTGGACCGTGTCCTCACGAGGTGTAGAGAGGTGAATCTGGCACTCTCCTGGGAGAAGAGTCACTCTATGGTGACGGAGGGTATCGTGTTGGGGCATGTCATCTCCAAAAGGGGAATGGAGGTTGACCCTGCCAAGGTGGAGGTGATCCAGAAACTCGATCCACCTACCAACGTGAAGTCAGTGCGGTCATTCTTAGGGCATGTTGGATTCTATAGGAGATTCATTCAGGATTTTTCAAAGATCGCCCGCCCACTGACTGAGCTCTTATGGAAAGACACAGAGTTCATTGTAGATCACAGGTGTCTGGAAGCCTTTGAGCTCTTGAAGAGGAAGATTTGTGCCTCGCCTATCCTACAAGCTCCTGACTGGTCTCTCCCCTTTGAGATCATGACTGATGCTTCAGATTTTGCTATAGGAGCTGTGTTAGGACAACGACGAGAGGGGATTCCGTTTGCGATTCATTATGCGAGCAAAGTTTTAGATCCTACACAGAAAAATTATACAGTGACTGAAAAGGAAATGCTCGCGGTAGTATGGGCCCTCGAAAAGTTCAGATCATATATTTTGGGCTCTAAGGTGACAATTTATACTGATCACACAGCCATTCGATACTTAATGGAAAAGAAGGACGCGAAGGCGCATCTTCTTAGGTGGATTTTACTCATCCAGGAATTTGATTTGGAGATAAAAGATAAACCTGGAGTGAAGAATGTTGTGGCGGATCATCTTTCTCGGATTGAACTTAAGGATTCTCCTGATTATGAGCGGATTAGAGAGACCTTCCCAGATGAGTCAATTTGTGTTATTGATTCACTCTCGTGGTATGCCAACATGGTGAACTGTCTTGTCTCCAAGCAGGTTTCCCATGGTTGGACTAGGAGCAGCATTGATCGACTGAAGTCGGATTCGAGGAGATACCACTGGGACGATCCTTTCCTTTTCTTCGAAGGACCGGATTGTGTTTGGAGAAGGTGTATTACTCAGGAGAAATACCAGAGTGTCCTCACATATTGTCATTCACTTGAGGCTGGAGGACACCATTCGGGGAAGAGAATCGCTCAAAAAGTACTTCAATGTGGATTGTATTGGCCGACCTTGTTTAGAGATGCTTTGATTTTGTACGGTCGTGCCCTATCTATCAAAGGATGGGAGGGACAGTTGGACAGAGAGATGAGATGCCCACGCAACCGATGATTATTTGTGATGTTTTTGATGCACGGGGCATAGATTTTATGGGTCCCTTTCCCAACAGCCAAGGACACGAGTACATATTGTTGGCGGTTGACTATTTATCCAGGTGGGTGGAGGCTATCCCAACCAAAACTGCAGACAGCAAGACTGTCTGTAAGTTTGTGAGAGACCATATTATTTCTAGGTTTGGGGTGCCAAAAGTTTTGATATCTGATGGGGGTAGCCATTTTGTGAACCGAGATATGAGATCTTTAGCTAAGAACTATGGATTTGAACATAGAGTTACTAGTCCTTACCACCCACAGTCCAACGGCATGGCAGAGGTTTCAAACAGAGAGGTGAAGAGTATTTTGCAGAAATTGGTTCGTCCCAATAGGAAGAACTGGTCTCGGCTCTTGGACCATGTTCTGTGGGCCTATAGGACAGCCTACAAGACACCATTGTGTACTTCACCATTTAGAATGATCTATGGCAAGCCATGCCATTTGCCCGCAGAATTGATTCATAAATCCGAATGGGCAATTAAGAAGATTAATTGGAGTTGTCACCTAGGGAAACTTTGTCGAGACTTGAACTTGAACGAGCTCGTGGAAATCCGAAACAGGGCATATGGCAACAGTTTGATTTATAAGGACAAAGTAAAGAGATGGCATGATCAGCACATTAGGTGCAAAGACTTTGTCCCTGGACAAAAGGTATGGTTGTTCAATGCCAGGTTGAATATGTTCCATGGGAAGCTCAAATCTAAATGGACGGGTCCCTTTGTTGTTACGAAAGTGCACGAGAATGGAAGTGTAGAGATAGCTGATCTCACAGATGGTGCACAATCTCATGTGGTGAATGGACAATTGTTGAAGCATTTTGTTGATTCAAAAGAGCAGTTAGTCCAAGTCGAGGTCATCAACTTCATACAGAGTGAGCACAAAGCAGATACATCTTTTTACTCGTCATGAAGATGCAGCATCAAGATTCAACATCTTAGAAGATTCAATCACTCTTGTACATTCTCCCTTCTTTGTATATTGTCCAGATCACATCGGTTCTCACTCTTGTCCTATACTTAGGCTTACCAAGAGCCTAAGTATAGGGGGAGCCGATGCCCTCCATATGTATACTCATCCATTTCTCTTCTTGACCTCGTCCGCCCTATTTTTGCTCTTCTTCTACACTTAGGCTGACCAGAGCCTAAGTATAGGGGGGCGGATCAACTTCTATACTCTTTATTATTCTAGTCATCCTACGCTTAGCACGAGCTATGTCTTTTTCTCGCTTCTTGTGCCATGAGGACATAGCACATGCTAAGTATAGAGGGGCGTGTATATATTACATATATACTTTACCCATAGCTCGTACTTTCACGTATTTTTGTATATATTATACAATAATTATGGGGTGGGTAAAAAAACTCTTGAAAAAAAATTCTCTTAAAAAAACTTTTCAAAAAAAATGTTTTTTGTTCTCTTTTCTTATTTGCTCTAAAAAAATTTTCAAAAAAATGTGTCCTTTCTTATTTATCTATATTTTTTCAAAAAAAAAGATAAAAAAACCTTTTCAAAAAAATCCTCTTTAAAAAAAGTCCTTTCTTATCTACCTATCTTTCAAAAAAAACTCTTGAAAAAAAGAGCATAATTTTTCTAACAAAAAAAACTTCTTTGCCTTTGTTTGTCAAAAAAAACTTTTTGTAAAACTTAAAAAAATCATAAAAAACACTAAAAAACTAACTAATAAGTTGGTTTAACCCCTGACACATTCACTTTCACACAAGACTAGTGATGTTCAAGAACACATGGTTTATGAGCTCTTGAGATTTTGAGTTAATCAGCCTTAGTCATTAGGGTCTTGGACTTAATTATTCACATTTCCCTAGTTTGAAAGATTTGTGTGCTATATTGCGTGCTTAGTCTCTACCTTAAGAAGATGATGAGCACCTCACATACACGACTGCAATTATGATGAGATGAGTTGAAATTTCACTTGAGGATCTGGGATGAGGGATTTGAGTTTGGACTTGATTTGATGATGCTCGAGGATGGGATAAAATCAATGAAGGCTTCATGAAACCTGAGTGTCAGCATTTTTTAGCCAATATGAGAACATGGTTCTTGTACTATCTCTTGACATTTACCTATGTGCCAGGGTGTGATAAAATAAAAAAATGTTGATCGGTGTGCGCCAACTCTTGGTAAAAGCAGTGGAGCTAGCCAAAAATACTACAAAGCAATGAAATGTCAAAGAAAAGCTCTCATTCCACAAAGTCAAATTTCAAAAGAGCTTCCACCAAAGGCGAACGCTCCCAACCATTTCAATGTGTCCACTTGGATCACCTCTATTAGGACCAGGAGTCGGGCTTGCACCAAAAAAGGGCTCTGTATCGTAAATTCTACAAGTCTGGGTGTAGAAGGTACGATAGGTACTCAAAAAAGACACACCCCGGTGTACTCCCAGGAAAACAAGTGCAGACGGCTCCAACTTCTCCTGACGGACGTACTAATCAACACCAAAAATATGCGTTGCATAATAAGGCACTTGAGAGGATCCTTGTTCCAATGAGAGGGAGAGAAGAAATGACACAATCCTATGCCCTCCATCAACTGGCCTTCCATCTACACTTTCAAGTCTGACAACTAAAGAGACGGTGGATTGGATGCAAGAAATGGTTTATTCCCTAGTGTTGAGGATCAGGTCCTTAGGAGAGTCTGTTGGACTGGAATCTTGGGTGACGTTGTGAGTCTACTCTTGTAACTGCGGTCAACACTTAAAGTCATATCCCTACTATATATGTATACAAAGAGAGTCTGATGATTATGGAAATTGGATACTTTTTGACTAGAGCTTGTTTCAGCTTAGAATTTTAGGATTTCTAAAACCGAGAGTTCTTAAACGGATCAAGTCTTGTATTCACATGCACAGTCATGGGTTAATCCAACTTATTCATTCTTTATTTGCTCGAGGACTAGCAAAGTTTAAGTATGGGGGGGGGTGATGAATCCACGATTCATCATCTCAATATCTTGATCTTAGCAAAATCCCCGAGTAAAATCCGAGAAAAATGTACATAAATTCATTAAATTAACAAAATGTCTCTTGTAAATAAAATAAACTAATTATTGCATATTAGATTGTACAAAATGAATTACACATATAAAGCCGCAAAAATCAAAGGAGTTTTATACATGTAAATAGCCCAAAACTTCATGTATTTTTAATAATTTCATTTCAACTCCTTTTTGGCTAATTCTTTCTCTAACTTATTTATAACCATATATATAAAAATACAAAAATACAAAACAAATTTTAGCTCAAATAAATGCTCTTTGATCCCAAAGAGAAAAAAGCCGTAAAGACCAAATTCCAAGCCAAATTCCCGCTCCGTATGAACTCCAAATTCACAAACTCACTTTTCAAGTTCAAGTTAGAAAATTATCTATCCAACGGAAGTTGTTTCATTAAAATCGGAGGTCATTTGTAAAAGTTGGGTTTTGGGACCTAGATGTACATTGTATATTATGTATATATTCATTCCTTCTACATTTTTTATTTTATCTTTTATAATTATTAAAAATACAAAAATATCATGATTGTGTTGTATTTTAATTGTAGTATTTTATTGTATTTTTTCGTTGTAAATATATCTTATTAAAAAGACAAAAAAATACATATTACAAAAGAAAAAATGTGTACATGTTGTTTGTCTTCCCTTGTAAATTCTCCACTATTTATTTTCTTCTTTTTTTTTATTCTATTTTAATTAAAGTAGCCAACTTTATTTCATTTATTCATTTAATTTCCATTCTCTTCAATAACCACCAATTCAACTCCATTATTCCATCATTTTTTATCAACTTCCCATTCAACTCCATTAATAATCCAACTTCCCATTCAACTCCACCACTTTAATAACCTCTCATTTCATCATCTATATATACATCCCATCCTCCTTAATTTGCCTTTGATCCATCTTTATGTGAGGAGAGCCTAGTTCCCAGAGTTGAATCGGTGACAGCGACGCAACCGCGGTCGAGCGACGACAGCCCTCTCTCCGCTGAGATCCGTTGGTTTTTTGGCCAACATCGCACCCGCAACCGCGTGCTGCTCGAGCTCATCGCTCGTCGGCGATTCGAGCGAAGACCGTGCTCTCATGAGCACTCCATAGGCGACCGTCCATCTTAGGTAATTTTTCTTCTCACTTTATTATCTTGTCATCTTTGCATTATTTTAGCACATCATTTCACCTCCCAAAAATCCATCATTTGTTTATATATCTTCATCTTCATCACCATCGTCACCATATCATTTTGTTCCCCATATGTTTGTTTTTATATTTCCTGTTTAAAGAAAATTAAAAAAAATAAAAAATTTAAAACAAAAAAATCTCTTTTATCGCATCAGTAAAAAATCAAAAAAAATTAAAAAAATTAAAAAAATCGGAAGGTGGAGCAGCAACTCCACGACTGCCGCCCCAACTCCCCCATTAAAACCGCCGACGGCCAGCCGAGGCCCGCAGCCCTCGCCGGCCGCCCGTTCACAGCCACCCGCCGCGCGCGGGCCCATCTCCGCCGCGCACGGCACTGCCGCCAGCGGTGGTCGACCCGCGGCCCCCCTTCAGCCCACAGCCGTCACCGGCCTCCGCTTCCGCAGCCCTTCGGATGCCAGCTCTGCACCACCTCCCCGCGCCCACCGGCACCGCCGCGCGCCGCCTCGTCGCGCGGGCGGCGCCGCCGACCCCAGCCGCCGCCGACACCCTCTTGCCCCCTTTGGGTTCATCTCATCTCTAGACGAAGGAAGAAGAAGAAGGTTATTTCCATCAAATTTTTTTATTGTACAAATTGCATATTTTCCCCTATTAGTCCATGTAATTACTAAGGTGCCCCCGTGAACAATTGGTGTTGTTTAGTTCAATTTCTGACTTGCACGGATACCCCTGTGTTCCTACTTTAATTTGGACCTCATTTATGCATTTTTTTATTCAATGAAAAATGCTATCATGTTGAGCAACTTATTCTCTGCCATCTGAATATTTAATATTTTTTTTGTGAGATATTGTTAATTAAATTAAATTGTTCAACTGAAATATTGCATATTTTACCTAATCTGGATTCTTAAATTTATATCTCACACACGGTTGCTCTAAAAATTCCACAAAAATTAGGAATGATGCCCTGATATATGATTAACTTACTGTCCAAATTTTGTAGAGTCCTGTGCCTGAAATATTTTGTAGAGTAAATTTAGTATTTGATTTTTAATTAAATCTACTTATATCCTTTTTACTAAATTTTAAATCTCCTGGATTCTACATCTAAATATCTTTATGAGATAATTCGCACTCGGATTAATTTGATAAGATGGATTTATTAGAAATTATTTACTCACTTTTCACTCTGATTTTATTAAAAAATCCATAAAAAATTCATAACTTGTCAAAAAATTCCAAAAAAGTACTGTAGTCTCCTTGCATCATGTTTTAGTTCCAATATTTTTTTCATAATTTTTGCTTACTGTTTGTGTGAGAAATTATGAAAAAATCCATAAAAATTGTGCATTTTTTATTGTTGCATTTTAAACCTAAAAAATACAAATAATATGTTTTGTGTTCCCCGCTGGATTAGAACTTTAGGAAAAATATAATTTGGCTGAATTGGATTAATTTAACATTAAAATTAATTTGGCTAATATGTGTGATTCCTTAGTACTTAATTCACCCGCATTTTGCATTCGCTTTGGTTTTTGCATAAAAAAATAAAAAAACCGCGTGGTAATCAAGATCTAAGTTTTTGAATTAAAACCGAAGTTGTTCCTTTGCCTCCCTTTGTTCGACCCCGGACTTGCCCGGGATATAAATTAAGCCGAGACGCTCTTCACGTAGATCCTTCTCTCGGTTCTGACTAAATCGCTAAGTACACGTGCTACAACGTGACCAAATTAATCATCGTATTTGGCGACTCGTCAATGGAGTGAAAGGGCAGAGCCGTAGAAGTTGAACATGTAGAAGGAAGAATCTTTGAGTGAATCCTCCACATCAATCACCGTCTCACATATATAAGGAAAATCATGATCAGGAGACTCACTATAAAGTATGATAACTGATGTTTATAATGTACACAAATCAGTTAAATCATTGAATACCTCAAAGATCGGGTCATCCACGCGAAGGTCGTAGAGGAGAGAAACCTCAAACTCATGATGAAAATATCAGAAAACTCATACTCATGATCTTCCAGATTGGATGCACTCCCAGAAAGTGAAACCGAGTACACAGGGTCCGTGGCATCCTCCCGTAGATAACCCTCGGGGAGTAATGCTGAATCATCAGGGAACTGGGGATCTATGCTGTCAAATATAAATTCCTTCAAAAATATACCGACCTCATCAAATGGGAGGACATATGGCTCAAATACGGGACTTTCTATGTTTGTCAAATCCAAAATTAGTCCCTTATCAATCTCTCTATGTTGAGATGTATCAAAATGTATGTCTGAATATGAGAAGATCTTTTGAAGAATAGACACAGAATCAACTGGGCATGGACACTGAAATGACTCAAAGGATGGTGGAGATGTTGACTCTACCTCTATTTATTTGGCTCCGGATAAATCTAGAATCCAAGAATCTTCAACGGGAAATAGCGGGATTGGCTCAAAAACTGAATATAAATCCAATGGGTCCTCAACTTATGTCCGGCTCGAGGAACTCATAGTAGTAGACAACATATCCATCATTTGAAATGTAGTAGTATCCTTATCCTCTGATTGGTGTGTGATGTTTGTATCGTCATGAAGTGTCATACACTCAACATGTGTAATTTCCCCTCATATGTTGCCCCGAATAAATCATATTGTGAATATGGAATGTTTTAATGGGTATCCGAGATGGTATCAAATAAATCCAGGTCGGGTGTGAACCACCACACGAGGTAATGACATATGCAATCTGCTCTGCGATTATCCCCCTCATGGCGATATGGACTAAGTCAGTCATCGAAATCCATGATAAGGAAATCACATTAAAAAATCAAGTAACCTCGACCACGAATCTCTCTCTATGGCTCATGTGGGTCAA
The DNA here is from genome assembly GCA_037367405.1 of Ottelia alismoides. Classification (NCBI taxonomy): domain Eukaryota; kingdom Viridiplantae; phylum Streptophyta; class Magnoliopsida; order Alismatales; family Hydrocharitaceae; genus Ottelia; species Ottelia alismoides. Next base: position 763,136 of record JAZKJV010005007.1, read on the forward strand.
CTGAAAATTCACGAATACAATACCGCATCATATTAGATCTACGCTGGGTGTAAAATCTCTGCAAAATTATTGATCGTAAATTTCCCCATATAGCGATCTTCCTTTCCAACTCTATTTGCCATATCAAAGCTCTAGTATGAAGTGAGAAAGGGATGGTCATCAGCATCAGTTCCTCAGAAGTGATATCAATGTATGCTCGTGATCCACAAAAATCCTCAAACTCATATATATAAAGATATGATTCCTCTTGTACTCCTCCTGAAAATTTCGATAGTAGATTTATGAACTCTAGATCCAAAATGAAGGGGCTCAATATAATAGCGGAGTGCGCTTCTTGATCGGTGTACTCATCCATCATCTCAAGATAAAAGTCATCTGAAATTCGTAATTGCCCCATTCGCTCTCCTACGGAATGGATTCTCATCTTAGCAAGGCAATCGTACGGGTCTCGTATTTTGTCAATCTGATCTTCTCGGACATCACTCACAACATGCCCCAAATAAGAAGGTGGGTTAGGAGAAGAGGGGAAATCTATCGGAGTTCTGACCTCCCAAGAGAGTGGGTGGGAATGATGGGATTGAAATGAAGAAGCCGCAAAATTTGGATGGAATGGACTGTGGTCCATCATAAAGAGAGGGAAAGGGAGGGAGGGTGGGTGGGATAGAAGTGATGGAGAAAGAGATAGAAGGTGATTGCTAATGATAGAAGATAAACGCAACCGACTCACTCCAAAGACATACAAACACAAAGCAAACCCAAATTCACCAACTCTATGCAATGTGAAGATCGTGAGATCTGATCTTTTATCCTTTTAATTTTAGAGTTAAGTGATAGAACAAAAGTTTGTATAAACGCTTAGGAGGCTTTAATAGGATTTGGGCACTACTCCTTAACATGTACGCGAGTAATTAAAAGCGCAAACAATGAGGGCATTGCTCTCCCAATACAAAGAGGAATTAGTTACGTTTAATTTTAAAGGTCAAGTTCAATTAGCAGTGCCATTTTTTTATTTTTTATTTCTATTTTTTTTGAAGTTTTTCAATGATAACGCCTACCGACCTTTCTGATTTCCTCTTTGATTAATTTGAGTCCAAAAATAGGGGGATGAAGTCAAAAAGGACAATGCACCGTCAAACACAATGATGCATGCAGGGATTGAAAATGCGTACGTTGCTCCAACACTCTACATGCAATATGATCCGCGCACAAAATCAAATACTGAAAGTAAACTAACTATACGATGCATGTAGAAATAGGCCTTAGACGAGCAGCTTCTATTAATCATGAAGAACAACTGTTAGCTAACCAAATCGAGCCCGGAGTCCGATTTTAGGAGTCACTCGGTACCCGCCCCAACGGGTCCTACCAGCGTTGTATGTGACTCCTCACGGCACATGGTCTCAAATTCAATTAAACTAACTATTACAATTAATTTTTAGCCAAGATCCAATTATGTTCTATAGGAATAGATAAGCAATTAGATGTTCGGTCTTAGAGTATTACGTCACAATCAATCAAAAATCCTACGTCTAGGGGCCAAAATCGCGAGAATCAAATAGCAGGTTATGGCGGTGAAATAAAGAACACGGAAAACAACGGTGAGGTCCCTCAATTGCACTGGCACTTGGCGAAACAGACTCCGAGAAAAGTCCAAATCCACAAATGTTCATCCTAAATTATTATAATAATAGTTTGTTCTCTCAAATAAAATAGTGGTCTCCTTTTCTTATATGCTCCACCTCCTATGCGGGTCCTTCAAAAAGAGACTCCAAGCTGTCCTCCAAGCAGTCCCTTGCACAAAAAGAAAAATAAGAGAAGGTCACGAAACAATTATAAAATAAATAGACAAATAACACAAAATTGAAAAATGACTACACAACCGTGCTCCACGGCAACGGTGTCATTCTGATGACATGGATTCCAATGCAGTTAGGATGGGATAAATATCGCAATGTTTCGTTGTTCTCAACCACTCGAATCGGTCAACGGAGGAAAAATTATTTAAACCACTTAAAAGATAATCAAACAATCAAATACAAATGTAAGTGGTTTCCCTATTCTATTTACCCAGTCTAGCGACAAGGATCGAACATAAGAAGCACGGTTTAAAAACTATGTGGATTTTGAATTTTTATTTTTTTATTTTTAATTTTTCAAAGCAAACACAAAGGAATAAAAACACACAAACACCACACTATTTTTATATATTTCAGACTAGTAAAAAATGCTCAAAAAATCATGAAGAAAACAGTTTTATGTTTTATATGTTTTAAAATATGTTTTGGTATTTTTTTCAAAATTTCCGATGTTTTTGTGATTTTATAAAAATCAGACAGCGAAAATTAAGGGAAAAGTGCATAGCCAAGAGTATTTTGCCATTTAAAAATACTTTAAGTGCCCAATACTACTAGAAATTATTTAATTTAAAGTAAAAATAAATATCTACAAATAAAGATCGAGATCAGATTTTTTGGACTTCTTTCGAATTTTATACAATTTGTTTAAGATTTTACATTTTTCGTAATTTTATAGCTTTTTATAAAGTCAATGCAAGAAATTTGGATAAAAAAAGAAACTACACCTATAGTATTTTTTGGGATTTTTTGGCAAATTTTTGAATTTTTATGAATTTTCTAATTTCGGGCACACAAAAAAGCACAATTTTTTTAATTTTTAAACATATCAAATAAAATCAAAATGCGATGAAATTTTTACACAATATAAAACACTACAGTAGGAACATTCCCAATTTTTGAGAATTTTTAGATCAGTAAAAATATTTATTTCATCAAGAAAATCATGCAAAAATTATGTCTGCAATAAAGGGACTAAAATGAGATTATTCAAAGTTTCTGGAGAAAGATATAATAGTAAACAAACTAAGTAGAAAATTCGCAATTTACCCAAGAAGCATGTGCCTTGCGCATGACCTTTTGAGTGTTGGGGCATTATTGAAATTTCTAAAAGTTACAGGGGTGAGGATGCAATTTTTCCAAATTTTTTTCATTTTATTTTAAAAAGAACCCAACCCTAGCTTTGTATCTTTGTTCTTGAGCAAAGAGAGGGGGTACAACCGCCTCCTCCTCCTTCAACAACTAGGAGGGTGGCGGTGTGTGCGGATCACTTGGCGGGGCGGTGTCGTGGAGGAGTGGAGGTACCTTTCGAGGCTGTTCTACGGGACGCGAAGGGCGGATTGTGGCAGGAGGTGGGGGTGGTACTGCGGTCTGGTGGTTGGCCGGATGGCAAAGTCGGGGCATCGCGTGGTAATGGGCAGCGAAGTCGAGGCCTCGTGTGGGATGGAGGCATCCGGAGGCGTGCGAGCGGCGCTCGGGAGGCCGACACGTGTCGCGTGGATGATGTCAGAGGGGAGGAAGGCCATGCGCGGTGGAGGCAGTGCTGCTGCCTGTGTGGACGGAGGTGAAGGTGTTGATGCACGCTATGCGACGGAGGAAGCAGTGGCTGCCCTTTTTCTATTATTTTTATTTTTTGTTAATGAAAATTGTAGCCAATGTATATAAAACTTTGTTTTTTTATTTTTTTGAAAAAGAAATGTAAATAGAGGCAAAAATAGAATTCTTTTCTATATATATAATATGGTTTTTTAGTTTTCCTGCAAAACAGTTATTAGGGAGAAAAGCAATTATATGTATTTTTTTTAACTTTTTTATTTTATTTATAAACAAAAAAGATGTGTGAATGGTTTTGGATTATGGCTAAGCGGAAGAAGAGATCCGTAACTCCGACTACCGTGCATGGTCGGAGGTGATAGATTGTGCGAGGTAGAATGTGAAAAGCAAGGATCAAGATGTAAGATGACAAAAATCGGATTCAGATGAAAATGTTGTTCTAAAAGTTTAGGGATTTTGGGTTTAGGACTAACAAGATAGGAGGAAAAATTCGACCTACTATTTATCTAATAAAAACGACGAGAAATGAAATACATCTCACCTCAGGGTCGGATATGCCGTGACGGCCTCGACAAGGGCTGATGCACTGTCACCAAAAGGCTTGGAGGTTGGGAACCCTTCTTTAACAAGAAAGCTCTCGGAGATCGGGCTCCTCTCCACCAAAGATTTATCAAGGAATGAAAGTAGGAGGAGGAGCCCATTAAAAAACGAAGAAAAATAAAAAAACAAGGAATGTATAAGAGAAGAAGGTTTTTATTGGTTAATTAATAAAATTAATTAATTAATTAATTAAGAATGAATTTGGAAATTAATACAATTAATAATTTAAATAATTTCCAAAAATTAACTAGCCACTTTAATTGGTGGCTATTAAAGGTATAAAATCAAATCATATATACATGGTAGGTTATTAAATAAATAAATCAAATAATTGTAAAAAAAAATTGTAATCAAATTAAATTAATTGATTAATGTTATGTTTTTTATTTTTTTGGTGATTTTTATATAAGAAAATTTGTTGTATACAAATATTATGTAAATATAATACGATATACACATAGATAAAAGGAAATAATTTTTATATCGTTCTAATTTATATTATTTTATTTTATTTTTAGTGAAAATAATATTTACAATTATGTACATTATGTATATAAAAAAATATGAATAACTATGTACAATAAATAATGGTGAAACTGCACAACACACCCAAGAAAACGACTTTTCAACTGTAACTCCAAAAATATGAAACCATAGCCATTTCAAAGATAATTTATTTTAAAGTATAATGGAAATGGGTTTGGATCAATTTGAGTTTGTGTGGAGCCAAAATTGGCATTTTAATGATCATTTTGCGGCTTTTTCTAAGTGTAATTATTTGTTATATGTACATTATTTTGCTTTCCAATTATTTTTGCTATTTACAACGCATTTTTATTTACAGCTACTGCTTACAAAAATAAACAATTTGTGGTCAAATTATGTACAAATAAAATACTGTAACTTTTATACAAATATATAGGGAAGTTATGTACAATTTTTTTTGGAATTTTGAATGAAAGACCCTATCTCCCCCTACTTTGTTCCTGATCGATCAGGTCAAGTCTTGACCTTCTCTCGGGTTTCGGGTCAGTCTGTATTTATTGCATAAACACATCCTTTGTTTTTCTTTTCTTATTCCTTTCTTCTTTATTCTTTTATTTAATTACAAAAGGTGTTAAAAATGCATACTTAACAAATGCATGCAAAATGGTAATTTCATGAAATTAGTCGGTGTTTACGGGTGCTTTACTACGGAAATGAAGCTAAATTACAAGAATAAAGGTGATGAATCATGGATTCATCAAAGTGCAACTTTGTGATCACTGATGATGAAGCCTCTTGGTTTGACCCCATTTCACAAGCCCTCCTCACATCTTCAGGTTCCACAGATTCACATATCAAAGTAGAGGAGAGTTTGGGGAGCACACTCTTGGTAGAGGATAAATTTGAGGCTACAGACCTTGTTCATGATAACGAGGCAGAGTATATTTCTCGTTAATCTGATTCATATCCCTCAGATAAAAACATTGACTGGGCAGAATTTCATGATTTATTACCTTGTTTGATTTTGATAGAGCCAACAACTAGGGCGGAGACCGTGCTAGCACCGATTATAGATATACCAGCGGGTTTGTCTTCGCAAGTTTTGCATGATCAACGAGAATTCTCTCATTCAGATCTGGTTGCACTCACTCAATTTTTTTTAGAGGCCAGACTTACCAGCTCCCAATTGTCCTGAATTGAAGCCTTTGCTATAGTAGCTAAAGTATAGGTTCCTTGTTGGTGAGAATGAGATGTACTTATTCATTATCTCAGCCTATTTAACTGGAGAGAATGAATATCATATGATGGAGGTTCTTTAAAGGAACACTAGGGTGATAGGATTAAGTGTAGGTGATCTCCAGGGGATAAGTTCGGTTTTGTGCTCCCACCTTATTTATATCGAGGAGGGTGCCAAGCCTGCGTGTGAGTTCCAACAACGACTAAACCTGAATCTTCGAGAAGTAGTCATAAAGGAAATATGGAAATCGTGAAGCACTGATTTTATCTACCCATCTCTGACTCCAAGTGGGATAGTCCATTACATGTGGTGCCCAAGAAGACATGCATCATTATAGTTGTGAGGGAGTCTAGAGAGGAGATAGCTACCCGGGTACCCAGTTCTTGGAGGGTTTGTGTGGACTACATACGATTGAATCAGACCACCATAAAGGATCATTTACCGCTGCCTTTAATTGATAAGATTATAGAGAGGGTAGCTGGGAAGAGTCACTACAACTTTCTTGACGGGAACTCTGGATACAATCAGGTTGCCATACCACCCGAAGACCAGTACCAAAGGACACTCACCTGTCCGTTTGGGACTTATGCTTTCACATGGATGCCCTTCGGTCTATGTAACGCTCTGACAACATTCCAAATGTGCGTATTGTCCATATTCTTGGACATGGTGGGTGACTGCTTGGAGGTTTATTTGGATGACTTTTATGTCAATGGCGATGGGTTTGATACTTTGTATTGATTGCTTAGACCACGTTCTTCAGCACTGCATAGAGGTCCATCTTGTTCTATCATGGAAGAAGAGTTACTTTATGGTGACTTAGGAGACAGTGCTTGGTCATATAATCTCCAACAGGGGCCTGGAGGTCGATCCCTACAAGGAGGATATCATCAAGAAACTCAGTCCACCGTCCAATTTGCAGCACTTACGGTCTTTTCTGGGGCATGTAAGTTTCTACTGACGGTTCATTCATGACTTTAGTAGGATTGCCCAATCGTTGACTGATCTGGTGACAAAAGACACCGAGTTCATTATAGATGATAAGTGTCTTGCATCATTTGAGACTCTCAAGAGCTTAGTTGTTGAGGCTCCTGTCCTTTAGCCACCTGATTGGTCTCTCCCATTTGAGATCACAATGAACGCCTCTGATTTGGCGTAGGGTTTGTGCTAGGACAGAGGAGGGATGGAGTACCAGTTGCCATTCACTATGCTAGTCGTATATTGGATGATGTGCAATGGAACAATACTGGCATAAGGAAGAGATGGTAGCCGTAGTTTTTGCCTTAGACAAATTCAGATCATATATTCTTAGATAAAACATGACTATTTTTATGGATCATACCGCCATCAGGTACATCATGGCAAAGAAGTATGCCAAAGCAAGACTGACTAGATGGATCCTTCTACTCCACGAGTTTGATATTGAGATTAAAGAAAAACCAGGGAGTTAATAATGTGGTGGTAGATAATCTCTCCTGATTGGAAAATCTTGAGGAATCCGAGCAGATTGAGCCTATTTCAGAGACCTTCCCAGATGAGGCGATCCTAGCCATCGTGTTGATAAACACGGATCTCACGAGGGTCTAAATTTGGTATCTCACACAAGGCGGAGATAACCGTCGCTGTTGCGACTCTCAAATGAAATCCGTATTTGATCAACAATTAACCCACGCTAAGATCAATAAATTAGAAACAATGTGGAGTTAAAATTTATTTTTAACTCTGCACAAATGCTGTAAAGGGCAAGTATGCAGAGAGTTCGAACACAGGGAGCAAACAGTGTAGTCCAAGCAAATGAATGCACAAGTGTGTGAGTGTGTGAAGTGTCTACACTAAGCAAGCAAGCAACTACAATTTTTGTGGGTTTTTAATTTTTTATAATAATCTTTTTTTTTATATATTTTTGAATTTTGTATTTTTGTATTTTGATTTTTAATTTACTGATTTTTATTATATTTTATGTTTTATATATTTTTTTTCTTTTTCAAATATTGGAAAACAAGGGATATAATACAAGGCAAGCTAAGATATTTATAAAAATGTGCAAAAATACTCAAAAATTCAGAAATAAAATGTTTTTGGTATTTTTGAGGTTTTCTACTGTTTTTGTGATTTTTGGGGGTTTTTCAAGATGTTTTTGATATTTTTAATTACTGAAATAAGAGAAAACAGTGGAAATGAGGCTGGCTGGGAATAAAATGTAATTTAAAAATACCAACCAGTAGCAAAAATATTTCACACTATTTTTCTAATAAAGGGAATAAAATAAGGAATAAACAGAAGCTGAGTTTGCTATTTTTGGGTTTTTCTACTATTTTTTGTATTTTTTTGAAGTTTTTGAGTGTTTTTCAATTTTTAGTGTTTTTCTTTTGAGATTTTTAGTGATTTTTGGACTGACGCGAAAGGATGATAGAATAGACACTAGGTAATTTTTTTGGAATTTTTAGAGATGTTTTAATATTTTTTTGATATTTTCTAAGCTAGACAGTGCACAAAAAGTAAGTTTTTGATTTTTAATAAATATGAAAATAAGATAAAATCAAAAACTAAATATGAGGCGTTAAAGTACACATGTCCAGATGCTTAAGCCTATTTTTGTGGAATTTTTGGAGTTAAAACGATATTTTAATTAATTAAAACAAGACTCCAATCATCAAACAGTGCTGGCAAGGGCATATATGCAAATAGTGAAACATCCAGGGGCACGTACGCAATTTTTCTACAAAATATTACTCTGAAACTTGCATTTTAAGGATTAAACACAAATATCCAAACCCGCAAGGGTATATCTGCAATTTACCCACCAGGGCGCGTGACTTGCACGCGCCTGGGAGGGGTATTTTTGCAATATTACAAAGCTCAGGGGGTTCGATGCAATTTCTCCAAAATATTACAACTTGACATAAATGTTCATGGTCTTAAACGAAATACACAAACAACCAAGGGTATCCTTGCAAAATGCCCACCTCCTCACGTGTACAGGTCACGTGAGGTGACGTGGCGAAGGACCCGAATGCAAATATGGAAAGTACGGGGGTGTTTATGCAAATATTACAACACTTTTACACTACAGACAAAAGTTTAAATATTAAAAAGTAAATACAAAAAGGGCGAGGGTTGGGGTGCAAAATACCCTCGCTCGAGCGCTCTGCAGGTGACGCGTGGCGCGCATCCAACGGTTGGCGGTGATGAACGATCCAACGGCGGGGAGCGGGCCACTTATCCACGTGGCAGCACAGGAGCGGCCGATGACGGTTGGCGTCGACGTCTGAGATTAGATCTCAGAAAGAGATCTGACGGTGGCTGTGCATGGATGATCGGACGGTCGAGGCTCGAACTGGAGCTGCGGCTCGATCGAACGGTGGAGAAGCAAGGAGGAAGAACGGGGAAGAAGACCGGCGGAGGCGAACTTCCCCGACTCCGATCTCGCTCCTTCGGCGGTGGACGGGCTCCAAAATGGAGCTGCAGCTTCCTGGAAGGTCCCTCTGTGGGCTGGACGGCTCGGATTCGCCGGAGGGATGTCGAGATGCGGGCGCGAAGGTGGCGGAGCTTCACGCTCCAGGTATCTCCGGCGAAGACTCAAAATGGCCCTCCAGGTGCGTTGACTGCGCTTGGACCTGCAAAATAAGGTGAGAGGGTCCAGGGCAAGTTGCCTGGACCCCGCGGTGGCGACGAGGTGGCGTTGAACGGCGGATGGGAACTCGGCCGGAGTTGCGCTCCGGCGAGGATGGTGGATCGGGCGATACAGGCGATGAGACTTCGAATTTTTTTTGGGGTTTTTGATCCTAAGACTAAGACTAAGCTAATGCACGAAAAAGAAAGGGGTGAAATGGCATCCTCGACGGTGTAGACCGGAGAGAAGGGTACCTCGACCGCCGGAGTTGCGGGAGGTGGTGGAGACGCCTCCGACTTCGCGCGCCTTGGCTGAAGGGCTGGCGGTGGAGCTGTCACCTCCACGGAGCTCAGGAGCACAGGAATGGCGCTGAAGGGTGGACCGAAGGTGTTCAACCGAGGAGAGGAAGATGGGGGTTCGTATTTGAAGTGTGGCGCGGGCGTGACTTCGAGGGAAGATCACGGGCGAATCGAGCAGATATGGGTAGATTTGAGGAGATGGCGATGGAGGTGATGGATCGAGGAGGAGATTTTGTGAAGGAGGCGGCCGCAGAGGATGAGCGGCGTGGCTTCGAAAAAGGCGCGAGGACAGGGGGAAAACGACGCGCGCCACGGGCTGAGAAGAAGAGGACAGACTGCTGACCCGCCGGTCAACAGTCGCAAGCTCCTGGTTGGTCCACGTGGACCAACCAGGAGAAAGAGAATAAAAAAATGTTTTATTAATTCATTTAAAAATAGAAATAACTCGAATTAAATTAAAGTTATAAAATGAAAATTATTTGTTATTTTATGTAGTATTTTATTATGATTTTTATTTATTTTTATGATACATATTTCTACAAGTTCACTTTTTAGCCTTACATAGGTATATTACCTATGTATTTTAATACTTTTATTTTTATTTTGTATTTTTAATTTATTTATTTGTGTTTATTCTTTTCTAAAATGATAAAATACTGTTATGTATACAAATATATTTTTATTTTTATTTTTCTGATATGTTTTGTATATTAAATAAAATATAAAGGTGTTAAGTATAGGTTTAAGTGTATGTATAATACCTATGTATCAACTATTATACAAGTATTTTTATTTGAGTTTTAATGATGTTTATATTCTAATTTAAATGCTCATAATTATTATATGTATTATTTACAACATTATAAAAATCAAAAAATAAATAAATAATGTATATAGAATAAATTGAATATTTTATTCAGTACAAGTGTACAATGAGGGTCCAAAACTCAACTTTCAAACCGTAGCTCCGCCAAATGCGAAACCACCTCCATTGGATAGATTATTTTATTCTATATACAATTAAAGGTGAGTACACTGCATTTGGAGTTGTCGTTTGTGAGATACGGGTCTGGGAAGTTGGGATTTTGGATTCTTGTTCAGACCAAATCTTTTTGTCTGTACATTATTTTTTTGTGAAATCAATTTTGTATTTTTCTTTATTAATTTATCTACAACTTTCATGTACAAAGTTTCGTTATTTGATGTACAAACAGTGGAACCAAAAATAGGTCCCAAAATGAATAAAGAATGAATAGATTGTATAGGTATTTACACTGTATTTCTGACCTTATCTCCCCCTACTTTATTCCTTGTCGACCTATTCATCAAGATGCCTAGGTCTCGGGGGTTGTGGGTCATAAAATATTTACAATATTTTATTCTTTTTCTTTTCTTTATCTATTCTATAATTTTGGCCTTAATTACAGTGATTTATACACAATCTGAATGCACATGCATGGATGCTAAGATGATGGTTTTAATGCTATTTACAGGCATTTGCTAGGGTTTTTGGTGCCAAAATGATAGAATAAAGATGATGAAATGTGGATTCATCACGTGTCTCTCCCATGGTACGACGATATTGTGAACTATCTTGTCACCAAGAAAGTTCCACAAAGTTGGCCCAGGCAGCAACTTGAGACCTTCCTTGCGAAGGTCATGTCCTACCATTGGAAGGAACCTATCCTTTATCACAAAAGAGGGGATAACATATGGCGTCGGTGCATTCGTCAGGAGGAGCACCATAGCATGCTCACATACAACCACAAGCTTGAGGCAAGAGGACATAATTTTGGGAGGGAAACAACATAGAAAGTGCTCCAATCTGGCCTATGGTGGCCTACCCTCTTCAATGATTCTGGTGAATTCATGAAGAGGTGTATTGACTATTAGTGGATGGGAACTTGTGGACGGCGTGATATGATGCCAATGCATCCCATTCACTTCTGTGAGGTTCTTGATGCATGGGGAATTTATTTCATGGGTCCATTCTATAGGAGTTAGGGATTTGAGTAGATTCTGTTGGTTGTGTATTATGTGAGTCATTAGGTTGAGGCCATACCTGCCTGAACCAAAGATGCCAAGATTGTTTGCAGATTTTCAAGGAAGAATATCATTTCATGGTTTGGGGTGCCTATAGTATTGTTATCTAACAGGGGGTCTCACTTTATCGACGACAAGGTAAAGGCCCTTGCTAGCGAGTTCGTCATAGACCATCGAGTTGCCACTCTATATCATCACAAGACTAATGGTCTTGCTGAAGTATTGAACAGAGAGATCAAGATGATATATCAGAAGGTAGTCCACCTAGATCAAAAGGACTGGTCACAACTTTTGAACTCGATCTTGTGGGCATATCATACTTCTTTCATGAGTCCTTTGGGTACATCTCCCTTTCATTTCATTTATAGCAAGCTCTGCCATTTACCTGTTGAGATCAGCATAAGTCACTTTGGGTTGTCACTGATATATTATTGGATACAGAGAGTATAAGAGTTAAAGGAAGGGATAATTCGCAGCCTTGGAGGAGCTGAGAGACACAACCTTCTCAAGCAGCCTACAGTATAAAGAGCGAGTAAAGATATGGCATGATTCTCATATCAGCAATAAGAACTTTATTCCAAATAAGAAAGTACGGTTGTTTGATGACATGCTTTTTTTTCCAGGAAAATTGTAGATCAAGTGGAAAGGACCATACCTGGTCCGAAAGGTGCATGACAATTGTAGTATCGACATATATTAGATGTCATTTGAGTCCACCTTTCGTGTTAACGGTCAACGCCACAAACCATATATAGATCATGAGCCGCTGATCGTTGACGTCGCCTCGATTCATTTTGCATGAGATGTAGTCTTTGAGTCACATCATCCGTATCTCGTACCTGATTATCACTATCTTCCGCCTTGTATAGATCTAGATGTCCATATCATATCATTCACTATTCTCACACCCCATCTACATATTGTGATTATGCTCATTGTTAAACATTTCTTGCCCCTCCAATTCATTCAGATTTATGGTTTGTTCATTTCCTGGGGAATTAATTTCATAGACCCATTTCCTAATAGTCAAGGATATGAATACATACTGCTTTTTGTAGTTTACAAGAGTCATTGGGTAGAAGCTATTCTCTTCCGATCTTCTAATAACCAAATAGCCCGTCGACAAGATCGTACTCAGATTGTCTCCTCCTATACTTAGGGTAAGATATCCCTAAGTATAGACAAGAAGAGGAGACAATGGAGAGGATCGAAAAGAATAGAACAACTCGGGGTGCACACCCCCCTATACTTAGGACAAAGTACGTCCTAAGTATGGATACTGTCTACAAGGGCGGCACCTTATTGATAGATGAAGAAGATAGAAAAGGAAAAGAAGAAAAGAAGAAAAGAAGAAAATGACTCAACAGATGAAAGTGATATGAACAGATGGATTTGTACAGCGGCAGAAGGAGTTGGTCACCATGTACGAGATGCAGATGATATGAGTCAAAGAACACATCTCATACCAGAAGAATGGGGGCAACGTCCATGGTCGGCGGATCATGATCTCGATATAGCTTTAGGCGTTGACCATTGACGCGGAAGGTGGACGAAGATGACGGTTCAGATATATCAATACTGCCATTGTCATGTACCTTCCTAACCACATACGGACCTTTCCACTTGCTCTGCAATTTCCCTGGGAATAATTTTAGCCTGGAATCAAACAACCATACTCTCTGATCTGGCTCAAACTGTTTATGGCTGATATGCGAATCATGCCATGTCTTCACTTTTTCTTTGTACTGTAGGCTGTTGGAAAAGGCTGTGTCTCTTAGTTCCTCCAGGGCTGCCAATTCTGCTCGTCTCTGATCTCCTACACTCTCGGGATCTAAAAGTAGCTCAGTAACTGCCCAAAAAGATTTGTGCTTGATTTCCACTGGCAAATGGCACGGCTTGCCATAGACGAGACGAAAGGGAGATGTTCCCAATGGATTCTTGAAAGATGTCCGATAAGCCCACAAGACCGAGTCCAAAAGCTGTGACCAATCCTTTCGGTCTGGGCGAACAACTTTCTGCAAGATCGTCTTTATCTCCCGATTCGATACTTCAGCAAGACCATTAGACTGAGGGTGATAAGGAGTGGCAACCCGATGGTCAATACCAAACTCGTCAGCAAGGGCCCTAACTTTGTCATTGATGAAATGAGACCCCCCGTCAGAAATCAGAACTCTAGGTACCCCGAACCGTGAAATGATATTTTTCCTCAAGAATTTGCACACGGTTTTCGCATCTGCGGCTCGGGCGGGAATGGCCTCAACCCATCGACTGACATAATCCACAGCGAGCAAAATATGCTCGAATCCCTGACTCTTAGGAAATGGGCCCATGAAATCAATCCCCCATGCATCAAAAACCTCACAGAAGTGAATGGGTTGCATGGGCATCATGTCTCTCTGTCCGCAGGTTCCCATTTTCTGACAGTCAGTACATCCCTTCACGAACTCATCAGAATCCTTGAAGAGAGTAGGCCACCATAGGCCGGATTGAAGCACCTTTTGTGCTGTCCTTTTTCCAGAATGATGTCCTCCTGCCTCAAGCTTGTGGCAGTATGTGAGGACGCTATGCTGCTCTTCTTGAGGAATGCACCTCCTCCAGATACTATCCCCTCCTTCATGATAAAGGACGGGATCCTCCCAATGGTAAAACTTGGCCTTAGCTAGGAAGGTCTCAAGTTTCTGCCTGGGCCAACCCTGAGGGACTGTCTTGGCAACAAGATAGTTTACAAAGTCGGCATACCACGGGAGTGAGGTGACAGCCAAGATCGCCTCATCTGGAAACGTTTCCGTGATAGGTGCGCTGGGCTCAGATTCCTCAAGATTCTCCAATCTGGAGAGATGATCCGCCACTACATTCTTAACTCCAGGCTTATCCTTAATTTCAATATCAAATTCCTGGAGTAGAAGGATCCATCTGGTGAGACGTGCTTTGGCATCCTTCTTAGCCATTAAGTACCGGATGGCGGAATGGTCGGTGTAAATAGTCACTCTAGATCCGAGAATATAAGATCTATACTTATCCAAAGCAAAGACTACGGCCAGCATTTCTTTCTCAGTCACAGTGTAATTCCTTTGAGCGGCATCTAAGGTCCGGCTGGCGTAGTGAATGGCAAACGGTAATCCATCCCTCCTCTGTCCAAGAACAGCCCCAACGGCAAAATCTGAAGCGTCCGTCATGATCTCGAATGGGAGAGACCAATCGGGTGGCTGAAGGACAGGAGCTGAAACGACCATATTCTTGAGAGTCTCAAATGATTCAAGACACTTATCATTGACAATAAACTCGGTGTCTTTGGTTAGCAAGTCAGTTAACGGTCGGGCAATTCGACTGAAGTCCTGAATAAACCGTCGGTAGAAACCGACATGCCCCAGAAAAGACCGTAACTGACGCAAATTGGACGGCGGATTGAGTTTTCTGATGATATCCACCTTGGCAGGATCGACCTCCATGCCCCTGTTGGAGACGATATGCCCAAGGACCGTCCCTTGAGTCATCATAAAATGACTCTTCTCCCAGGATAATACAAGATTGACCTCTATGCAGCGCTTCAGCACACGATCTAGGCAGTCAAGACAAGCATCAAACCCATCGCCATAGACCGAGAAGTCATCCATGAAGACCTCTAAACAGTTACCCACCATGTCCGAGAAAATGGACAGCATGCACCTTTGGAATGTCGCTGGAGCGTTACATAGACCAAAGGGCATCCGTCTGAAAGCATAAGTCCCAAACGGACAGGTGAATGTCGTTTTCTCCTGGTCTTCGGGCGCAATGGCCACTTGATTATATCCAGAGTACCCATCAAGAAAACAGTAATGGCTCTTCCCGGCTAACCGTTCGATAATCTGATCAAGGAAGGGCAGCGGGAAGTGATCCTTCTTGGTGGCCTCATTTAATCGTCTGTAGTCCACACAGACCCTCCAAGAAGTTGGTACTCTGGTAGCGACCTCCTCTCCGAACTCGTTGACAACAGTTGTGATACCCGTCTTCTTGGGTACCACATGCAACGGACTTACCCATTTTGAGTCGGAGATGGGATAGATGAAATCAGCACTCCACCACTTTGAGATTTCTTTCATGACAACCTCTCGAAGATTCGGGTTCAGCCGTCGCTGGAATTCGCGCGATGGCTTAGCGTCATCCTCGAGATAAATGTGGTGGGAGCACAGCTTCGGGCTCAGCCCCTTGAGGTCAGCTATATTCCATCCGATTGCCTTGCGATTTCTTTCAAGAACCTCCATCAGACGAGATTCTTGTTCTCCAGTCAAATCTGCTGAGATAATGACTGGGTGCATATCTGGCTCACCTGCAAGGAATCTATACTTCATTGATTGCGGTAGAGGTTTCCTTTCAGGACAACTGGGAGGAGGCAGATCTGGCTTCTGATATGTCTGGGTGAATGCGACCAGGTCTGCATGAGAGAACTCTCGCTCGGCATGAATTTCTGACGAAAGGCGGCTGACTGAATTATCAATGTACTGTACGGGCCCGCACTCTGTCATGGTTGCTGGTTCAGAATGAATCAGACAAGACAACGGATCTTCAAAATAGGCCCATTCAATGTCTGAATATGATGGATCTGAAATAGAAGAACAGGAATTGAAATCATCGGCACCACTCGTCGCGATGCTGTCAGCCTCAGGTGTATCCTCATCCAGGAATGTGCTCTCCCGGCTCTCGATCGCCATGAGCTTGAGATACAAAGAATCGGTAGGCAAGGAGAGAGTCGGTGCTACAGGGTCTTTCCAGTTAGCTTCATCATCAGTCATCTCGAAATCACGAACCTGGTGGACGTCTAGCTCTTCCTCTGTCATCTGCGCGGCTTCACTGGATTGTTCGGAGCATTCTAACTCTCTGGCTCTGGTCTCCTCGATCGTCTCTATTTGTATGGTCTCGCCCTCTACGCGAAAACATACCTTCCCGTAATCGTGGTCGGTCACCGCCTTGGCTGTGGCCAAGAATGGGCGTCCGAGTATGATGGGGGCATCGGTTACCGACTCAGGGATCTCCATGTCCAACACAACGAAGTCCACGGGGAATTTCAGGCCCTGAATGGTAACGACCACGTCTTTCAACAACCCCTTCGGCCTCTTTATCGACCTATCAGCAAACTGAAGGACTGTTCTGCTTCGATGAAGAGTGCCGAACTCAAATTGCTTGAGTAAGGCTGCCGGGAGGAGATTGATTGAAGAGCCGCTGTCTAATAGAGTACGATCAAACTGTTGCTCTTGAATCTCGCATCTGACATAGGGAGCTCCTGCATCTGGTCTCTTGGCTGGCAACTTGTTCTGAATGGTGCAGCAAGTGTCATGTGTGAGCATATGGATCTGATCTCTGTGTCTCCGCTTCCTTCTGACAGTAGTTGTGTCTTTCAAATTCTTTTTGAAGAAAGGGATATGCTCAAACGCTTCTCGTAGAGTCAGCTGGATGTGAAATCTGTCAATCATCTGATTGCCGAACTCTACCTCTTGGTTCTTTTTGGGGTTTTCTTTTTTAGTCCCCTTCGCTCGGCGAAGCGCCTCTGGGAAGGGGATGGTAGGCGCCTCCTCAGATGGAGGACGAGAAATAGGTTCCTGTGCCTGTGACGAAGGGGGATCCATACCAGAATCATCATTCAACACATATGGATCCGCAATTTGAACAGAAACCTTTCCTTTATTCATATTTTTGTTGTTTTCGTTTTTATCACAGTCCAAAGATACAAAATGTGGTGACACCACAACTGGAGGTTCAGCAAAAGTAGAAGTGGTGGCCTTAGTACTACCACCGACACCTGCATCTGCGGCATCAGCACCGCTCTCTGGTTCTACATCAAAAATGGTAGCATCAGGACCACCGTCTTCATCTGGTATCACGACGGCATCAGCACCGTCATCCTGAACTTCATCATCATTAGCGGCATCAGCACCGCTGCTCGGCTCTTCTGGCGCTCCTGGTTCTGCATCTGGTTGTCGCTCAGAAGAGACGCCGCCGGCGGGTATCCTACCGCTCCTAGTAGTAACAAAATCAGCATCATTCACAAAAGAAGACATATCATTCAAATTGTCACTAGGAGAGGCACCCTCTATGAACTCTACCTGCTCAGATTTCCTTTTGAAATTATTAGGGTTTGGTTCGATCTGAGCGGGTATGGCGGCTTTGCCTTTGATTATATCCCGCATCTCCTGCCGGAACTCATCCATTTCTTGCCTGAAGGAGGCTTGCTGTTCGGAAAGCAAGCGGGCAAGATCATCAAGAGCGGGGTTCTCAAAGGAATGGGGCTGAGAACCGGATGAGTTTCCCTGCTGGAAACGAGGCTGCTGCTGCTGGTACTGGGGAGGAGGTTGGTTCTGAAAATGCTGAGGCGGCTCGCGCTGCCTCCACTGCTGTCCCTGATAGTTGGGACGAGGACCACTGTGGTATTGCTGCGGTTGGGCATACTGGGGCTGCTGGTGTTGCTGCTGTGGCTGGCTGTTCTGGTATCCTTGGGCAGGGTTCTGCTGTTGGGAAGAGGATCCACCGTTGCCCCAACGGAATCCGGGGTGATCCCGACGAATTGCGGGCTGAGGGTACCGGTCGTACCAAATCCCATTGACTTCCATCAATGGTTCCTGCTCAAAGGAGGGTGGAGGTAGAACTGCCAGTGGTTGCTCCGGCTGATAGACCACCATCTGCGTGTCCGAAGATGGCGGTTGCTCTGGATGGTACTGCAGCAAGGGAACCGGCTCTGCCTGAATATGGTTTACCTGACGGTATGAGGTAGAGGCCTGGTTGGAGTTGCTGCTGCGGGAAGCAACCTGTGACCTGGGAGGCTGTTGGGAGTGAGATTGGGCCTCCTGAATGCACAACATTTGAGTTTTGAGGTCACTCATGGTTTTGGCAATCTGGTCCATCTGGGCCATGCCTTGATTTTGTTTCTTCTCAAGGATCTCCATGCGGTCCAGCTTTTCACTGATGATGCCCATGTCGGCTGCGGCTGATTCGGCTTGGGCTGCGGCTACCGACACTGTGTTGGGACCGGCATCGATGCGAGCGATCCTCTGAAATGATCCCGCTCCTTGCGGGGGCTTCTGCTGTGTATAGACTCGGGCCTGGGTCATCACTGTGGAGTTTTCTGCCATGCCTTCGTAGATGACCCAGACGTCGTCCTCTCCCTTGGAGAAATAAGACCCACCGCAAGAGGCGTTCACTAGCCCCTGCAGCTCCGGTGTCAGCCCACAAAAGAAACTCTGAACGAGATTGGGCTTGGAGATATCATGGTGGGGACACCGGTCGATGAGCTCTCTGAATCGATCCCAGGCTTCATGGAACTGTTCATTTGGGATCATGACGAAGTTGCTGATCATGGCTCGAGCTGCATTGGTCCGGCCGAGAGGATAGTATTTCTTCAGGAATACGGTCCGGAGATCTGCCCACGTGTCGACGAACTGCCCAAGATGTTTGAGCCAATAGGCGGCTCTGTCAACCAAAGAGAATGGAAAGGCGATCATCTTGATTGTGTCCTCGGTCGTCAACCGATCATGGATGGTGCTGCAAATCATCTCAAATTCTTGGAGGTGGAGGTGCGGCTCTTCGGTCGGCAACCCATGGAATTTGGGTAGCAGCTGGATAGTGTGGGGCCGAAGCTCGAAATCTCCGTGGATGGGTGGGAGTCGAATCCATCGGTGAGTGAGGGAGGCAGCTGGGTTGTGCAATTCCCTCATGATAGTCTGTGGCGGTCTCTCGCCGCCTGGATTGTCTCCTCCTGCATCGGGTCCTCCTCCTCCTCCACCAGCACGGTCTTCTCTCATCTGCGCTATCTCACGCATCAGATCACCCATAAATGTCCCCTGGTCTCGGATCTGTCTCTGCATGGTTTCCAAGGATGTTAACAATGAATTGTTGATGGTTGCCTGATCAAATACGAATGGCGGGTGCTCATGATCATCTTCATGCTCGCCTCTGTCCGACATGACTGGATCTTCTGTAAAAGCAAAAGAGGCCATCTCAGGTGCTGTAGAATGATCTGAACTCTGTGATGCACTGAAATCTGAAATAATTGGACTGAGAGAGGGAGAATGGGAAGAATGGTCGAGGGGGAACAGGGCGGACGTATACTCAGGCTCGGAGAGCGGACTCTCCGAGGTAGTCCTAGATGAATAAGGGGGAGTGCGGGATAGCGGTGCCGACAGGGTCGGCCTAAGAGATCTCCGTCCCATCATCTTGATTATTAAGAAGAGTAGAGGGAAGGTAAGAAGAAGAAGAAGAATAAGAGTAAGATGCAACAAAATTGCGCACAATTGTGCTGTGTTTTTGATCTTGACCTAAACAAATCTAGCAACCAAACGCAAAGCAAGGGTAAGTTCACCAACTCAACACATGAAGCCGTGAAGGTTCGGCTTTTATCTTTTCAGTTTTAACTTGATTCAGATATTTATCTATTAACGAGTCCTTAGAACGCTACGCCTATAGGAGAGAGAGTACTGCCAGAAAAGTATCCCGTACTTGTCCTCCTCCTGTGTAACCTGTAGCTTGTGCAGTTGAGGTCCTTGTAACCCTTCCTGGATCCCTACTCAGCCAAAGAATAAGAGAGGAAGCCAATAGGCGAAACTGATACTTCGGAACTCGCTCGCAACGGAATCACCCATGAGCGTGCAAGAACCTACTCGGACGCAAGACGATGAGACAGACACCCCCGTGAAGGCGTGGCCTATGCTCGATACTTCGGACAAGGTCGATGCTCTCACAATAGAGAGTCACCAATGTTGACCAAGCCCTACTCGTCTACGTACGATAGAAGCGCCAATACTTCGGAAATCCAGGCGATACACAAGGCAGCCACAAGCTGGGTTTTTTGGCTCTAATCCTTACGAAGCGCTCACCTCACTTGGAAGGAGACCTTCCCATGCAACCTGAATACAAGTGAGGGTATTACTCACCCCAAGCAATGAATCCAATTACCTTTTTTATTTTGGTCAAGTTTTCTTTAGCAGTCCCTTTTTTAAATTTTTTTTTTTTTTGGTGTTATCGCTTCTTTTGAGTCAATTCAAATAAGCGCCTAACGTTTTTGTATTTTTTTCCTTTATCCTACTTTGTCCAAAAACAGAGGGAGAATAGAGTCGGAAAAGCCGTGCAAGTCGACACAAAGATGGAGATCTCACCTTTGTGCCTAAATGATGCGTGCAAAGTAAGAAGACTTACAGTGAATCCCAGCTCTCTCCATGCGGGATGCAAAGCAGAAATTTATAAACCTAAACTACATGCCGGTATGCATACGGAAATCGTCCTAGATTAGGCAACTGCTAGCGTGAAGAACCACAAGTTGATTATCACCTCCCAATCCGAGTGTCCGGTCTTGGCTTACCCCTCCTCTTCTCGACACACTCGAGTTCAGGAGTAGCGCTTGATGGGGCTCGCTCACGGCGCGTGGATCAAAAGTAGATAACCAACTGTTTAATTAGTCTAAGTCCAAATACACACTATAGGAGCATGTAAAGATAATTAAGTGTTTGGACCTATTCTACTCGAGTCAAGCAGGACCTAGATCTAGGAGCTCAATCCACAAAAGAAAATGAAAAATAAACACAAAACCGGAAAATGACAGCGATGAAAACGCGGCAAAACTGCGGTGAGCCCCCGGGTGAACAAACACCCGGAAATTAGGCCCGAATGTTCAAGTGTCCAAGGTACCTGTATTATTACAATTTAAATGAATCACTCTCTCACAAAAATAAATGCAAGCTAGTCTACCACTCAATCTCACTCCTCCTGCTCTCTACTGCCGGCTTGGCTAGAGAATAGCCGGCTCCGCGTCCCAAGGTTGCTTCGGGTCACCTAGGCGATCCGCCTTGCTCCGCGGTCCCTCGCAAGAAGGCAAGAAAAGAGAATGGTCAGAAAGCTCAATCAAAATATACTAAGAGTGTAAGAGAGGTAAATGCAGCTATGGTAAACACTCAACACACAATCAATAAAGAAATAAACTACTCGCTGTTGCTCCCCGGCAACGGCGCCATTTGATAAACACGGATCTCACGAGGGTCTAAATTTGGTATCTCACACAAGGCGGAGATAACCGTCGCTGTTGCGACTCTCAAATGAAATCCGTATTTGATCAACAATTAACCCACGCTAAGATCAATAAATTAGAAACAATGTGGAGTTAAAATTTATTTTTAACTCTGCACAAATGCTGTAAAGGGCAAGTATGCAGAGAGTTCGAACACAGGGAGCAAACAGTGTAGTCCAAGCAAATGAATGCACAAGTGTGTGAGTGTGTGAAGTGTCTACACTAAGCAAGCAAGCAACTACAATTTTTGTGGGTTTTTAATTTTTTATAATAATCTTTTTTTTTTATTTTTGAATTTTGTATTTTTGTATTTTGATTTTTAATTTACTGATTTTTATTATATTTTATGTTTTATATATATTTTTTTTTCTTTTTCAAATATTGGAAAACAAGGGGATATAATACAAGGCAAGCTAAGATATTTATAAAAATGTGCAAAAATACTCAAAAATTCAGAAATAAAATGTTTTTGGTATTTTTGAGGTTTTCTACTGTTTTTGTGATTTTTGGGGGTTTTTCAAGATGTTTTTGATATTTTTAATTACTGAAATAAGAGAAAACAGTGGAAATGAGGCTGGCTGGGAATAAAATGTAATTTAAAAATACCAACCAGTAGCAAAAATATTTCACACTATTTTTCTAATAAAGGGAATAAAATAAGGAATAAACAGAAGCTGAGTTTGCTATTTTTGGGTTTTTCTACTATTTTTTGTATTTTTTTGAAGTTTTTGAGTGTTTTTCAATTTTTAGTGTTTTTCTTTTGAGATTTTTAGTGATTTTTGGACTGACGCGAAAGGATGATAGAATAGACACTAGGTAATTTTTTTGGAATTTTTAGAGATGTTTTAATATTTTTTTGATATTTTCTAAGCTAGACAGTGCACAAAAAGTAAGTTTTTGATTTTTAATAAATATGAAAATAAGATAAAATCAAAAACTAAATATGAGGCGTTAAAGTACACATGTCCAGATGCTTAAGCCTATTTTTGTGGAATTTTTGGAGTTAAAACGATATTTTAATTAATTAAAACAAGACTCCAATCATCAAACAGTGCTGGCAAGGGCATATATGCAAATAGTGAAACATCCAGGGGCACGTACGCAATTTTTCCACAAAATATTACTCTGAAACTTGCATTTTAAGGATTAAACACAAATATCCAAACCCGCAAGGGTATATCTGCAATTTACCCACCAGGGCGCGTGACTTGCACGCGCCTGGGAGGGGTATTTTTGCAATATTACAAAGCTCAGGGGGTTCGATGCAATTTCTCCAAAATATTACAACTTGACATAAATGTTCATGGTCTTAAACGAAATACACAAACAACCAAGGGTATCCTTGCAAAATGCCCACCTCCTCACGTGTACAGGTCACGTGAGGTGACGTGGCGAAGGACCCGAATGCAAATATGGAAAGTACGGGGGTGTTTATGCAAATATTACAACACTTTTACACTACAGACAAAAGTTTAAATATTAAAAAGTAAATACAAAAAGGGCGAGGGTTGGGGTGCAAAATACCCTCGCTCGAGCGCTCTGCAGGTGACGCGTGGCGCGCATCCAACGGTTGGCGGCGATGAACGATCCAACGGCGGGGAGCGGGCCACTTATCCACGTGGCAGCACAGGAGCGGCCGATGACGGTTGGCGTCGACGTCTGAGATTAGATCTCAGAAAGAGATCTGACGGTGGCTGTGCATGGATGATCGGACGGTCGAGGCTCGAACTGGAGCTGCGGCTCGATCGAACGGTGGAGAAGCAAGGAGGAAGAACGGGGAAGAAGGCCGGCGGAGGCGAACTTCCCCGACTCCGATCTCGCTCCTTCGGCGGTGGACGGGCTCCAAAATGGAGCTGCAGCTTCCTGGAAGGTCCCTCTGTGGGCTGGACGGCTCGGATTCGCCGGAGGGATGTCGAGATGCGGGCGCGAAGGTGGCGGAGCTTCACGCTCCAGGTATCTCCGGCGAAGACTCAAAATGGCCCTCCAGGTGCGTTGACTGCGCTTGGACCTGCAAAATAAGGTGAGAGGGTCCAGGGCAAGTTGCCTGGACCCCGCGGTGGCGACGAGGTGGCGTTGAACGGCGGATGGGAACTCGGCCGGAGTTGCGCTCCGGCGAGGATGGTGGATCGGGCGATACAGGCGATGAGACTTCGAATTTTTTTTGGGGTTTTTGATCCTAAGACTAAGACTAAGCTAATGCACGAAAAAGAAAGGGGTGAAATGGCATCCTCGACGGTGTAGACCGGAGAGAAGGGTACCTCGACCGCCGGAGTTGCGGGAGGTGGTGGAGACGCCTCCGACTTCGCGCGCCTTGGCTGAAGGGCTGGCGGTGGAGCTGTCACCTCCACGGAGTTCAGGAGCACAGGAATGGCGCTGAAGGGTGGACCGAAGGTGTTCAACCGAGGAGAGGAAGAGGGGGGTTCGTATTTGAAGTGTGGCGCGGGCGTGACTTCGAGGGAAGATCACGGGCGAATCGAGCAGATATGGGTAGATTTGAGGAGATGGCGATGGAGGTGATGGATCGAGGAGGAGATTTTGTGAAGGAGGCGGCCACAGAGGATGAGCGGCGTGGCTTCGAAAAAGGCGCGAGGACAGGGGGAAAACGACGCGCGCCACGGGCTGAGAAGAAGAGGACAGACTGCTGACCCGCCGGTCAACAGTCGCAAGCTCCTGGTTGGTCCACGTGGACCAACCAGGAGAAAGAGAATAAAAAAATGTTTTATTAATTCATTTAAAAATAGAAATAAGTCGAATTAAATTAAAGTTATAAAATGAAAATTATTTGTTATTTTATGTAGTATTTTATTATGATTTTTATTTATTTTTATGATACATATTTCTACAAGTTCACTTTTTAGCCTTACATAGGTATATTACCTATGTATTTTAATACTTTTATTTTTATTTTGTATTTTTAATTTATTTATTTGTGTTTATTCTTTTCTAAAATGATAAAATACTGTTATGTATACAAATATATTTTTATTTTTATTTTTCTGATATGTTTTGTATATTAAATAAAATATAAAGGTGTTAAGTATAGGTTTAAGTGTATGTATAATACCTATGTATCAACTATTATACAAGTATTTTTATTTGAGTTTTAATGATGTTTATATTCTAATTTAAATGCTCATAATTATTATATGTATTATTTAAAACATTATAAAAATCAAAAAATAAATAAATAATGTATATAGAATAAATTGAATATTTTATTCAGTACAAGTGTACAATGAGGGTCCAAAACTCAACTTTCAAACCGTAGCTCCGCCAAATGCGAAACCACCGCCATTGGATAGATTATTTTATTCTATATACAATTAAAGGTGAGTACACTGCATTTGGAGTTGTCGTTTGTGAGATACGGGTCTGGGAAGTTGGGATTTTGGATTCTTGTTCAGACCAAATCTTTTTGTCTGTACATTATTTTTTTGTGAAATCAATTTTGTATTTTTCTTTATTAATTTATCTACAACTTTCATGTACAAAGTTTCGTTATTTGATGTACAAATAGTGGAACCAAAAATAGGTCCCAAAATGAATAAAGAATGAATAGATTGTATAGGTATTTACACTGTATTTCTGACCTTATCTCCCCCTACTTTATTCCTTGTCGACCTATTCATCAAGATGCCTAGGTCTCGGGGGTTGTGGGTCATAAAATATTTACAATATTTTATTCTTTTTCTTTTCTTTATCTATTCTATAATTTTGGCCTTAATTACAGTGATTTATACACAATCTGAATGCACATGCATGGATGCTAAGATGATGGTTTTAATGCTATTTACAGGCATTTGCTAGGGTTTTTGGTGCCAAAATGATAGAATAAAGATGATGAAATGTGGATTCATCACGTGTCTCTCCCATGGTACGACGATATTGTGAACTATCTTGTCACCAAGAAAGTTCCACAAAGTTGGCCCAGGCAGCAACTTGAGACCTTCCTTGCGAAGGTCATGTCCTACCATTGGAAGGAACCTATCCTTTATCACAAAAGAGGGGATAACATATGGCGTCGGTGCATTCGTCAGGAGGAGCACCATAGCATGCTCACATACAACCACAAGCTTGAGGCAGGAGGACATAATTTTGGGAGGGAAACAACATAGAAAGTGCTCCAATCTGGCCTATGGTGGCCTACCCTCTTCAATGATTCTGGTGAATTCATGAAGAGGTGTATTGACTATTAGTGGATGGGAACTTGTGGACGGCGTGATATGATGCCAATGCATCCCATTCACTTCTGTGAGGTTCTTGATGCATGGGGAATTTATTTCATGGGTCCATTCTATAGGAGTTAGGGATTTGAGTAGATTCTGTTGGTTGTGTATTATGTGAGTCATTAGGTTGAGGCCATACCTGCCTGAACCAAAGATGCCAAGATTGTTTGCAGATTTTCAAGGAAGAATATCATTTCATGGTTTGGGGTGCCTATAGTATTGTTATCTAACAGGGGGTCTCACTTTATCGACGACAAGGTAAAGGCCCTTGCTAGCGAGTTCGTCATAGACCATCGAGTTGCCACTCTATATCATCACAAGACTAATGGTCTTGCTGAAGTATTGAACAGAGAGATCAAGATGATATATCAGAAGGTAGTCCACCTAGATCAAAAGGACTGGTCACAACTTTTGAACTCGATCTTGTGGGCATATCATACTTCTTTCATGAGTCCTTTGGGTACATCTCCCTTTCATTTCATTTATAGCAAGCTCTGCCATTTACCTGTTGAGATCAGCATAAGTCACTTTGGGTTGTCACTGATATATTATTGGATACAGAGAGTATAAGAGTTAAAGGAAGGGATAATTCGCAGCCTTGGAGGAGCTGAGAGACACAACCTTCTCAAGCAGCCTACAGTATAAAGAGCGAGTAAAGATATGGCATGATTCTCATATCAGCAATAAGAACTTTATTCCAAATAAGAAAGTACGGTTGTTTGATGACATGCTTTTTTTTCCAGGAAAATTGTAGATCAAGTGGAAAGGACCATACCTGGTCCGAAAGGTGCATGACAATTGTAGTATCGACATATATTAGATGTCATCTGAGTCCACCTTTCGTGTTAACGGTCAACGCCACAAACCATATATAGATCATGAGCCGCTGATCGTTGACGTCGCCTCGATTCATTTTGCATGAGATGTAGTCTTTGAGTCACATCATCCGTATCTCGTACCTGATTATCACTATCTTCCGCCTTGTATAGATCTAGATGTCCATATCATATCATTCACTATTCTCACACCCCATCTACATATTGTGATTATGCTCATTGTTAAACATTTCTTGCCCCTCCAATTCATTCAGATTTATGGTTTGTTCATTTCCTGGGGAATTAATTTCATAGACCCATTTCCTAATAGTCAAGGATATGAATACATACTGCTTTTTGTAGTTTACAAGAATCATTGGGTAGAAGCTATTCTCTTCCGATCTTCTAATAACCAAATAGCCCGTCGATTTCTAAAAGATAACATCATCTCCCAATTTGGGATTCTAAAAATTTTGATATCAAAATAGAGTAGCCACTTCATAAAAAAGGAGTCAAGAAGTTTGTAAAGGAGTACGAAATCAATCATCGTGCCGTATCACCTTATCAACCTTACTCAAATTGCTTGGGCAAATTATGAAATAGAGAAATCAAGACAGTTCTGTAGAAGCTTGTGAGGCTGGATCGAAAAACTGGTCACAGCTTCTAGGCTTAGTTCTATGGGCTTTTCAGACCACCTACAAGTCTCCCTTGGGAATATCACCCTGTCATCTTGTATATGGGAAGACATGCCACCTACGAGTGGAAGTAATTCACAAATCTCTTTGGGAAGTCAACAAATGCAGCCTTGACTCAAAGAAAAGTGGTTAGGAGAAGAAAATAGATTTGCACAAGCTCATGGAATTCCGAGACTATGCATACGATAACAACTTGATGTACAAGGAGAAAGTCAGAAGATGGCAAGACATGTACAACAGACGAATGACCTTTGAGCATATACAAAAAATATTATTATTTGATGTGAAGTTGAAGATATATCCCGATAAATTAAAGAGTAAATGGACATGGGTATTCATCATCACAACTATGTGTGACAATGAAAGCATTCTAATATTTGAAATGTCTACTGATGTGCAATCATTCGTAGTTAACTATCAATTGTTGAAGCCATATTTAGAGTACGATACATTCCTAGTCATTATCTATTCTATTAAAGTTACGTTCGTTGAAGATACTTCAGAGACTAAAATAGATCCAAACATTACAACCAAAATAATTTTTTATTGATTTTCTTCTTTTCTTTGTTTCCTTTCTTTTTTAATTATTAAATTTTTCATTATTTCATTCATACCCTTCATCTATGTTATACTCAGGATATACTTCGTCCAAAATATAGGGGGGGGGGTAAATGTCTTTGGGTTATTCTTTATTTATTCTCTCGCTTGTCTCTCAACTTATTGATATGTTATCTATACTTAGGGATATTTTGCACTAAGTATAGGTGGCAAGCACAACCAATTGAGTCAATAAATTCTGACTTTTTATCATCCTTGTTTTGTATATAGTCTGTTATACCTAGGACGAGTTGATCATTAGACACTATAGTATATATTTTTCGTATACTCAACATGAGTTATGTATTCCTTTCTCTCTTTGATCACTATGATGACTGATGAATCCCAATTCATCACTCTTTATTCCTTTATTTTAGCTAGAAACTTGAGCAAAATACCCTGTAAATAGGTGTAAATATCATAAATTGCCAAAACACATGCATCTTGTAAATATGCATAATTAGCATGCTTTTGTGTGAAAATAAAGGAATAAAGAAACACAAGAAAAAGAGGGAAATATTTAGAATAAATATTGAGTGACCTAATCCCAAGGGAGGGCTCAGCATGAGCCTGACCGCAAAAAGAACCCAAGTAGAGAGAGATACAGTCAATCATATGTCTACATAACCCCATGTAAATAAATAAATTTATTTTCCTCAAAATAAAAATTAAAAAGTGTTTCTCATATTTTGTACATATTTATGAAAATAAAACTAAAATAAAAGTTAGAAATCAAAAAGAAAAAAAAATCACTTTCCCACCTTGTATGTATACCATGTACATATGTATATGAACCTATTTATTTAACTAAAGTAAATACATCATAAAAATAAAATAAAAATACCCTATTATTCCAAATTTTATGTTGTAAATAAATAAAATATAAAATTGTTATAATTGTACAAAAATAAACAATTAAAAATAAAATTCAAAAATACATATGTATATATACCTACATATAATAATAATATAATGTAAATACGTTATATTTTTTTCAAAAAATAAATAAAAATCACAAAAAATTAATTTGAAAAATAATAAACATTTTTCATGTTTAAACTTTTTCAAAATAAGATCATTTTCTAATTTAAAAAAATTTTCAAATATTTGATAAAGGGAATAATGTGATTGGTCCACGGGTGATTTTTGACCCCCGGTCAACTCTCCCACGCGGACCCCTTTCACGCGGATCCTACGTTTGACCCGACTTCTCCTAATTTCCCCCATCTGATCCGGGCTCCTTTCTCCTAAACCCCGGGTCTTAATTACACTCATCCATCCGAGACTCATGCCCGCCTTCTTTCCTAGTGATCCGAGCTTCGACACACTCGTCCGACCCCCATCTAGCCGGACCCTAACAGTATAGGACTGCATCTCCGCCGCACATTCCCCGCTATCTTTCGCTCCACCCTTCTATCCCAGGACCTCTACCTTCCTTCATAGAGTGACAGCTATCGAACGGAGGTGTCGCAGTGAGGAAGAGGTGTCTCCAGCCACTGATCCGGCGAGTCCATTGCCGTGCACTGCCGCGAGCTGCGCCAAGCCTCGGGACTCCGACGAACCCTTGAGTCAAAGACCCCAGGAGCTCCGCCAGCTTCAGTCTAGTCGACATCCTCCATCAAGTATACCCAATTCCTTCTAGAATAGGCCAATTTTCTCTTTCCCCCTTTTTTACGCCGTCGGGCTTCGCCGACCGATTCACGTCGATTCGATCATCCATTCACTCATCCGACTCGACCACAATGCTCACGAGACATCTCCCCACGTTCTTCACCCATACGATCAACTTGGTTCGTGCCAGAACCAAGAAGAGGACCTCCACCGCCGTCTCCTCGCCGGAGGTCTCCGCTCCGACTCACCTGACCACCCATTCCACCCCTAACCGGGTCGAGGCAATTTGCCCTCGACCCAGTAGTCTCTCTATGCTGTTTTGCAGGTTGAAGAGGCCCATCTGATGGTCTGAACTTTCGAGCACGCAGGCTTAGCTCCTCCACCGTTGTCAGGTCGCTCCGGTGGTCCCTGGCTGCATCGGAGGAGTCCATCAGCTGCGTAAGAGTCTAAGCTTCGCGTTCCCTATCTCAGCAGCTCCGGAGGAGGTCCTTGGCGCGCGCATTGGGTCGGCAAACCTTGCCGGCGTCGAGTTCTTAGAGGACCCTCGTTCACCGTCCGATCATCCCCTCCGCGCCAGATTAGATCATAGCCGTTCATCTGCAGAGATTTCCCAGTCGTCGATCCATCTGATGGTTTGATCATGACCATCCATCCAGCTGAAGAGGCACCAGCGTACCACAATTATCTGATCCTCCACGTGGCGCGCCTCCAGCCATCGATCTGAATAACGAGGGTAATTTGCACGTAGGCCCTTTTCTGTTTTGATATTTCTAGTTAGTCGTGTAAATATTAAGTTCAGTTGTTTTTATTTCAGAATATTTGCATCTTGGACCTCTATATTTCCTTTATTTGCATTTTAGTCCCTATATATGTGAATCACGTGCATCGACACGTGAGGTTTTGGACAATTTGCATTTTTAGTCTTGTACTTCGTATATGTTATGGATTGAATCTTTTTAAATAGGAATTACACTTATGCCCCTCCGTGTCTGAGTCACGTACCTTGTACGTGTATTTGTGGACTTTTTGCATAAGGACCCCCGGACTTTCTTGATTTGTTACTGTTGGGCTCCTGAAACTATGTTTTCTTGCATTTAGGTCCCTGTGTACTGTGTGCCTTATTTTAATTGAATAAATACAAAATTAAATCCATATTAGGTGAAATTTGGACACGTGGCTCCTTCCACTATGTAAAAATATCCCTAAAATTTTGGGACATTTTTGTGTCTTTTTAATATTTTTAAAGATTCAAAAACAATGATTTTTATTACTGTTTGCATTGAAAAATTAAAGAAAAATATAAAACGTCTTTCAAAATTATGAACAAATTAGGGTTAGTTAGTTTTAGTCTATTTTATCTTCTGTCAATTTTTGTGCCATTTGGATTTATAAAACCCCTAAAAATAGAAAAACCCTAAAATTCCTATAAAAATTCTACAAATTTATATAAAAATCAAAAAATACAAACTCTTTTTCTGTAGTTTAGTTTTTACATATACTTTTCATAAAAATTGCCTCCAAACTTTTATAGATCAATTTTATATTTTTAATTGATCTTTCAAGTCTGACTGCACAGTAGCCCTCATTTTTCCTCTTTCTTGATTTTTATAAAATCAAATAAAAATTGAAAAATTCACCAAAAACACTTCTAAATATTAAAAACATAAAAATAATTTTGTTTGAATTTTCTGTGTATTTTTGAGTGCTTTAATAATTTGTTGTATTTGCTTGTTTCCCCTTTTTCTTATAAAATCAAAAATACAAAAACATTTAAAAATAATAAAAATCCACCACAAACTTTTTCTCTTTATTTTTCTATTTTTGACTACTTCGTAGACCGCAAGGCCATCTCGTACTCCCTGAGTTCGACCCTGGTCGCTATACCAGGTTAATAAAAATAGCGAGGTCCGCTCTCGATTTTATTGTTTGATTATCTCTGTTTGGTGGTTCCTTAGTTTTTTTCTTGTTGAGTCCAATTTGCAAGTGATTTAGGTCGCAACGACCTTAGTTATTTATCTCCCTTAATCGCTCGTGGTGTTTTTCAGCTCATCAGAATGGTGCGGTTCCGGGGAGCACGACTTAGTAGTCGTTTTCGAATTTTTCTGCGCCTTTTTGTTTCGCGGCTTTTTGTAAAGATTTGTATATATTTTTATCTGTCTTGTTTATATATATTTTTCTGGACTGACACTGTGGTTTCTGTTTCTTGTGAGGGGCCTGAGGACCGAGGCGGCTTTTTCGGAAGCTGGAGTAACCGCGGGAGTCGGAGGTAGCTTCATTCTCTACGAAGCCGCAGGAGAGTGATGAATATGCGATTCGTCATCTTTATTCATTTATTTTAGCTTAAAATCCCTTATAAAACACCTGCATATAACACTAACTCCATATTCTTACTAACTTGCATTTGTTTGTAAATATTGTACATTTCTTACTAATTTTAACCTAAAATAAATAAATAAAGAAAGAAAGGAAAAATAAAGAAAAGAAAAAAATAGGAAGACTGTATACAGGATGACCCGAACCCCAAGAGAAGGTCAAGACTTGACCTGATCGACCAGGAATAAAGTAGGGGGAGATAGGGTCCTCAACCAGAAAATCCGAAAAAAATGTGTTTCTCACTTATTTTGTGTATATCTGTATAAAACTAACAATAATTTATTTGTACCTTAATTGACCCCAAATCAAATAACATTCAAAACCAAAGTTGTAAATAAAAATGTGTCCTAATAATAAAAATGATTGCAAAATTAAATCATGTACAGAATAAAAGTAGCCACACTTGGAAAAAGCCACTAAGCACTAATTTGAAGATTAATTCCGGCTCCGTATAATATCAAATTGAACCAATTTCACTTCCATTGAATTCTAAATTAAATTATCTTCAAAATGGCCGTGATTTCATAATTTTTGGAGTTACGGTTGAAAAGTCGGTTTTCTGGGGTGGTTTGTGCAATTTTCCCTTGTATTTTGTGCATATTGTACTTGTATATTTGTAAATATTTTTACTAAGTACTTAAAACAAAAATAAAACAAAAAAAATAATAAAAAAATAATAACATTCTTAAAACAAAAAAAGAGGCTAATTTCATCATTTACCCTTGTATATAATACCATATATGTGTATAGTATATGTATATAGTTGCAATTTTTAACCAACCATCATAAAAAAAATAAAAAAAATAACATTTTCAAATTCTAATAAATAAAGTGACGAAAAATCAAAAAAATTAGATAATTTTGTAAATAATTTTATCTTTCTATTTTATCTCTCATGTTATCTCTTCCACCAAAAAAAATTCAAAAATTCATCTCTTATCTTCTTATCCAAAAATTCAAAAATTCAAATGTCTCTCTTTTCTATTTATATGGCTCCATCTCCCTCATTCCAACCTGATCAATCATTAGAGAGAGGAGCCCGATCTCCGAGAGAAATTTCGTCGAGGAAGTTGCCTAGCCTCCAAGCCGTCCGGTGACAGCGAGTCGGCCTTGTCGAGGCGATCACGGTCTATTTTCCGCTCCTAAGGTGAGATCCAAATTTTTCTTTGCATTTATCTTAGTTTAATCGTAGTTTAGTTTTCGCATTTTATTTTCCTCGTCATTTTTGTTCCTTTAGATTCAAAAATTTTCATCACGATTCTTTCCGCTCCGACTCGATTTTTCACCTCATCGTCGCCCTCTCTCCGCCTTCTATTTCTACCGTCCACGATCGCTCAACTCCTGCCGCGTACGGTAGCCGGAGATCGGATTCGAATCCCTCATCGTTCGCTGAATCCCCATTCACTTCCCAATTTTGTAGATAAATAAAAATATTTTTTTCCCTTTACTTCTAACGTTTGTTTTGCAGAATAAATAAAAAAATAAAAAAATAAAAAAACATTTCTATATTCCTTTATTTCCTGTTTTTCGGATTTACAAAAAAAAATAAACAAAAAAAAGTTTTTTTTCTTTTCCTTCCTTGATTTGTTCACTGTTTACATAATAAAACAAAAAAAAAATAAAAATAAAAAAAAATAAAAAAATAAAACAGCAGCAGGGGGGCGGCATAGCCAGCACCCCCGCCGCCCATCGCCGGTCGCCACCCCAGCCACAGGCGGCCCTCGAGCCGTGCCGCCACGCTCCAGCCCGCGCCTCCGAGCCACAGCCTCCGTCTACCGCCGCCTGCGCAACGGCTCCACCGCCTCCCAGCCGCGTTTTCGCCCCCGCGAGTGGCGCTCCAGGCGCACGCGTCTTCAACCGCCACGAGGGGCAGCAGCGACGCCAACAGCTGCGGCCCCCCCTCCTTGACGCCGACCTCCAACGCCGCAAGGCGGCGCAGATCTTCACGTCAGCGCCGCCCCGCGCCACATCCGAAGCCGCGTGCGCCCTTCGTCGTGAGCGCCGCCCCGCGCCACCTCTGAAGCACGTGCCCCACCACGGAGCCACGCCGCACCGACCGCCACCCTTCCGCTGTAGCCGCGTCCTCCCCGCTCCCCTGTAGCCGCCCCACGTGGGGAGGAAGAAGAGGGGCGGCTCCCTTGAGCCCTTTGACTTGTGCCCAAAGCAACACACAGGAGAACCCTAGGTGGGGTTTAAAAAAATTATATCTGCGAAAATTACAAAAGAAGCTCCTGAAGATTTCAAATTTACAAAAACGCCCCTGCCAGAGCTTCAAGTCACATGTTTTGCATGCTCCTTACTGGGTAAATTGCGAAATTCTTCTTGATTTTATTTATTGCTCTACTTCTGCAAAAACTTTGAACAAATTACATTTCAGTCTACAACTTTTGCAGTATTTACAATTTGGTCCCTGAACTGCAGAACATTAATTTGTGTGCTCTCTTTAATTGAAATGCATGTTATTTGTGATCCAAAAATTTTGAGAAAATTGCGCTAGGCTCCTGAGGTGATTCCTTTATTAGCATAAATTTTCTATTGCATTTCTCTTTCATTTATTATCATTAAAAAATCAAAAACATGTCATTTTGCCTTGGTTGAAATTCCAAAATTCATAAAAATTCGAAAATACCTCTAAAAATTCCAAAAAAATTAGAGTAGTTGTATTTCATTGTCTTTTAATTTCTGACCATTTTTCACGCAATAATTATTTATAAAACTCAAAAAATTGAAAAATATCAAAAAAATTCTAAAAATCATAAAATTTTTTACAAAAATCCAAAAATTGCGATTTCAGTTCCTATTTGTAGATATTTTCTTCTAGTTTTTTTTAAAAATAATTTCCAGGAGTTTTAGGCATTTAAAATATTTTTAAATTGCAAATTACTATAGGCTGTGCACATTTTCTTGTTTCCTCACTATTTGATTTTTAGAAAAATACAAAAACATCTGAAAATTCCACAAAAATTCTCAAAAACATTTCGAAACTTTTAAAACCCAAAAATATTTTCTTCGAATTTTTCTGAGTATTTTTGACTAATTGAAAATATGCAAAAAGAGTTGGTGTGCGTATCTTTTATCTTGTGAATATTGCATCGTGTTATTTTTGAAAAAAAAATTTTAAAATCAAAATCACAAAAAATTTGAAAATCAGAAAATATAAAAAAATAAAAAATAAAAAAAATTTAAAAAATAAAAAGATTCAAAAAAATCACAAAAACTAAGGATAGTTGTCCTTTGAGATTCCTGTTTTCTTTTAATTAGTTTCTGGTTAATTGAATAACCCTCGGGAATTGTAGCCTCCCTGAGTTCGACCCTGTCCGCTATACAGGTTAATAAGTAGCAAAAATAAAAAAAATAATCTTTTGTTGACGCGGGTTTTGGGGAAAAACAACGACCTATTTACCATCAATTAATTTCCGTCCTCGAAAAATCTGGTTCAACAGAGAGCGTGAGGAAGAGGAGCCGAAGTTCAGGAGCCACGGAATAGCCGCAAAAATAACCGTAGCTAGGTTTAGATTAGATTAGTTTATTTTTCTGTAGATTTATTAATTTGTAATAATACAGAGACAAACTTGGACACTTGGTAGATTTCGGGGTTTGTTTCGCCGAGCATCGGTGTGCTCGGGGGACCTCACCGAGATTTTCGCAGTTTTCACGGTTTTGTAGATTTTTGACTGTTTATTACTGCTTATTTGATTTACGCAATTTTCAGCCCTAGCTTAAGAGTTTTTCATTGATTGTGACGTAATCAATTTAGGCCAAACCCTAATTATCTGCATGTTCCTATAGCTCGATAATTGGACTTAATTAATTAAATCACCAAGAAAACCCGGATTATTTGAGCTCTGGTCCATGTGCCTTGAGGAGTCACATACAACGCGTGCAGGACCTGTTGTGGCAGACACCGAGTGGCTCCCAAGATAGGACTTCAGACCTAGGCTCGAGTACTCGGCTACTGTTCTTCACTAGTAGAACTGCTTTGTTTAGGGCCGGTTTTCCGCGTGCATCATATAGGTAGTTTATATTCAGTCTTTATTTATACGTGGATCACCCTGCATGTAGACTGTTGGAGTCAGGTATGCATTTGTTACTCTGCATGCATCATTGATTCCCACGTATGGCTTTTTCGTCTTCTCCCCGGTTTTTGGACTAAAAATAATCAGGAGAACCGAAAAATTTGTTAGGCATTGTTTGATCTGAAAAATACCTAAAAAAACAAAAAAACTATAAAATTGGGACTGCTATATAAACCTGACCCTAAAAGACACTTCACCAAAAATCTGTCTTGGGGAGAGCAACCCCCTCATTGGCTGATTTGATTACGCGAGAGAGTGACCCGCAAACTAGGCTAGAGCCACATCCGAGCCCTGATCAGACTACCGACCTTTTATACGGGACAGTTTGTTTGGCGGATTGGATTCCTACCAGGTCACGTAACGACCCTGATATCCTGACATGATCACCTAAATAAAATCGACAAGATAATTGACCATACTCTTACGGTCTTGAGGTCAGCGTGGAGTTGGTGAATTCCGAGTTTGTATTTCTCATCTTGTTTGATTCCAGATCTCATCCGCCAGACTCGCTAGATCAAGATGATGGGCAAGAGGTCTCTTAGGCAGCCTCTGGCTGCAACCGCTCTTTAGCACTCCAGCCCGTTTATCTAGGTTGGTTCGTGAGAGCCCAGACCCGCTCTCCGAACCCGAGATCGATTCCGCCCATTTCCCCCTTGACCACCCTTCTTCCTGTCCTGAGATGCCCGTGCCAGATGCGAGTCGATAGACAAATGATATTTAAGCACCTGAGTTTGGGTCTTTTGCGTTTATAGAGACCATGGCCAGCAGCGAGGATCACACCGAGGGTCAGAGGCCAGAGACGACCACATATGTACTGGACCAGGGAGCGATCAACACCACCATGTTAGCCTCCATTGAGATGATGCAGAGACAGATACGAGACCAGGGGGATTTCATGATGGAGATGTGGAGAGAGATGGAGAGGCTCCGAGAGCAGAGAGCAACTGCGAGACAAAGGACGGAGAGACCCCGAGCAGCCGGTAGCAGAGCCGAGACCCATGCAGGAGTTGCACAACCCTGGATCGACATTGACGCACCAGTGGGTTGTTCTTCTGGTGATCGTGGGGGACTTCAAGTTCCCCCCGAACACACTTCAGTTACTCCCCCGCTTCCACGGCTTGCCACTGAGGTGCCCTATCTTCATCTCCAGGAGTTCGAGATGATATGCAGCACCGTCCACGATCGTAAGGTGGACAAGGATACTATTCAGATGATTGCTTTTCCTTTCTCCCTGGCCGACAGAGCAGCCAATAGGCTGAAGCATTTGGGGAGATCTGTGTACACCTGGGAGCAGCTCTGCACCGAGTACTTGAAAAAATACTATCCACTCGGGCAGACGAATGAAGCGAGGGCCCTGATCAGCAACTTCTCCATGCGCCCCAACGAGCAGTTCCATGAGGCATGGGAGAGGTTCAGAGAGCTGACTGACGAATGTGTTGGACATGTGAGCCCACGGCGAGCCATTATGCAATAAATGTTATTGCGAATATCAGTCCCTGATCTGAAATGAAGAATAAATAATTTGCATAATAGGTCCCTCTGTACAATTAGGGATATGTACCATGGCTGTCTTAAATGATCATACAGCTGTTGATTCAATTATTGAATCATAGAGGCTAGTGCTTGGATGAATATCTAAAGGGTTAGATTGAGGACTCATCAAGCACCGTCAAATGATTATTAAGATGTGATCTCCAGCCTGAGTAGGAGATGGCAATCCTTTCTCACATAGGCTGATATCTGACCGACCTCTTGATGTAGGTCCTCTGCATAGGAATAGAGATTCGGAGGTGTCAGATTAGTTAAGTCAAAGAGTTGACTTAACGAGATCGAGATAACCTAAGTCCTATGTTGAATGCTGTCACGGCATAGGCATGCATCCTCTGACCGGAGACAGATGTATTGCTATATGTCTGAGTATGTACATTTGGCAGACCAATAGGTTGATGACCTAACCAAGGTCTATACACCGGCGCATTGGTATGCATATAAGGGCATATGAGTAATACGATCTCTCAAAGGGATCATACAAGTTCAATACTGAACCGGAAGACATGAGCTCACTCATGAGATATTGGGAAGAATCAAATTCCGTGCACGGTCGTCTCGCTTTGGAAGCTTGACTGAATTTGTAGGTTTGATATATACTTTTGGAAAGTATATGATCAAGACCTAGGTATGATATATGTTTTTGGAAAGTATATGATCGATACCAAATCCCAATGATCAAATGAGAAACTTGGTGATCAAACCCTGAAGAAGACAGTGAAAAATAGATCTTGATCTTCGGGTTGACCATGGGTCTTCCAGTATGCAGGATGTACAGGTATTGGGAATACCTGAGGGTGATGTGATCATAAACGATTGTATATCCATGACGCTTCCATTCCGAGGGAGTGATGAAACAGGTCTGGATTTTAGTGACTCCTTCCAGTAGAGAAGCAATCTGATCTTAGTCCAAGTGTTGGACATTGGTCTGAATGAGATTCAGATGTAATGAGAAGATTAGATTTGTGGTCTTGATTTAATCAAGCATCTATGGGAGGTTCGTAAGATCTGGATTTGAGATAATA
Organism: Ottelia alismoides; assembly: GCA_037367405.1. Taxonomy (NCBI): domain Eukaryota; kingdom Viridiplantae; phylum Streptophyta; class Magnoliopsida; order Alismatales; family Hydrocharitaceae; genus Ottelia; species Ottelia alismoides. The sequence goes on from JAZKJV010005007.1 coordinate 801,811, forward strand.
TCTCAATATCCAAGTCACTATACGTGGAATAATACAATCGCCCTGTCCTTATCTCCAAGTATCTGCGGAGAAAGCACATTATTCATGAAAGGGTTCAAGAATAATTCTTTTGATGAAATATCCAAGCAAGGACTTGATGATTAAATGAGATTTAATTATCAAGCTTAATATGAATATAATTCATATTGTGAAAATGATTATCTAAGATAATTAAATGGGATTTAATTATCAAAGATTAAGAGAATGTGGATAACACTATCCATGATATATGTGTGTTATAAATATGATTTATAATATACATATATAATAGAGAGAATCTATGTAAATAGCATTTGTTAATTAATTGTGTGGATTGGATTCACATTAATTAATTAATTGGAAATGTAATTTACAAATTAGTTTGGGTTGTGAATATGATTCACATAATGATCAATGGCATGATTGAAATATTCACAAATTAATTTGGAATTAATTTGGTGGATATTATTGCAATAATAGTTATTGCAATTTATTAAGAAATAATAAGATAAAATAAAAGGAGACAAAATAACACCCTATAATTTAGGGTGGTTGGTTGACTCCCTTTTTGTTGTCACATTATCTCTTAATTAGTTAAATTAAATTATGCTGATAATGTTGCAACATATTTTAATTTAAATTAATGTTGTTGGTTTTAACCAACAACAATCATAGCCATTGATTTAGCATGGACCAAGCATAGCCCTTGGATCCATGTGTTCCATGGATTGAGATCCATTGGACCCTAAACTAGTATAAAAGGAGGGCTAGGGTAGCCTTTCCAAGTTACGACAACAACAACATTCTTGAGTTGAAGAACTCTACTCTCTCTCTCTCCCATTCTCGTGGGGTCTCCCTAATATTCAAGTGGCCGTCCACTTTGTGTATTAGGAAGGAGATCATTTTTTTCTATGCCTCGACGCTTGGATCTTCGTCAAAGGATTGCGGGAAGGACGCGACTCATCATCGTGCCCGCAAGCGCATTCTCCGTGGGTCAGACTTAAGATAGGAAGATCTCTACTTTGGGATCTCGCGATCACAACCACGCTTCAAGAGGTATTCCTTGTACTTTGTGGTTTGATGAAACGATCCGAGAAGTGTTCTCGTGATTATGTGGTTTCATCTTAGTTAAAAATTTTAATTTCCGCTGCATCTAGCATCTAGTACGACTAGTTGCTCCGATTGCATACGATGCGATCGACATGCTTCCGTGATGCGCTTGAGGATTCTCAATATCCTTCAAGTGGTATCAGAGCCAGGTTGAATAAGGTTTTGGATATGATCCATAGACCTTAGACGATTTGGTTCTTGAAAGGGTTGCGAAATTTTTACTGCATTTCAATTTTCGCACCTCTGTCTAATTGAATTTTTCGGTACTGTTTAAAATGTTTAAACACGAAATTTTCAATTGAATTTTGTTTCCCATTAAACAAGGAAACTATAGGACTTGAGTTTACTAAATTTGGACTTCATTTGCTCAAGATATGGCTTTTTGAATATGACTATATTCACTGTTGCGGGAACTGCGGATTTGAACGTAATTAATGAGATAAATACGGTTTTAATCCGCCTTGAAATGCGTGAATTATCACTTGGATTCTTTAATAAAGCAAATAGGCAATCTTTGGAAACTGAGTTTGCATTTTTTGGATTTAAATTGATCAAGATAAGTTAATTTTAGTGATTGGGGGTCACTGCTGGAAATTAACAATTTTGATCTTGAACCTTGTGATATGTCATTCAATTATCATGATGAAAATTAATTGTTAATTTTCTGGAATAATTAGTGATAAATATTTGTGAAATATTTAAATAAATAATTATTTAATTGAATGACATTTGCCTAAACCACAATGATGAGATATTAGATCTTGATCATTGGTTCATCAACAAACATTGCTTTCATGAAAACCATAGTTTATCCTACAATTGTTGTAGGACAACTTTTACATGAAAAACCCTTTTTGCTTGAATAGGATTGGGGATTTGTCTAGCAAATCTCCTTATAATCAAAAATGTTTTGATTTATATTATATGGTATAATTTCGGTTGAAAAACCGATGAACATCTCAAAGTACATGATGGTCTATCTGGTATTATCCTTTCCCGAGGCGGATGTGGTGCCTAGTCGGAGAGCATTGGGGTAGCGGGTTGCAACGTATGTGGTCCATCCCACTCTCGTCGGTACTGGCCATGACAGCGGGTAGAGACTGTATAATACCGGAGACAGACAATGTGTATTTTTCTAATTATTAAAATTCGAATAATACGTACTTTGAGTATATACCTACTATTCAAGTAAAAGACATGTTTATTGATTGATGATTGGATTGATGATTAATTTAATGTGATTAAATTAATTATATCCAATAAACACTCTATTTTGAATAGATGTGTATTTCCCTTGGAAGAATTAATTATGTGAATATGATTCACAATAATTAATTACAATTTGAATATGAGGTGGAGGATCACATAAGTGACATCCATGGTCTCCCGTCAAGGCAAAGGATTTCGTCTCCAGTTGTTGTGTATAGGAGACGCCTGTCCGAAGTGACAGATCCTTTACATGATTTAATTGGATCGGGTTCTTTGCTTCTCGAAAGAGTAAGGCCGTATACGTAGTGACCCCAATATCGGGTCCTCATATTATTGGGGCGATATTGGATTGCGTATAGCGAGTATTAAGCCTGTTGACGGTTGGTTCAATTAATGACGGGTCAACATCATCTTAGGGGTGGTGGGCCCGGGTGTTAAAGATCGAATTGGGAAATGCAAGTTGGACTTGCAAGGCGGAATGTGTTCCTGCTTCTTTTTATCCGAGTTGTAGGTTCTCATATTATTGGGATGCAACAAAGATAGGAAAGGAGATCCCAGATCTTGCTAGAGATATAATGGTAAGAATATCTCTTACATTGAAAGTGATTAAGGGAATGAACTTTCAGTGTTGACAAGGCAAGACAACTTTGATATAAAAATTCCTAAATCAAAGTAAAACATGTATATATAATATATATACATTTATGCAAATTTCTTATTTCAGATAATCCTTCATTAAACCCACTCAATGTTATACTCAATGATAACGAGTAAAATATCTTGGATTGGACTCATGATCCAGATATTGTACTTGCAATTGAACACAGAATCTATGTGGTTGCAATGTGCAAGTTTCCTCAACATAATGAGGAATGACAATTAAATAAGACAATAAGACATCACCTTAGGGTTTGTATGTCTCTATAGTCTTGATCTTTCATCGAGTGTACTTTGGAAGTGACATGTCGATGGTGATCGTAATTGTCGGATAATCCTTATAAAATAAAAGAAGATATTTTGGCATACATATGTGCTCTGGACATTTAATCATGAATGGCATGGTTCTCTACATTATGCAGAATGGTGGCTCGAAAGAGATGATGTATTCAAAATGTTTGAATACCTACCTGAACCTAAGTCTCTAAGAGTGAATATGTATGTAGATATGATGAGTGTCATCATTCTACTATCTATACTCAAGTCATTCATGATGCTTCATAATAATCATTTTGAATGAATTTAATGAAGCATGTATAAATGTTGAAATGCTCTTACATTAAATTCTTTTGAATTCAACATAAGAGATTCTTTGTCTTGAACAATGGTTGTTTATAGATGAAGAGAGCACAGTGGAAGCATGGGTTGAACCCATGTGAGAAGGAAAGTCAAAGAGTTGATCATACTTCTGTGACTTCCGTATGACATCCAAAGAGTTGGATGAATGCCAATACTGCAATAAGTTGATGTGTTGATAGTATGACTATCAAATCTGTCTAAAATCCTTAGTGAAGGACTCAGATAGAGCATCAGAATAATCTACATATAATCATTGACTTTGACTTACTTATTTTATAAGATAAAGTCTGATAATTGTATCCCAATCTTCTAGTGATATTTGCAATTGGTTGCATATACATATTAGAAGATTAGAAATTTGATCTTAAGGTTTAGTAGTCATCTACATGGATATTGTTGTAATTGTTGCAACAGTCTCTGTTGGATAGATGGACTTCATATTCTCAGTGGGAGAGCCCTTAGTCTTAGAGAATGTCTCTATGACCTAGATATTAGAATACCCCATTGTTTGTTTCTAAATGTTGGAAATAAACATGAATTCTGAGATAGAACTATCATAAAAGGTTATGATGGATATATTTCAGATAGTAATCTAACATCTAATGGACTCCACAAAATTAGAAAATTAATGAATGGTTCATTAAGATTTCTAATACTGAAAATCAAACCTTATAAGATCAATAGGAGGATGAAGATCATTTGACAATGATCTGGCATCAAGCCTTGGACATTTGTCTGTTGATTTGATCAATAGACTAGTAAGATACGAAACTTTAGAATGTCTAAAATTTCAAATCTTACATGCTTGTGAATATTGTTTTCAAAGTAAAATGTCCAATACACCCTTCTCTAGGAATGGTGTTAGATGTCGAGGTATTCAAGATCTCATACATATTGATGTATGTAGATCATCTATATAATAATAAACATTATGGATATGTGATATCTATTAATGATTATGTATGATATGAGATTTCTTCTCTTCACCTGAGAAACCTTTGAAATGTTCAAAGATTTCACAATTTTGGTTTAGAACCAAAATTTGAAGGAAGAATAAATGAATTTGATCTAACCAAGGTAGCAAGTACCTATTAGATAAAATTCAAAGAATACCTTATAGAGATATGAATATCATTTCTATCTCACTCCTCCTGGTAAACCTGAACTCAATGGAGTTGTAGGGAGATACAATTGGATCATGTGTGACATGATTTGATCAATGATGAATTTTAGCATAATTATCCTCTTAGTTTCCATGTATATATGTGTAGTAGAGACTACAATATATATCCTTAATAAGATTCCATGCAAGTAAGCTGGAATCTAGCACTTGAGAGTGCTACTTCATTAGGAAAATAAAGGATGGTATTGGATACCTACTTTATGACCTTGAGATTCTTAAAAGATATCATTTCTGAGAATGTGATTCTTAGTAGATTGAGACTCTCTTGAGAATCGAGATGAAAATGAAGTAAATGAACTCATTTAATCTTGAGAAGATAACGAGGCTCCTGAAATAGGAAACTAAAAGGACAATTAAAGATGAAACATTAATACCTCTTCAAATGAGTTTGAAGATGTATTCCAAGTGTCAGTTAAGTCTGACAATGATCGGATTTCATGTGATGAAGCTCCTGAGGATCATGACATGGAAAGATGGATATTAGCAATAAAGTCTAGAGTAGACTTCATATACAAGTGTTGTATATGGACCCTCGAGGATCCACCTATAAGGGTTAGACCCGTTAAGGTGTAAATGGATCTTCAAGAGAAGAGGGAACCTGATGAGAAGGTAGAGACCTTCAAAGCTCCTTTCGTAGCCACAAGCTACACACCGGAAGAGAAGACATTGCTTGCAATGAGACTTGCTCTTCGGTAACCATGCTTAAACTCATCAGAATATTGCTAACCTTAGCTACACAACTTGACTATTGCATCTTCAGGATCTAATTCAAGATTGCATTCCTCTAAGAATACCTCTCAGAGGATATTCACATGAAGTAACCCCAGGGCTTCATGGTTGAGGAAAGAAATGTGTGAAAGCTAATGAAATCCATCTATGGACTCAAATAAGCATCTTGTTGTTGGAACATAAGATTTGATGAAATTATAAATGTTATGATTTCAAATAGAATCTTGATGAACCATGTGAAGCTTAGTGGGAGTGCCATTGTGTTCATCGTGCTAAACGTAGATAATATCCTAATCATTTGGAATGATATAAGGATGATAATAAGTGTTTTATAGACTGGCTATTCCATACCTTGAGATATGATCTCAAGAATACCTCTTAGATCTTAGTTCTGAAGTTGTTCAGAATCAAAGAAAAGAGGGTATTGGGACTGTCACATTTGTAGTACACCTTGGACATATTCCATTCTTGGAAATTCCAAGAAAGGCTTCCTTCCTTGAGATTTGGTACTGACCTATCTAAAGGGATAGCACCTCAAAGAGTTGAGGAAGTGAATGCTAGAACTGCTTGCACTTGTGCATCAGTTACGAGAAGCTTAGTGTATGCTTGATGTGTACAAAAGCCAGATATCTGCCATGCAGTGGGAGTAGTAAACTGTTACTAATCCTACAGATAGAACACTTGATTGCAGTAATAACAATATCTTCAAGAAATTAAGATTTTTAGATGGAAATCTAAAAGGTCTTAACTGCGAATACCGTAGGAGATAGTGATCTCCAGGAATAAGGGTATTCTGATAAGGATTATGGAAATACTGGTTATAATAGTGTCAAGGACACTATATCTGCTTTGACTAGATTGAGTATAGGTTGCATTAGATGCAACATTCGCATTGGATGCGAGCACTGTTACCTAGGGATATGCAAGTGCCGTAAAAGGACTTGGCATAGTCTTTTGGGAACAGAGTGACTGATCAGCTTACCTAGCTATTTCTAAATAGCCTATGATTGTCACATGAGTGTGAGTTTAAATGATTAGCCCATTAATGGCTCTTTGGGCTAGTGGGAGATTGTTGGACATGTGAGCCCACGGCGAGCCATTATGCAATAAATGTTATTGCGAATATCAGTCCCTGATCTGAAATGAAGAATAAATAATTTGCATAATAGGTCCCTCTGTACAATTAGGGATATGTACCATGGCTGTCTTAAATGATCATACAGCTGTTGATTCAATTATTGAATCATAGAGGCTGGTGCTTGGATGAATATCTAAAGGGTTAGATTGAGGACTCATCAAGCACCGTCAAATGATTATTAAGATGTGATCTCCAGCCTGAATAGGAGATGGCAATCCTTTCTCACATAGGCTGATATCTGACCGACCTCTTGATGTAGGTCCTCTGCATAGGAATAGAGATTCGGAGGTGTCAGATTAGTTAAGTCAAAGAGTTGACTTAACGAGATCGAGATAACCTAAGTCCTATGTTGAAAGCTGTCACAGCATAGGCATGCATCCTCTGACCGGAGACAGATGTATTGCTATATGTCTGAGTATGTACATTTGGCAGACCAATAGGTTGATGACCTAACCAAGGTCTATACACCGGCGCGTTGGTATGCATATAAGGGCATATGAGTAATACGATCTCTCAAAGGGATCATACAGGTTCAATACTGAACCGGAAGACATGAGCTCACTCATGAGATATTGGGAAGAATCAAATTCCGTGCACGGTCGTCTCGCTTTGGAAGCTTGACTGAATTTGTAGGTTTGATATATACTTTTGGAAAGTATATGATCAAGACCTAGGTATGATATATGTTTTTGGAAAGTATATGATCGATACCAAATCCCAATGATCAAATGAGAAACTTGGTGATCAAACCCTGAAGAAGACAGTGAAAAATAGATCTTGATCTTCGGGTTGACCATGGGTCTTCCAGTATGCAGGATGTACAGGTATTGGGAATACCTGAGGGTGATGTGATCATAAACGATTGTATATCCATGACGCTTCCATTCCGAGGGAGTGATGAAACAGGTCTGGATTTTAGTGACTCCTTCCAGTAGAGAAGCAATCTGATCTTAGTCCAAGTGTTGGACATTGGTCTGAATGAGATTCAGATGTAATGAGAAGATTAGATTTGTGGTCTTGATTTAATCAAGCATCTATGGGAGGTTCGTAAGATCTGGATTTGAGATAATATCTCAATATCCAAGTCACTATACGTGGAATAATACAATCACCCTGTCCTTATCTCCAAGTATCTGCGGAGAAAGCACATTATTCATGAAAGTGTTCAAGAATAATTCTTTTGATGAAATATCCAAGCAAGGACTTGATGATTAAATGAGATTTAATTATCAAGCTTAATATGAATATAATTCATATTGTGAAAATGATTATCTAAGATAATTAAATGGGATTTAATTATCAAAGATTAAGAGAATGTGGATAACACTATCCATGATATATGTGTGTTATAAATATGATTTATAATATACATATATAATAGAGAAAATCTATGTAAATAGCATTTGTTAATTAATTGTGTGGATTGGATTCACATTAATTAATTAATTGGAAATGTAATTTACAAATTAGTTTGGGTTGTGAATATGATTCACATAATGATCAATGGCATGATTGAAATATTCACAAATTAATTTGGAATTAATTTGGTGGATATTATTGCAATAATAGTTATTGCAATTTATTAAGAAATAATAAGATAAAATAAAAGGAGACAAAATAACACCCTATAATTTAGGGTGGTTGGTTGACTCCCTTTTTGTTGTCACATTATCTCTTAATTAGTTAAATTAAATTATGTTGATAATGTTGCAACATATTTTAATTTAAATTAATGTTGTTGGTTTTAACCAACAACAATCATAGCCATTGATTTAGCATGGACCAAGCATAGCCCTTGGATCCATGTGTCCCATGGATTGAGATCCATTGGACCCTAAACTAGTATAAAAGGAGGGCTAGGGTAGCCTTTCCAAGTTACGACAACAACAACATTCTTGAGTTGAAGAACTCTACTCTCTCTCTCTCCCATTCTCGTGGGGTCTCCCTAATATTCAAGTGGCCGTCCACTTTGTGTATTAGGAAGGAGATCATTTTTTTCTATGCCTCGACGCTTGGATCTTCGTCAAAGGATTGCGGGAAGGACGCGACTCATCATCGTGCCCGCAAGCGCATTCTCCGTGGGTCGGACTTAAGATAGGAGGATCTCTACTTTGGGATCTCGCGATCACAAACACGCTTCAAGAGGTATTCCTTGTACTTTGTGGTTTGATGAAACGATCCGAGAAGTGTTCTCGTGATTATGTGGTTTCATCTTTAAAGTTAAAAATTTTAATTTCCGCTGCATCTAGCATCTAGTACGACTAGTTGCTCCGATTGCATACGATGCGATCGACACGCTTCCGTGATGCGCTTGAGGATTCTCAATATCCTTCAAGTGGTATCAGAGCCAGGTTGAATAAGGTTTTGGATATGATCCATAGACCTTAGACGATTTGGTTCTTGAAAGGGTTGCGAAATTTTTACTGCATTTCAATTTTCGCACCTCTGTCTAATTGAATTTTTCGGTACTGCTTAAAATGTTTAAACACGAAATTTTCAATTGGATTTTATTCCTTATTAAACAAGGAAACCATAGGACTTGAGTTTACTAAATTTGGACTTCATTTGCTCAAGATATGGCTTTTTGAATATGACTATATTCACTGTTGCGGGAACTGCGGATTTGAACGTAATTAATGAGATAAATACGGTTTTAATCCGCCTTGAAATGCGTGAATTATCACTTGGATTCTTTAATAAATCAAATAGGCAATCTTTGGAAACTGAGTTTGCATTTTTTGGATTTAAATTGATCAAGATAAGTTAATTTTAGTGATTGGGGGTCACTGCTGGAAATTAACAATTTTGATCTTGAACCTTGTGATATGTCATTCAATTATCATGATGAAAATTAATTGTTAATTTTCTGGAATAATTAGTGATAAATATTTGTGAAATCTTTAAAGAAATAATTATTTAATTGAATGACATTTGCCTAAACCACAATGATGAGATATTAGATCTTGATCATTGGTTCATCAACAAACATTGCTTTCATGAAAACCATAGTTTATCCTACAATTGTTGTAGGACAACTTTTACATGAAAAACCCTTTTTGCTTGAATAGGATTGGGGATTTGTCTAGCAAATCTCCTTATAATCAAAAATGTTTTGATTTATATTATATGGTATAATTTCGGTTGAAAAACCGATGAACATCTCAAAGTACATGATGGTCTATCTGGTATTATCCTTTCCCGAGGCGGATGTGGTGCCTAGTCGGAGAGCATTGGGGTAGCGGGTTGCAACGTATGTGGTCCGTCCCACTCTCGTCGGTACTGGCCATGACAGCGGGTAGGGACTGTATAATACCGGAGACAGACAATGTGTATTTTTCTAATTATTAAAATTCGAATAATACGTACTTTGAGTATATACCTACTATTCAAGTAAAAGACATGTTTGTTGATTGATGATTGGATTGATGATTAATTTAATGTGATTAAATTAATTATATCCAATAAACACTCTATTTTGAATAGATGTGTATTTCCCTTGGAAGAATTAATTATGTGAATATGATTCACAATAATTAATTACAATTTGAATATGAGGTGGAGGATCACATAAGTGACATCCATGGTCTCCCGTCAAGGCAAAGGATTTCGTCGCCAGTTGTTGTGTATAGGAGACGCCTGTCCGAAGTGACAGATCCTGTACATGATTTAATTGGATCGGGTTCTTTGCTTCTCGAAAGAGTAAGGCCGTATACGTAGTGACCCCAATATCGGGTCCTCATATTATTGGGGCGATATTGGATTGCGTATAGCGAGTATTAAGCTAAGCCTATTGACGGTTGGTTCAATTAATGACGGGTCAACATCATCTTAGGGGTGGTGGGCCCGGGTGTTAAAGACCGAATTGGGAAATGCAAGTTGGACTTGCAAGGCGGAATGTGTTCCCGCTTCTTTTTATCCGAGTTGTAGGTTCTCATATTATTGGGATGCAACAAAGATAGGAAAGGAGATCCCAGATCTTGCTAGAGATATAATGGTAAGAATATCTCTTACATTGAAAGTGATTAAGGGAATGAACTTTCAGTGTTGAAAAGGCAAGACAACTTTGATATAAAAATTCCTAAATCAAAGTAAAACATGTATATATAATATATATACATTTATGCAAATTTCTTATTTCAGATAATCCTTCATTAAACCCACTCAATGTTATACTCAATGATAACGAGTAAAATATCTTGGATTGGACTCATGATCCAGATATTGTACTTGCAATTGAACACAGAATCTATGTGGTTGCAATGTGCAAGTTTCCTCAACATAATGAGGAATGACAATTAAATAAGACAATAAGACATCACCTTAGGGTTTGTATGTCTCTATAGTCTTGATCTTTCATCGAGTGTACTTTGGAAGTGACATGTCGATGGTGATCGTAATTGTCGGATAATCCTTATAAAATAAAAGAAGATATTTTGGCATACATATGTGCTCTGGACATTTAATCATGAATGGCATGGTTCTCTACATTATGCAGAATGGTGGCTCGAAAGAGATGATGTATTCAAAATGTTTGAATACCTACCTGAACCTAAGTCTCTAAGAGTTAATATGTATGTAGATATGATGAGTGTCATCATTCTACTATCTATACTCAAGTCATTCATGAAGCTTCATAATAATCATTTTGAATGAATTTAATGAAGCATGTATAAATGTTGAAATGCTCTTACATTAAATTCTTTTGAATTCAACATAAGAGATTCTTTGTCTTGAACAATGGTTGTTTATAGATGAAGAGAGCACAGTGGAAGCATGGGTTGAACCCATGTGAGAAGGAAAGTCAAAGAGTTGATCATACTTCTGTGACTTCCGTATGACATCCAAAGAGTTGGATGAATGCCAATACTGCAATAAGTTGATGTGTTGATAGTATGACTATCAAATCTGTCTAAAATCCTTAGTGAAGGACTCAGATAGAGCATCAGAATAATCTACATATAATCATTGACTTTGACTTACTTATTTTATAAGACAAAGTCTGATAATTGTATCCCAATCTTCTAGTGATATTTGCAATTGGTTGCATATACATATTAGAAGATTAGAAATTTGATCTTATGGTTTAGTAATCATCTACATGGATATTGTTGTAATTGTTGCAACAGTCTCTGTTGGATAGATGGACTTCATATTCTCAGTGGGAGAGCCCTTAGTCTTAGAGAATGTCTCTATGACCTAGATATTAGAATACCCCATTGTTTGTTTCTAAATGTTGGAAATAAACATGAATTCTGAGATAGAACTATCATAAAAGGTTATGATGGATATATTTCAGATAGTAATCTAACATCTAATGGACTCCACAAAATTAGAAAATTAATGAATGGTTCATTAAGATTTCTAATACTGAAAATCAAACCTTATAAGATCAATAGGAGGATGAAGATCATTTGACAATGATCTGGCATCAAGCCTTGGACATTTGTCTGTTGATTTGATCAATAGACTAGTAAGATACGAAACTTTAGAATGTCTAAAATTTCAAATCTTACATGCTTGTGAATATTGTATTCAAAGTAAAATGTCCAATACACCCTTCTCTAGGAATGGTGTTAGATGTCGAGGTATTCAAGATCTCATACATATTGATGTATGTAGATCATCTATATAATAATAAACATTATGGATATGTGATATCTATTAATGATTATGTATGATATGAGATTTCTTCTCTTCACCTGAGAAACCTTTGAAATGTTCAAAGATTTCACAATTTTGGTTTAGAACCAAAATTTGAAGGAAGAATAAATGAATTTGATCTAACCAAGGTAGCAAGTACCTATTAGATAAAATTCAAAGAATACCTTATAGAGATATGAATATCATTTCTATCTCACTCCTCCTGGTAAACCTGAACTCAATGGAGTTGTAGGGAGATACAATTGGATCATGTGTGACATGATTTGATCAATGATGAATTTTAGCATAATTATCCTCTTAGTTTCCATGTATATATGTGTAGTAGAGACTACAATATATATCCTTAATAAGATTCCATGCAAGTAAGCTGGAATCTAGCACTTGAGAGTGCTACTTCATTAGGAAAATAAAGGATGGTATTGGATACCTACTTTATGACCTTGAGATTCTTAAAAGATATCATTTCTGAGAATGTGATTCTTAGTAGATTGAGACTCTCTTGAGAATCAAGATGAAAATGAAGTAAATGAACTCATTTAATCTTGAGAAGATAACGAGGCTCCTGAAATAGGAAACTAAAAGGACAATTAAAGATGAAACATTAATACCTCTTCAAATTAGTTTGAAGATGTATTCCATGTGTCAGTTAAGTCTGACAATGATCGGATTTCATGTGATGAAGCTCCTGAGGATCATGACATGGAAAGATGGATATTAGCAATAAAGTCTAGAGTAGACTTCATATACAAGTGTTGTATATGGACCCTCGAGGATCCACCTATCAGGGTTAGACCCGTTAAGGTGTAAATGGATCTTCAAGAGAAGAGGGAACCTGATGAGAAGGTAGAGACCTTCAAAGCTCGTTTCGTAGCCACAAGCTACACACCGGAAGAGAAGACATTGCTTGCAATGAGACTTGCTCTTCGGTAACCATGCTTAAACTCATCAGAATATTGCTAACCTTAGCTATACAACTTGACTATTGCATCTTCAGGATGTAATTCAAGATTGCATTCCTCTAAGAATACCTCTCGGAGGATATTCACATGAAGTAACCCCAGGGCTTCATGGTTGAGGAAAGAAATGTGTGAAAGCTAATGAAATCCATCTATGGACTCAAATAAGCTTCTTGTTGTTGGAACATAAGATTTGATGAAATTATAAATGTTATGATTTCAAATAGAATCTTGATGAACCATGTGAAGCTTAGTGGGAGTGCCATTGTGTTCATCGTGCTAAACGTAGATAATATCCTAATCATTTGGAATGATATAAGGATGATAATAAGTGTTTTATAGACTGGCTATTCCATACCTTGAGATATGATCTCAAGAATACCTCTTAGATCTTAGTTCTGAAGTTGTTCAGAATCAAAGAAAAGAGGGTATTGGGACTGTCACATTTGTAGTACACCTTGGACATATTCCATTCCTGGAAATTCCAAGAAAGGCTTCCTTCCTTGAGATTTGGTACTGACCTATCTAAAGGGATAGCACCTCAAAGAGTTGAGGAAGTGAATGCTAGAACTGCTTGCACTTGTGCATCAGTTACGAGAAGCTTAGTGTATGCTTGATGTGTACAAAAGCCAGATATCTGCCATGCAGTGGGAGTAGTAAACTGTTACTAATCCTACAGATAGAACACTTGATTGCAGTAATAACAATATCTTCAAGAAATTAAGATTTTTAGATGGAAATCTAAAAGGTCATAACTGCGAATACCGTAGGAGATAGTGATCTCCAGGAATAAGGGTATTCTGATAAGGATTATGGAAATACTGGTTATAATAGTGTCAAGGACACTATATCTGCTTTGACTAGATTGAGTATAGGTTGCATTAGATGCAACATTCGCATTGGATGCGAGCACTGTTACCTAGGGATATGCAAGTGCCGTAAAAGGACTTGGCATAGTCTTTTGGGAACAGAGTGACTGATCAGCTTACCTAGCTATTTCTAAATAGCCTATGATTGTCACATGAGTGTGAGTTTAAATGATTAGCCCATTAATGGCTCTTTGGGCTAGTGGGAGATTGTTGGACATGTGAGCCCACGGCGAGCCATTATGCAATAAATGTTATTGCGAATATCAGTCCCTGATCTGAAATGAAGAATAAATAATTTGCATAATAGGTCCCTCTGTACAATTAGGGATATGTACCATGGCTGTCTTAAATGATCATACAACTGTTGATTCAATTATTGAATCATAGAGGCTGGTGCTTGGATGAATATCTAAAGGGTTAGATTGAGGACTCATCAAGCACCGTCAAATGATTATTAAGATGTGATCTCCAGCCTGAGTAGGAGATGGCAATCCTTTCTCACATAGGCTGATATCTGACCGACCTCTTGATGTAGGTCCTCTGCATAGGAATAGAGATTCGGAGGTGTCAGATTAGTTAAGTCAAAGAGTTGACTTAACGAGATCGAGATAACCTAAGTCCTATGTTGAATGCTGTCACAGCATAGGCATGCATCCTCTGACCGGAGACAGATGTATTGCTATATGTCTGAGTATGTACATTTGGTAGACCAATAGGTTGATGACCTAACCAAGGTCTATACACCGGCGCGTTGGTATGCATATAAGGGCATATGAGTAATACGATCTCTCAAAGGGATCATACAGGTTCAATACTGAACCGGAAGACATGAGCTCACTCATGAGATATTGGGAAGAATCAAATTCCGTGCACGGTCGTCTCGCTTTGGAAGCTTGACTGAATTTGTAGGTTTGATATATACTTTTGGAAAGTATATGATCAAGACCTAGGTATGATATATGTTTTTGGAAAGTATATGATCGATACCAAATCCCAATGATCAAATGAGAAACTTGGTGATCAAACCCTGAAGAAGACAGTGAAAAATAGATCTTGATCTTCGGGTTGACCATGGGTCTTCCAGTATGCAGGATGTACAGGTATTGGGAATACCTGAGGGTGATGTGATCATAAACGATTGTATATCCATGACGCTTCCATTCCGAGGGAGTGATGAAACAGGTCTGGATTTTAGTGACTCCTTCCAGTAGAGAAGCAATCTGATCTTAGTCCAAGTGTTGGACATTGGTCTGAATGAGATTCAGATGTAATGAGAAGATTAGATTTGTGGTCTTGATTTAATCAAGCATCTATGGGAGGTTCGTAAGATCTGGATTTGAGATAATATCTTAATATCCAAGTCACTATACGTGGAATAATACAATCGCCCTGTCCTTATCTCCAAGTATCTGCGGAGAAAGCACATTATTCATGAAAGGGTTCAAGAATAATTCTTTTGATGAAATATCCAAGCAAGGACTTGATGATTAAATGAGATTTAATTATCAAGCTTAATATGAATATAATTCATATTGTGAAAATGATTATCTAAGATAATTAAATGGGATTTAATTATCAAAGATTAAGAGAATGTGGATAACACTATCCATGATATATGTGTGTTATAAATATGATTTATAATATACATATATAATAGAGAGAATCTATGTAAATAGCATTTGTTAATTAATTGTGTGGATTGGATTCACATTAATTAATTAATTGGAAATGTAATTTACAAATTAGTTTGGGTTGTGAATATGATTCACATAATGATCAATGGCATGATTGAAATATTCACAAATTAATTTGGAATTAATTTGGTGGATATTATTGCAATAATAGTTATTGCAATTTATTAAGAAATAATAAGATAAAATAAAAGGAGACAAAATAACACCCTATAATTTAGGGTGGTTGGTTGACTCCCTTTTTGTTGTCACATTATCTCTTAATTAGTTAAATTAAATTATGTTGATAATGTTGCAACATATTTTAATTTAAATTAATGTTGTTGGTTTTAACCAACAACAATCATAGCCATTGATTTAGCATGGACCAAGCATAGCCCTTGGATCCATGTGTCCCATGGATTGAGATCCATTGGACCCTAAACTAGTATAAAAGGAGGGCTAGGGTAGCCTTTCCAAGTTACGACAACAACAACATTCTTGAGTTGAAGAACTCTACTCTCTCTCTCTCCCATTCTCGTGGGGTCTCCCTAATATTCAAGTGGCCGTCCACTTTGTGTATTAGGAAGGAGATCATTTTTTTCTATGCCTCGACGCTTGGATCTTCGTCAAAGGATTGCGGGAAGGACGCGACTCATCATCGTGCCCGCAAGCGCATTCTCCGTGGGTCGGACTTAAGATAGGAGGATCTCTACTTTGGGATCTCGCGATCACAAACACGCTTCAAGAGGTATTCCTTGTACTTTGTGGTTTGATGAAACGATCCGAGAAGTGTTCTCGTGATTATGTGGTTTCATCTTTAAAGTTAAAAATTTTAATTTCCGCTGCATCTAGCATCTAGTACGACTAGTTGCTCCGATTGCATACGATGCGATCGACACGCTTCTGTGATGCGCTTGAGGATTCTCAATATCCTTCAGAATGCCCGCACAATGACATCACGAAGCCGAACCTAGTTCAAAGCTTCTTCTGCGGGTTGACATCAGAGCTGCAGGGCCTGGTGAACGCTTTTTGTGGCGGTTTCTACTTCGCCAAGGATGAGGATCAGGTCTGGGTCATCTACGAGGAGATGGCCAAGAACTATACAGTGATTTCCCAGACCCGACTCTACACTCAGGGATGACCACAGCCACAGACCGTGCATATTCAAAGGATAGCACGGGTTGGCGTCGGTCCTTCCACTTCGTCAGCGGCAGCCTCACAAGCTGAGTCCACAACCGCCGACATGGGTATTATCAACGAGAAGCTGGACTGGATGGAACTGATCGAGAAGAAGCAGTGCCAGAGCATATCTCAGATGGATTAGATGGCACAAATGCTGAGTGATATGAAGACACATGTCATGTGTCTCCAGGAGGCACAGAACGGCTTTTCAGCCCCATCTTCAATCACCAGGAGATCCGAGGAGCAGCGACAACTCGTCCCAGCGCTCCACTCAGCCTAGACAGGTTCACCTTGTACAGGCAAAGCCGTACCGGCAACCGCAGCCGTACTACAAGACACCACCATCCCCAGACACTCAGATGGTGGTCTACCAGCCGGATCAGCCCCTGGCAGTACTCCCGCCACCCTCTTACGAACCGGAGCCATTGATGTATGTCAATAGGATTTGGTACAACCGACCCCAGTCCGGTATCCGACGAGACCATCCCAGATTCCGATGGTCAGCCGGAGGTGCTAGTTCCCAACAACAGCCTCCAGTTCAGGGTGGTCAGTATGGCCATCAGCGAGAGCAGCACCAGCAGCCCCCATTCCCCCAGCAGCAGTCATCCGAGCCACCACAATAGTACGGTCCTCATCCCTATCAGCATGGACAGTCTTGGAGGCGATAGCAGCCTCAACAGTATCATCCCCCACAGTACCCCTCTCACCCGCACCAGCCACAACAACAACCTCACTACCAGAGAGGCCACCCGTCGGGTTCTCATGGGCCAGCCCATGAGAACCCCGCCTTAGATGAACTAGCCCACCTCATGATCGAGTAGTAAGCTACATTCAGACGGGAGATGGATGAGTTCCGCCAGGAGATGCGAGAGATTGTGAGAGGGAAGGCCGCCGTTCCTGCCCAGATTGATCCGAACCCGAACAATCTGAAGAGGAAGTCTGAGCAGGTAGAGTTCACAGAGATTACCACTCCTAGTGATTCCTTTGGTGATTTGTCTGCATACATGTTTGATGCTGATTTTGTTACACATAGGAGCGGTAGGATGCCAGCAGGCGGTGCCTCATCTGAGCGATGACACCATGCCACTTCCAGGGCGCCAGGCGAGGAGGAGCGCGATACTGACGCCGCAAGAGATGATGACGGTGGTACTGATGCCACCATGGATGTTGATCCAGCTGACGGTACTGAGGCCATCGATTCACCAGTTGGAGGAGGTGGTACTGACGCCACCGCAGTTGCTGAGCCAGAGTGCGGTACTGATGCCGCGAGACGACATGCCGAGGGTGGTACTGAGGCCACCATTTCTACTTCTGCTAGTCCTGTTGCCTTTCCGTCTGTACATGTATCTCAGGACATTTCTGGAAATAAAGGAAAGGGTATGTTATTTTCGGATCCACATGTGTTGATTGATGATGTTTGTGTGGATTCCGCTGTTCATGAGCATGCCAGACCCTCTCCTATTCCTTCATCTGAGAAGGACCCTGTGATACCCTTTCCACGAGGACTTCACATGGAAAAGGGGAAGAAAACCGAAAATCCAAAAAAGAATCACCAGATAGAGTTCATCCAGCAGATGATAGATTGATTCCATATCCAGTTGACTCTTCAGGAGGCCTTGGAGCACATCCCGCTACTCCAAAGATCACTCAGAGAGAGGACCACAGTTAGGATGAAGAGGAGGAACCATCAGTCTGACATCCATGTGCTTACTCGTGCCACATGTTTCGCGATACAGAACCGTCTACCAGCCAAGAGGCCAGATGCAGGAGCCCCGTATGTCAGATGCCACATTCAAGAGTAGAGGATCGATCGCACTCTGTTAGACAACGGTTCTTTGATCAACCTACTTCCGACAGCCCTTTTCGACCGTTTCGAGTTGGGCATTCTCCAAAAGAGCAGGACAGTCCTTCTGTTTGCTGATCGATCAGTCAAGAGGCCGAAGGGGTTGCTGAAGGACGTTGTCGTCACGATTCAGGGCCTGAAATTCCCCGTGGACTTCGTTGTGTTGGACATGCACTGTGACTGATACCCCCATCATTTTAGGACGCCCATTCTTGGCCACAGCCAAGGCAGTGTCCGACCATGATAGCGGGAAGGTTTACTTTCGCGTCGAGGGCGAGAGTATACAAATAGAGACGATCGAGTAGACTAGAGCCAGAGATTCAGATTGCTCAGAGCCGACCACAGATTTAGAGCAGATGACAGAGCCAGGACGAGACATCCACGAGGATTGTGACTTTGTGATTATAGATGACGAGGCAGTTTGGGAAGATCCAATCGCACAGGCCATCCTCTCACCTTTAGAGTTCACTGATGCAGAGACACTAGCAGAGGATTGCTTGGAGAGCGCATTCCTGGTCCAGGATACATTTCAGGTCGCATATTTGATTCTTGACCGCGAGATAGATTTTTGTGAGTATGATCCCTCGGAGTCAGATACGGATTGGGAAAAGTTTGATGATTTGACACAGTGTCTGACTTCCACTGAGCCTACATCTAGAGAGGAGGTTGATTATGAGCAGAGCAGAGACATACCAGTCGAGCAACCTTCTCTAGATCCAGTTTGTGAGCGAGAGTTCTGATTCTGCCGTGCAGATTTGGCAGCATACACTTGGATTCTTCAGAAGCCAGATCCGCCAGCACCTACTTGTCCAGAGCTGAAGCCGCTACCGTCATCGCTGAAGTATAGATTCCTTGCGGGTGAGCATGAGATGTACCCGGTCATTATCTCCGCTGGTCTGACTGGAGAGCAAGAATCCCGTCTGATGGGGGTTCTTGAAAAGAACCACATGGTGATAGGATGGAGTGTAGCCGATCTCCAGGGGATCAGTCCAGCTCCGTGCTCCCACCATATCTATCTCGAGGATGAGGCAAAGCCTTCACGTGAGTTCCAGCGACGACCGAACTCGAATCTAAGAGATGTTGTCATGAAGGAGATCTCGAAATGGTGGAGCGCCAATTTTATCTACCCCATCTTCGACTCCAAGTGGGTCAGTCCGTTTCATGTGGTGCCCAAGAAGATGGGCATCACTATAGTTGTCAGTGAGTCTGGAGAGGAGATCGCTACCCGGGTACCCACTTCTTGGCGGGTCTATGTGTACTACAAACGATTGAACCAGGCCACCAAGAAGGATCATTTCCCCCTGCCCTTTATTGATCAGATTATTGAGAGGCTGGCAGGGAAGAGCCATTATTGTTTCTTGGATGGGTACTCCGGCTATAATCAGGTAACCATCGCGCCCGAGGACCAGGACAAGACTACCTTCACCAGTCCCTTCGGGACATATGCTTTCAGACGCATGCCATTTGGATTGTGCAACGCTCCGGCGACATTCCAGAGATGCATGCTATCCATCTTTTCGGACATGGAGGGGGAGTGCTTGGAGGTCTTCATGGATGATTTCTCGGTCTACGACGATACAACGACGGATTCGATCCTTGTCTTGACTGCCTAGACCGAGTCCTTTAGCGATGCATAGAGGTTCACTTAGTGTTGTCTTGGGAGAAGAGTCACTTTATGGTGACTCAAGGGACGGTGCTTGGCCATATCATCTCCAACATGAGCATGGAGGTTGATCCGACCAAGGTGGATGTCATTAGAAAACTCAATCCACCGTC
The DNA here is from genome assembly GCA_037367405.1 of Ottelia alismoides. Classification (NCBI taxonomy): domain Eukaryota; kingdom Viridiplantae; phylum Streptophyta; class Magnoliopsida; order Alismatales; family Hydrocharitaceae; genus Ottelia; species Ottelia alismoides. The sequence goes on from JAZKJV010005007.1 coordinate 822,454, forward strand.
CAACTTGCGGCAGTTACGGTCTTTTCTAGAGCACGTCGTTTTCTACCGACAATTCATTCAAGATTTCAGTAGAATTTGCCCGACCGTTGACTGATCTGTTGATGAAAGACACCGAGTTCCTTGTAGATGATAAGTGTCTATCGTCTTTTGAGACTCTCAAGAGCAGTGTTATAGAGGCTCCTGTTCTCCAGCCACCTGATTGGTCTCTCCCATTCGAGATCATGACGGACGCCTCCGATTTTGCTGTGGGGGCCGTGCTGGGATAGAGGAGGGATGGAGTCCCATTTGCTATTCACTATGCTAGCCGTATATTGAATGCCGCACAACGGAACTATACAGTCACTGAGAAATAGATGCTAGCCGTAGTTTTCACTCTAAATAAGTTCCGATCTTACATCATTGGATCTAGAGTGACCATTTACACGGATCATATCGCCATCAGGTACCTCATTGCAAAAAAGGATGCCAAAGCTAGATTAACCAGATGGATCCTTCTACTCCAGGAGTTTTATATAGAGATTAAGGATAAGCCTAGAGTCAAGAATGTGGTGGCGGATCATCTCTCCCGATTGGAGTATCTTGAGGATTTTGAGCAGACTGAGCCTATTTCTGAGACCTTCCCAGATGAGGCAATCCTTGCGATCACCTCGCTCCCATGGTATGCCGATATTGTGAACTATCTTATCGCCAAGAAAGTTCCACAAGATTGGCCCTGGTAGAAACTTGAGACCTTCCTCACGAAGGCCAAGTTTTACCATTGGGAGGATCCCGTCCTTTACCATGAGGGAGGGGATAGTATTTGGCGTCGGTGCATTCCTCAGGAGGAGCATCACAACGTCCTTACTTACTGCCACAAGCTTGAGGCAGGAGGACATCACTCTGGGAGGAGAACGACATAAAAAGTGCTCCAATCCGGCCTATGGTGGCCTACTCTCTTCAAGGACTCTGATAAGTTCGTGAAGAGGTGTACTGACTGTTAAAGGATGGGCACTTGCGGACAGCGTGATATGATGCCGATGTTAGCAATGTGAGCCCGAGGCGAACCATTCCTACAATAAATGTTATTGTAATAAATGATTTATCAATAAAAGTTATTGATGTTTTGTTTCACTCCCTTTCTGATATTGAATGAATGAATGCACTATAAGGTCCCTCTGTACAATAAGGGTTATGTACCATGGCCAACTTGATAATCATACAGCTGTTGATTCAATGAATGAATCATAGAGGCTGATGCTTGGATGAATATCTAAGGAGTTAGATAGAGGACTCATCAAGCATCATCAATGATTAACAAGTAGTGATCTCCAGTCTGAGTGGGAGATGGCAATCCCATCTCATTAGACTGATATCTGATTGACCTCTTGATGCAGGTCCTCTGCATAGGAATATTGATTCAGAGGTATCAGATTAGTTGAGTCAATGAGTTGACTTAGCGAGATCGAGATAACCAAAGACCTATGATGAATACTGTCACATCACAGGCAAACATCCTCTGACCAGAGACAGATATATTGCTATATGTCTGAGCATGTACATTTGGCAGACCAATAGGTTGATGACCTAATCAAGGTCTATACACCGGCGAGCTGGTGTGCATGTAAGGGTATATGAGTAATATGATCTCTCAAAGGGATCATACAGGTTCACTTGTGAACAGGGAGACATGAGCTCACTCATGAGGTATTGGGATTGACCAAATTCCATGCATGGTCATCATGCTTTAGAAGCATGATATGAATTTGAAGGTAAGATATATGCTTTGTGAAAGCATATGATCTGTACCATATCCCAAGGACCAAGATTGAGAAACTTAATGATTAGACTATGAAGATGACAGTGTAAAAGTGATCTTTATCTTCATGATGATCATGAGTCTTCCAGTATGCAGGATGTACAGGTATTAGGAATACCTGAAGGGTGATTTGATCATAAACGATTGTATAACCATGACGCTTCCATTCCGAGGGAGTGATGAAACAGGTATGGATTTTAGTGACTCCTCTCATCAGAGAAGTAACCTGATCTTAGTCCATTTATTGGACATTGATCTGAATGAGATTCAGATGCAATGAGAAGATTAGGTTTACGGTCTTGATTTGATCAAGCATCTATGAGAGGTCCATGGGATCTGGATTTGAGATATGATCTCAATATCCAAGTCACTATACGTGGAACAATACAATCGCCCTGTCCTTATCTCCAAGTATCTGAGGAGAAATAGCATTGTTCTTAAATGGTTTGAGAACAATTCCATGAGATCTAAGCAAAGAGAAGTTGATGATTAAATGTGATTTAATTATCATGATGTATGAGAAATTATCCAATATAATTAAATGTGATTTAATTATTATGGATAAGAATAATGTGGATAGTAATATCCAAATTATTCCTAATATATTATAAATGTGATTTATAATGTATTAGAGAGAGTTAAATATAATTTATATTAGTAGATTAATTATTAATGTGTATTGGATACACATTGTCTAATTAATTGAAAATGTAAATTACATTTTGTTTTGGGTTGTGAATGTGATTCACAATATTCCAATGTCAAGATTGCAATATTCCCAAAATTAATTGAGAATTATTTTTGGTGAATAAAAAAATTGTTGAAAAATAAGTAGAGAGAAAAATTAGGAGTTGTGCAAATCCCATGTAATCCATGGGATTACCTCCCCATAAGGAAGAGGGGGGGCGGCACCCATTCCCTTTAGGACTTGGTGGCCGTCCCCCTCTCCCTAATGGGAAGGTGGCTCCCAATTGCCTTCTCTCTCCTTATTTATTTGGTTTGATTTGGTATTAATATATATTTGATTTATCAAATATATTTAATCAAAATTAAATCACAAGTTGTTGGCTTTTACCAACAACAATCTTGACCATTGGATTATCATAAATCAATCTCAACCATTGATTTTATGAGACACATGGATTGAGATCCATGGATCCCAAAACCCTATAAATAGAGAGGCACCCTTGGCTCTCTTAAGACACATGCTATTGTAGCAAAACTCTCTCTCTCTCTTTCTCATAGTCGACGCCCCCTCTTGCCCTCTCTTCTTGGTGGACGGCCATCTTGGTGGAGAGGATTGTCGTCGCCCGCGCCCTCGTGCCGCCGCCTCGACGCTCTGCGGTTCTTCGTCTACTTGGAGTGCTGCACTCGCGAAGGAGACGTACGATCTCGTGTGTCGAGATCAGGAGCAACCGCGCTTGGATCATCATCTTGGATTGCGAGGACACCGCGGTTCATCCCCGCGCTCGCAAGCAATCTCTCCGACGATCGGACTTGAGACAGGAGGTCTCTTCTCTTAGAGACTCGATCAACCACGCTTCAAGAGGTATTGCATTATACTTGCTGTGGTTATAGATGAAACGATTCGAGAATGGTTCTTGGATCATGTGGTTTCATCGAACAAAATTTTTTAAATTCCGTTGCACCGAACAACTAGTACGACTAGTCGTTCTTCGTCGTATCCGATACGACGCTCACGCTCCCGTGATGCGCTTGAGGATCTCTCCATATCCTTCAAGTGGTATCAGAGCCTTAGGTCGATGGTTTCGAATAGTGATTCGTTAACCAAGGACGACTTGGGTTCGTTTAGGTCGCGAAAGTTTTTTCATCGCATTTGATTTCGCAGATCTGTTTAGTTAAGAAATTCGGCACTGTTTAAATTGTTTAAACACGAATTTTTTAATTGGATTATGTTCCCCATTAAATAAGGAAACCATAGGATCTGAGTTTGCGTAAATCGGATTTCGTATGCTCGAGATATGGTCGTTTTAATGGACATATATGCACTGTTGCGAGAACTGTGAATCTGAACGTGATTAAAATGTTAATTACTGTTTAGACTTGCCTCGAAATGCGTGAAACATCACTTAGGTTCTGTCCTAAATCAAATTAGCAAACTTTAGAAATTTACTTTGCTTAATTTGGATTTAATATGATTGAGATATGTCAATTTTAGTAAGTAGGGGTCACTGCTGAAATTGCCTTCCTAATCTAGAACCAAGTGATTGTCAATTAGAGAAATTAATTGTTAATTTCGTGAAATAATCTTGAAAAATATTTGTGAAATATTGAAACATGATTATTTGCCTAATTGACTTGGCCCCAACCAATTAAATGATTAGATTTGATCTAAACCTTAATTGGAACTACAATCATCAAACTTCTTGCTTGAATAGGACTTGGGAATTTGTCTAGCAAATTTCCTTAAAATCAAAATTGTTTTAATTACTATATGGTATAATTTCGGTTGAGAAACCGATGATCATCTCAAGTACAAAGTAATCAATTTGGCATTATCCTTTCCCGAGGTGGATATGGTGTCTAGTCGGGGATCGCTGGATCAGCGGGTTGCAACGTATGTGGTCCGCCCCACTCCCGTCGGTACTGGCCATGACAGCGGGTAGGGCCGGGATAATGTCCGAGGGATTATGATGTATTTTTTATAATTATTAAAATTCGAATTAATACGTACTTTGAGAATAATATCATATATGTATATTCAAGCATAAAACTAAGTTTGATTGATTAAATTGGATTGATAATTAATTTAATATGATTAAGTTAATTATATCCAATTGAGAATACTCTAATATGATTAGAGTTGATAATTCCCTTGGAAGAATTAATTATATGAATATGATTCATATTAATTAATTAAATTTGAATAAGAGGTGGAGGATCACATAAGTGACATCCATGGTCTCCCGTCAAGGCGAAGGGTTTCGTCGCCAAATAATTATATGTGGGAGACGCCTGTCCGAAGTGACAGCTCCCGCATATAATTCGTTTGGATCGAGCTCGTCGCTTCTCGAAAGAGTAAGGACGTATGCGTAGTGACCCCAATATCGGGTCCTCATATTATTGAGGCGATATTGGATTGCGCATAGCGAGTTGTATTCCTGTTGACGGTTGGTTCAATTAATGACGAGTCAACATCACCTTAGGGGTGGTGGGCTCGGGCATTAAAGACCGAATTGGGAAATGCAAGCTGGACTTGCAAGGCGGAATGAGTTCCCGCTTCTCTTTATTGGAGTCATAGGTTCTCATATTATTGGGATATGACAAAGATAAAGAGGAGATCCCAGTTCTTGCTTGAGATATATTGGTAAGTATATCTCCTACTTTGAAAGTGAATAAGGGAATAAACTTTCATAGTTGACATAGCAAGACTAATTTGATTTAAAATGCCTTAATCAAATAAAATTAAATTGAATATATGATTATATGTTCTAATATAGTGCATTCTCAATTTCAGAACATGAAGGCCATGAACCCTCTGAATAGGCTTCTGGAGGTCAACCAATTGACCGGACCAAATTACTCGGATTGGATCCGTAATTTGGAGCTTGTGCTTTCAGCGGAGCGCATCAGTTATGTGCTCCATGATGACAAACTTGAAAACCCTAAATCCAAGGAAGAAAAAGCATATAATGACAAGTATGATGAAGATCATGTCTTGGCTAGATGCTATATCTTGGGTTCTCTCTCCAATGTTCTTCAGAAGCAACATGTGGAGATGAGCACTTGCCAGGATATCATGCAGAATCTGAAGGAAATGTTTGGTGACATTAACCGCACCCAGCGGTACAATGTTATGAAAGAACTTCTTCGCTGTAAGATGCAGGAAGGGACCTCGGTCCGCGATCATGTGCTCAAAATGTTTGGGTACTTGTCAGAGCTTGAGACTCTGGGGGCGACGATGGATGCAGATATGCAAGCTGATTTCATTCTGCTGTCATTGCCCAAATCTTTCAATAACTTTGTAGTGTCATTCCACATGAATAAGCTGGAACTGACAAATGCTGGGCTTCTTGCTGCATTAAAGTCTGCAGAAGACGTGATGAAGAAAGATGGTCCCTCTGGCACTGCAATGGTTGCACAGGTCAAAGGGAAGCGCGGTCGGAAGCAAGGTTCTCGAAAGGGCCCGGCCCAGAAGAGAAAGAAGAAGGGACAAGGTGTTGCCTCATCTTCCAATGCATCCACTTTAATGGCGTCGAAGAAAGCCGACGTCTGTCACCACTGCAAAAAGCCGGGGCACTGGAAGCGTAACTGCCCAGATTACCTGAAGTCCTCAGACAAAGGTAAAGCTCCAGCAGGTATAAAATCTACTTTCATCATTGAAACTAGTTTTCTCGTCGGACGAGAAGGAAGTTGGGTTGTAGATTCTGGTGCTTCTGTTCATGTATGCAATTTGTTGCATTTGTTTCAGGAAACTAGAAGTCTTGAGGAAGGGGAGATAGTCATCCAGATGGGATCTGATGCAAGTGTTGCAGCAGTCGCCGTCGGGACATGCAGACTATCATTATCTAGTGGAAGAGTCCTAGTACTTAAAGAGTGTCTTTATGTACCTGAAGTTAGAAGGAATCTGATATCTGTATCTAAGCTAGTTAGAAGTGGATATTCGTTCCTGTTCTGTAATAAATTAGTCATAAATCATTATGATAAATATATTGCAGAAGGTGTTTTAACTTCTGGAGGACTCTATGAATTGTGCATTAATGAGAATGTCATGAATGTTACAACCACTAATAAAAACCCTAAGAGATCCAGGGAGAATAAAAATCATTCAAATATGATTTGGCATCAAAGGCTTGGTCATTTGTCTGTTGATAGGATCAACAGATTGATAAAGGATGGACCTTTAGATTTCCTACAGGTCCAATCTTTGCCTACCTGCGAACATTGCATTCGAGGTAAAAATGACTAGGATGCCTTTTCGTAACAAGGTTACAAGATGCGAAGGTATTATTGACCTAATACATACCGATGTATGTGGTCCCTTCAGTACCGCGACTCGAAATGGATACCGATATTATTTGACGTTTATCGATGACCATTCGCGATACGGGTTTATCTTCCTATTACGTCACAAGTCTGAAACCTTTGAAAAGTTCAAAGAATTCAAGGCTTTGGTTGAGAACCAAACCGATAGGAAGATTAAACGAATTCGATCTGATCGAGGTGGCGAGTACTTATCAGATGAATTCAAGGAATACCTTAAGGAGAATGGAATTGTTTCAAATCTCACTCCTCCTGGAACTCCCCAACTTAATGGTGTTGCTGAAAGACGCAACAGGACCATCATGGACATGGTCCGTTCAATGATGAGCAAAGCACATTTACCTCTTAGTTTCTGGGGATATGCAGTAGAGACTGCAATATATATCCTGAATAAGATTCCTAGCAAATCTGTACCTAAGACTCCTCATGAGCTATGGTATGGAACCAAACCTAGTGTCAATCACTTAAGGGTTTGGGGTTGCTTGGTCCATGCAAAGAATGTGGATGCAAGTAAGCTAGAATCTCGCTCTCGTGAGTGCTACTTCATTGGGTATGTTAAAGATGGTATTGGATATCAACTTTATGACCCTGAGACCCAAAAGGTTTTTGTCTCTAGAGATGTGAAATTTCTGGAGGATGATTTCCTTAAAGGTCAAGACAAAAGTGAAGTAGAGGAACTCATTGAGTCCCCTGAGGGCTCTGAGCTTCCTGAACCAGAAACTGAAGAGATAAATAAAGATGAAACACCCATACCTCTTCGAAGGAGTTCGAGGGTGGTTGCACCACCTGAAAGGTATGGATTCCATGTGTCAGGTGAAACTGACAATGATCCTACTTCATTTGATGAAGCACTCGCGGATCATGACATGGATAGATGGATGCTAGCAATGAAGTCAGAGATTGACTCCATGCATAAGAATGGTGTATGGACCCTAGAGGATCCACCTAAAGGGGTAAAACCCATTGGGTGCAAATGGATCTTCAAGAGAAAGAGGGGACCTGATGGGAAAGTAGAGACTTTCAAGGCACGACTCGTAGCCAAGGGCTACACACAGAGAGAAGGCATTGACTACGATGAGACATTCTCTCCTGTGGCTATGCTTAAATCCATCAGGGCACTGCTAGCTATAGCTGCATATCTTGACTACGACATCTGGCAGATGGACGTCAAGACGGCTTTCCTCAATGGATACCTCGAGGAGGATATCTACATGGAGCAGCCCCAGGGCTTCATAACTGAGGATGGCCAAGTATGCAAGCTGAAGAAATCCATCTATGGGCTCAAGCAAGCTTCTCGTAGCTGGAACATCAGATTTGACGAAACCATAAAGAGTTATGATTTTGTGCAGAATCCTGATGAACCTTGTGTGTATAAGAAGCTTAGTGGGAGCGCCATTGTGTTCATCGTGCTTTATGTAGATGACATCTTTATCATTGGGAATGATACAGGGATGATGACCAGTGTGAAGATTTGGCTGTCCAATACCTTTGAGATGAAAGATCTTGGAGAAGCCTCTTACATCTTGGGTCTGAAGCTGTTCAGAAACCGAGAGAAGAGGATATTGGGATTGTCACAGCAAGGATACATTAAGAAGATTCTTGAACGATTCCGTATGGATAGTTCCAAGAAAGGATTCCTACCCTTAAGACATGGTATCCACCTGTCTAAAGGAATGGCTCCTCAAACTGTTGAGGAAAAGAAGGCCATGGCTGGATGCCCTTATGCATCAGCCGTAGGAAGCTTAATGTATGCCATGATGTGTACTAGGCCAGACATCTGCCATGCAGTGGGAGTGGTAAGTCGTTACCAATCCTACTATGGAGAACAACACTGGAATGCAGTAAAGAACATATTCAAATATCTTAGACGGACGCAAGATTACATCTTGGTCTATGGAGATGGTGATCTCCAAGTCTTGGGATATACAGATTCTGACTTCCAATCGGATATTGATGATCGAAAGTCGACATCAGGGTTTGTGTTCCTGTTGAACGGTGGTGCTGTGAGCTGGAGAAGCAAGAAGCAGGACACCACGGCAGATTCAACGACAGAAGCCGAATACATTGCCGCATCGGATGCCGCAAAGGAGGCGGTGTGGTTGCGCAAGTTCGTCCAGGAGCTTGGCGTAGTTTCCTCTGATACTCCCATCCCGCTACTCTGTGATAACACGGGAGCCATTGCCCAGGCGAAGGAACCCAGATGGCATCAGAAGAGCAAGCACGTAGAAAGGAAATACCACATCATTCGGGAGATTCAAAAGCGTGGTGACATCATCATCACCAAGGTGGCCTCCGCCGACAACGTTGCTGATCCTCTTACCAAACCTCTGACACAGAAGGTTTTTGACCAGCATGTAATGAGTATGGGTTTAAGGCTTGTTCCTGAATGGTTCTGAGGGCTAGTGGGAGATTGTTAGCAATGTGAGCCCGAGGCGAACCATTCCTACAATAAATGTTATTGTAATAAATGATTTATCAATAAAAGTTATTGATGTTTTGTTTCACTCCCTTTCTGATATTGAATGAATGAATGCACTATAAGGTCCCTCTGTACAATAAGGGTTATGTACCATGGCCAACTTGATAATCATACAGCTGTTGATTCAATGAATGAATCATAGAGGCTGATGCTTGGATGAATATCTAAGGAGTTAGATAGAGGACTCATCAAGCATCATCAATGATTAACAAGTAGTGATCTCCAGTCTGAGTGGGAGATGGCAATCCCATCTCATTAGACTGATATCTGATTGACCTCTTGATGCAGGTCCTCTGCATAGGAATATTGATTCAGAGGTATCAGATTAGTTGAGTCAATGAGTTGACTTAGCGAGATCGAGATAACCAAAGACCTATGATGAATACTGTCACATCACAGGCAAACATCCTCTGACCAGAGACAGATATATTGCTATATGTCTGAGCATGTACATTTGGCAGACCAATAGGTTGATGACCTAATCAAGGTCTATACACCGGCGAGCTGGTGTGCATGTAAGGGTATATGAGTAATATGATCTCTCAAAGGGATCATACAGGTTCACTTGTGAACAGGGAGACATGAGCTCACTCATGAGGTATTGGGATTGACCAAATTCCATGCATGGTCATCATGCTTTAGAAGCATGATATGAATTTGAAGGTAAGATATATGCTTTGTGAAAGCATATGATCTGTACCATATCCCAAGGACCAAGATTGAGAAACTTAATGATTAGACTATGAAGATGACAGTGTAAAAGTGATCTTTATCTTCATGATGATCATGAGTCTTCCAGTATGCAGGATGTACAGGTATTAGGAATACCTGAAGGGTGATTTGATCATAAACGATTGTATAACCATGACGCTTCCATTCCGAGGGAGTGATGAAACAGGTATGGATTTTAGTGACTCCTCTCATCAGAGAAGTAACCTGATCTTAGTCCATTTATTGGACATTGATCTGAATGAGATTCAGATGCAATGAGAAGATTAGGTTTACGGTCTTGATTTGATCAAGCATCTATGAGAGGTCCATGGGATCTGGATTTGAGATATGATCTCAATATCCAAGTCACTATACGTGGAACAATACAATCGCCCTGTCCTTATCTCCAAGTATCTGAGGAGAAATAGCATTGTTCTTAAATGGTTTGAGAACAATTCCATGAGATCTAAGCAAAGAGAAGTTGATGATTAAATGTGATTTAATTATCATGATGTATGAGAAATTATCCAATATAATTAAATGTGATTTAATTATTATGGATAAGAATAATGTGGATAGTAATATCCAAATTATTCCTAATATATTATAAATGTGATTTATAATGTATTAGAGAGAGTTAAATATAATTTATATTAGTAGATTAATTATTAATGTGTATTGGATACACATTGTCTAATTAATTGAAAATGTAAATTACATTTTGTTTTGGGTTGTGAATGTGATTCACAATATTCCAATGTCAAGATTGCAATATTCCCAAAATTAATTGAGAATTATTTTTGGTGAATAAAAAAATTGTTGAAAAATAAGTAGAGAGAAAAATTAGGAGTTGTGCAAATCCCATGTAATCCATGGGATTACCTCCCCATAAGGAAGAGGGGGGGCGGCACCCATTCCCTTTAGGACTTGGTGGCCGTCCCCCTCTCCCTAATGGGAAGGTGGCTCCCAATTGCCTTCTCTCTCCTTATTTATTTGGTTTGATTTGGTATTAATATATATTTGATTTATCAAATATATTTAATCAAAATTAAATCACAAGTTGTTGGCTTTTACCAACAACAATCTTGACCATTGGATTATCATAAATCAATCTCAACCATTGATTTTATGAGACACATGGATTGAGATCCATGGATCCCAAAACCCTATAAATAGAGAGGCACCCTTGGCTCTCTTAAGACACATGCTATTGTAGCAAAACTCTCTCTCTCTCTTTCTCATAGTCGACGCCCCCTCTTGCCCTCTCTTCTTGGTGGACGGCCATCTTGGTGGAGAGGATTGTCGTCGCCCGCGCCCTCGTGCCGCCGCCTCGACGCTCTGCGGTTCTTCGTCTACTTGGAGTGCTGCACTCGCGAAGGAGACGTACGATCTCGTGTGTCGAGATCAGGAGCAACCGCGCTTGGATCATCATCTTGGATTGCGAGGACACCGCGGTTCATCCCCGCGCTCGCAAGCAATCTCTCCGACGATCGGACTTGAGACAGGAGGTCTCTTCTCTTAGAGACTCGATCAACCACGCTTCAAGAGGTATTGCATTATACTTGCTGTGGTTATAGATGAAACGATTCGAGAATGGTTCTTGGATCATGTGGTTTCATCGAACAAAATTTTTTAAATTCCGTTGCACCGAACAACTAGTACGACTAGTCGTTCTTCGTCGTATCCGATACGACGCTCACGCTCCCGTGATGCGCTTGAGGATCTCTCCATATCCTTCAGCCGATGCAGCCCATACACTTCTGTGAGGTTTTTGACGCATGGGGCATCAATTTCATGGGTCCATTCCCTAGGAGTCAGGTATTTGAGTACATTCTGTTGGCCGTTGATTATGTGAGTCGTTGGGTTGAGGCCATCCCCACCCGTACCGCAGATGCTAGGACTGTATGCAGATTCTTGAGGAAGAATATCATTTCACAGTTCGGGGTACCTCGAGTGTTGATATCTGATGGGGGGTCTCATTTCGTCAACAACAAGGTAAAGGCCCTTGCTAGTGAGTTCAGCATAGACCATCGAGTTGCCACTCCATACCACCCTCAGATGAATGATCTAGCTGAAGTGTCGAATAGGGAGATCAAGAGTATATTGTAGAAAGTCATTCGCCCTGACCGAAAGGATTGGTCACAGCTTTTGAACTCGGTCTTTTGGGCATATTGGACGTCTTTCAAGACTCCTTTGGGTACATCTCCCTTTCGCCTCGTTTATGGCAAGCCGTGCCATCTACCAGTTGAGATGAGACATAGATCACTTTGGGCAATCACTGATATACTTTTGGATCCAGAGAGTGTAGGTGATCACAGAAGGGTAGAGTTAGCATCCCTGGAGGAGCTTCGTGATACCGCCTTTTCAAACATCCTACATTATAAGGAGGGAGTGAAGGAGTGGCATGATTCTCATATCAACCACATGCAGTTTGAGCCAGAGCAGAGAGTATGGCTGTTTGATGCTAGGCTTCGTCTATTTTCAGGGAAGCTACAAAGCAAATGGAAGGGACTCTATTTGGTTAGAAAGGTACCTGACAATGGGAGTATTGATACATCTGAGTTGTCTTCTGATGCTACCTTTCGAGTGAACGGCCAGCAGCTCAAGCCATATCTAGATCATGAGCCGCGGGTCGTTGATGTTGCCCCTATTCACTTTGCGTGAAAAGTGGTTTCTTGACTCACATCTATTGCATCTCACGCCAGATTTTCACTGTTCTTCCATCTTGTATAGATCCAGTTGTCCATATCACTCTATTCTTTAGTCCCACATCCCCTTTCTCATCTTATGATTATGCTATACTTAGGGTGTACTTTACCCTAAGTATAGGGGGGATGTAGGATCTTCGGGTATTCTATGAATTCTTTCTACCCTGTTTTGCTACCTATAGTTAGGGATATTTCACCCTAAGTATAGGGGGGGTAGATTCTGTACATCCTTCTACTCCGATTTCCCTTCATGTACAGCTTGCTATACTTAGGATTACTTGATCCTAAGTATAGGGGGAAACACCGAGTCCTCTTCATTCTATTCTTTGATTCGTCTTTGTATATACCATTCCTTTTCACTTCCCTATACTAAGCACGAGTTATGTCTTCTTCATCGCTCTTGATCACTTTGAGGACATCGTTCGAGCTAAGTATAGGGGTGTGTGTATATATTTCATATATACTTTAGCCATAACTTGTACTTTGTATGAGTGTGTTTATAAATAAAAATGGCTAAAAATCCGTAAAAATTTAATAATTTCCCTTGTAAATAAAATCCATCTTGCACATACCTATTTATTTATAAAATTATTTTTGTACAAATAATTGTAAAATCCTTTTGTGTAAATAGCTTGTAAATATTTCCGTATCAAAATTATGTATATAGTACAAACTTTTTGTAAAATGTTTTGAAAACAAAAAGATTGCAAAAACCTTGTGTATTTTTTGTAAATATTTTGCAAAACTTCGCATTCAAGCATACATCCATGTTTTCAAACATTTTTCAAAAATTTTGCACATGTGTAAATATTTGTAAATAGAATCTTTGTAAATACTTGCACAGTTTTTCCAAATCATAGTTGACATTTAAACTGGACTGGAATTAAATTGACAAATGGAGCTTGGTTAAGACCTTAATCCATCTAATAATAAAAGGAACCTTATAGGGCTTAGGATTGAGACTTTTCAGGTCCATTGGGACTTAATTATTTGAGTCCACTAGGCTATGAGCATATGTTATCTTGATGAGCCTAAGTAGAGCATGTAACAACACACGCATGACTCTTAGAGACAATGCCTTAACTTGCACCAACACCTTACATATAGCTCTCCACGGATGAGGTGGTGAGGAGGCAATTTCCTTTGGCTTGGGGTAGCATATGAGGGTAGTACTTCTAGGCGGAACCTCTCTTCTTCTTATAGTGAAGGAAGTGCATCTCAACTTGGTCTGGTGGTTATGAAGTCTAAAGACAGAAGCTGATAAAGCTTCGAAAGAGGGATAGTCTACTGGCTCAAGAGGAAAAACTCCTTGTATATATGCTGCACCATGTAGATATGTTGTATAGATGCACATGAAAAAATGTGCAAAAAGGAAAAGAACTCCAAAAAAGTTGTCGGTCGGATTGAAAATTTAATAATCCCACCGTAGTGTATATAGTAAAATAAGCAAAGCTTGATATCCATGTTCCATCTCATGAAGCTTGCAGCGGGAGACTCATCTACACTGGTTAGAGCTCCCAAGGATACATGGCTACACTGGCCATGGTCCATTCTCTTCTTCCCCCTCTTCTTGAGCCGGATGCACTTGAACTTAGAAGGGAATTCCCCACTTCTCGAGGAAAGAGTTGCTAGAACGAGGCATAAGAGTTACCTGGTTGAGGGAGGTTGTTTCTTATTTACTTCTGAGGTGGGGAGCTACATATCACTTACACCGTACAAGGAGAGATTCATGGTCATTAGGGTTTGTGTATGTAGACTTGTTCTGATCTGGTTTATTGAGGAGTCTTGACCATAGATTGGTGGAACTTAGAGGCTATTAAGTTTTAAGCTTAAGTCCAAATATGGTTCCGACAAATTAATAATCGAAAGGTCTGACTGAGCTCCATATTTCAATTTAATGAAGGAAAGTTTAATAATCAACCTTCATTTCACCTCTTTTTCTTTCTCTTTTGCACTTCTTTTTAAAATAAGTGTTTGCTAAGGGACTAGAAAAAGTATAGGGGGCGATGAATCCCAATTCATCACTCTTTATTCCTTTATTTTAGCTAGAAACTTGAGCAAAATACCCTGGAAATAGGTGTAAATATCATAAATTGCCAAAACACATGCATCTTGTAAATATGCATAATTAGCATGTTTTTGTGTAAAAATAAAGCAATAAAGAAACACAGGAAAAAGAGGGAAATATTTAGAATAAATATTGAGTGACCTATTCCCAAGGGAGGGCTCAGCATGTGCCTGACCGCAAAAGAACCCAAGTAGAGAGAGATAAGGTCAATCATATGTATACATAATCCCATGTAAATAAATAAATTTACTTTCCACAAAATAAAAATTAAAAAGTGTTTCTCATATTTTGTACATATTTGTGAAAATAAAAATAAAATAAAAATTAGAAAATAAAAAGAAAATAAAAATCACTTTCCCACCTTGTATACATACCATGTACATATGTATATGAACCTATTTATTTAACTAATGTGAATACATCATAAAAATAAATTAAAAATACCAATTATTCTAAATTTTATGTTGTAAATAAATAAAATATAAAATTGGAATAATTGTACAAAAACAAATAATTAAAAATAAAAATAAAAAATACATATGTATATATACCTACATATAATAATAATATAATGTAAATACATTATATATTTTTCGAAAAAATAAATAAAAATCACAAAAAATTTATTTGAAAAATAATAAACATTTTTCATTTATAAACCTTTTCAAAATAAAATAATTTACTAATTTAAAATGAATTTTCAAATATTTAATAAACGGAATAATGTGATTGGTCCACGGGGGATTGTTGACCCCCGGTCAACTCTCCCCCGCGGACCCCTTTCATGCGGATCCTGCGTTTGACCCGACTTCTCTTAATTTCCCCCATCTGATTCGGGCTCCTATCGCCTAAACCCCGGGTCTTAATTACACTCGATCCATCCGAGACTCACGCTCGTCTTCTTGCCTAGGGATTCGTGCTCCGACACACTCGCCCGACCCCCATCTAGCGGAACCCCTAGAGTATAAGACCGCACCTCTGCCGCACATTCCCCGCTATCTTTGGCTCCGCCCTTCTATACCAGGACCTCCACCTTCCTTCATAGAGTGACAGCTATCGAACGGAGGTGTCGCAGTGAGGAAAATGTGTCTCCAGCCACTGATCTGGCGGGTCCATCGTCGTGCGTTGCTGTGAGGTGCGCCAAGCCTCGGGATCCGACGAACCCTTGAGGCAAAGAGCCCAGGAGCTCCGCCAGCTTCAGCCTAGTCGACATCCTCCATCAGGTATCCCCGATTACTTCTATAATAGGCCAATTTCCGCTTTCCCCCCTTTTTTGCGCCGCCGGGTTTCGCCGGCCGATTCACGTCAATTCGATCATCCATTTACTCATCCGACTCGACCACAATGGTCATGAGACCTCTCCCCACGTTCTTCACCCATCCGATCAACTTGGTTCGCCTCGGAACCAAGAAGAGGACCTCCACCGCCGTCGCCTCGCCGAAGGTCTCCGCTCTGACTCACCTGACCACCCATTCCACCCCTGACCGAGACGAGGCAATTTGCCCTCGACCCAGTAGTCTCTCTGTGCTGTTTTGCAGGTTGAAGAGGGCCATTGGATGGTTTGAACTTTCGATCATGGAGGCTTAGCTCCTCCGTTGTCGTCGGGCCGCTCCGGTGGTCCCCGGCTACATCGGAGGAGTCTATCAGCTGTGGAAGAGTCCAAGCTTCATGTTCCCTATCTTAGCAGCTCCAGAGGAGGTCCTCGGCGCGTGCATTGGGCTGACAAACCTCACCGACGTCGAGTTCTTAGAGGACCCTCGTTCATCGTCCGATCATCCCCTCCGCGCAAGATTAGATCAGTTGCTCGTCTGCAGAGATTTCCCAGTCGTCGATCCATCTGATGGTTTGATCAGGACCATCCATCCAGCAGAAGAGGCACCAGCGTACCATAGCCATCTGATCCTCCACGTGGCGCGCCTCCAGCCATCGATCTGAATAACGATGGTAATTTGCACTTAGGCCCTCTTCTGTTTTGATATTTCTAGTTAGTCCTGTAAATATTAAGTTCAGTTGTTTTTATTTCGGAAGATTTGCATCTTGGACCTATATGTTTCCTTTATTTGCATTTCAGTCCCTATATATGTGAGTCACGTGCATCGATACGTGAGGTTTTGGACAATTTGCATTTTTAGTCCTGTATTTCCTGTATGTTATGGATTGAATCTTTTTAAATAGGAATTACACTTATGCCCCTTCGTGTCTGACTCACGTGCCTTGCGCGTGTATTTCTGGACTTTTTACATAAGGGCCCCTGGACTTTCTTGATTTGTTACTGTTGGGCCCCTGAAACTATGTTTTCTTGCATTTAGGTCCCTGTGTACTATGTGCCTTGTTTTTATTGAATAAAATATCAAATTAAATACAAATTAGGTGAAATTTGGACACATGGCTCCTTCCACTGTGTAAAAATTTCCCTAAAACTTTGGGACATTTTTGAGGCTTTCTGATATTTTTAAAATTCTAAAGCAGGGATTTTTATTGCTGTCTTCATTGAAAAATCAAAGAAAAATATAAAAACTTCTTTAAAAATTCTAAAAAATTAGGGTTGGTTAGTTTAGTGTATTTTAGCTTCTGTCAAATTTTTGTGCCATTTGGATTTATAAAACCCCTAAAAATTGCAAAACCCTAAAATTTTTATAAAAAGTCTAAAAGATTCTATAAAAACCACAAAAATACAAACTCTTTCTCTGTAGTATAGTTTTTACATATACTTTTCATAAAAATTGCCTCCAGACTTTTATAAATCAATTTTATATTTTTAACTGATCTTTTAAGTCTGGCTGCACAGTAACCCTCATTTTTCCTCTTTCTTGATTTTTATAAAATAAAATAAAAATTGAAAAATTATGAAAAATTCACCAAAAACACTTCAAAATATTAAAAACACAAAAATAATTTTGTTTGAATTTTCTATCTATTTTTGAGTGCTTTATTAATTTTGTTGTATTTGCTTCTTTCCCCTTTTTCTTATAAATCAAAAATACAAAAACATTTAAAAATCATAAAAATCCACCAAAAGCATTTTCTCTTTATTTTTCGATTTTTGACTACTTCGTAGGCCGCAAGGCCATCTTGTGCTCCCGAGTCCGACCCTGTTCACTATACCGGGTTAATAAAAATAGCGAGGACCACTCTCGATTTTATTGTTTGATTATCTCTGTTTGGTGGTTCCTTATATTTTTCTTGTTGAGTCCGATTTGCGAGTGATTTAGGTCGCAACGACCTAAGTTATTTATCTCCCTTAGTCGCTCGTGGTGTTTTTCGGCTCACCAATGACATAGTCCGCGTCAAGAATAGGGTGTCGTATATATGTTGTATATACTTTACTAATAAATCGTATTTTCATTTTCCAATAATATGAGTAAATTACTATATTGGTTAGAAGTATACGATAAATCAACTGTAAAGAATATACCTAATGAATATGTTAATTTCTTAAATTCTTTTTAAGTAGGAGATTTTATTAAAAATCTTTTGAAAAGTATTTGGATTTTTTTGTAAAATATTTTCAAACATTTATAAAAAATTTAAATATTTGCAAATTTTTGTTTCATTTGTTTCAATAAATTGTATTGAAGTTTACTTTCCAATTTATTAGGAAAATGATTGCAAAACTGTCGTGAAAAATCTATATATGACTTTGAAAAATCTTTGCAAGATGATTTTCAAATATTGTAAATGTTTATAATTTGTTTGTAAACATTATTTGCAAAATGAAGTTTTCCAAATATCAGTTTTTTTAAAAATTATGTTAATAACATTGTACATAATTATAACAAATATTATATATCCATGGTATATTAAACTTGTGAATTATAATTAACACTTAACTTGTGTACAGATTCCTAGTGTTAAAATTCACACCCAATTCTTGTAAAATTGCATGCACTCCCGTTTAAATATTTGTACATACACCTACTAATCTTTATCAAAAACCCCTAAAATTTTAATAATTATAAAAAATAAACATTTACAAAATGATTTTTTAAATCGTATAAAAAGTGGAAAACTTTTAAAAAAGCCCATAAAAAGTTCAAAATCTAAAAATGTATTCCACAAAAATATTTTCTTGCATTGCATTTGTTTTTTTTCTATTTATAATTGCAATTAAATAGGTATGGAATAAAATATTAAGATTAGAGCTTGATTGGACCTTAATCCATTTAATCACAAGTATAAGAACAAGAATGAAGGGTTCTTCATGTCTGTTAGATTTATTTCTTTGAGACGACAAGACTGGGTAAAAATGTCATCTTGACTTCCTAAGTACAGTTTTTCTAGACACACATGACTCTTGTCGATAGTGACCTAACTTTTGCATATGCACCTTACACTTAGCTCAACTCAATTGAAGTGGTAGAAGGTTGGATTTGCGAGCACAATATACAAGCGAATTGAAACATACGAAGTCAAAATCTATTTCTATTGTTCCCCAACCCTATCCAGTAGCATCGAGGTCAAAAGATAGGATGTTGTGGGTTGTGATAATGCTTCAATCAAGGGACAGTCTTCTGGATCAAACGGAAAAAATCCTTATGTAAATGCTGGTGTACATAAACCTTCAAAAAAAGTATGCAATAAAGACTCCAAAAACATTATATGGGAAAAAATAAAATAAAAATCAATCCCCATCGGGGTTATGTATAGAATAATCTAGGCTTGTGCCTCAAAGTCAAAGATTTTATGTGCGTGTAACTGGATGACTTGGCTACGTTGGTCAAGCATCCTAAGATCAATAGCTACACAGGCTACCGTCCATTCTCTTCTCCACCTCCTCTTCTTGAGCCAGTTGCACTCGAACATAGATGGGAATACCTCGCTCCTCGTGGAAAAAGTTGTTCGATTGGGGAGTTGGGGTCACCATGTTGGTGAAGACTGTCTCTTTGTTGCTTCAGTCGAGAGGAGCTACATTTCACTTACACTATACAAGATAGACTCATAGTCATAAGTGCCTGTGTACGACATAGACATGTTCTTACCTGAATTTTGAAAAGACTGGAACAAACTTTTATGGTTCTTGAAGGCTGATTAGTTTTAAGTCCAATTCCTAATAAGGTTCTGACAAAACCAAAATTCCCAAAAGGTTTAACTGAGATCCAAAATTTGATTTTATAAAAATAATTTTCAAAGTAAAAATCAGTCCAACTTAGTTCTTTTTTCTTTTCTTTATTTTCTTTTTGTGCACCCATTATCAAAAGTGTTTGCGAGGTACTAGCAAAGGCAAGTATAAGGGGGTGATGAATCCATTTCGTCACCTTTATTCTCTCATTTTGGCCTTAAATCCCTAGAATCTCATGCTGATATCATTAATTTGTACAAAATAACACTAAATATTTGAACAACAAATATTGTATACGTATTGGTATTTAATTCAGAAATAAAAGAATATAGGAAAGAAAAAAATAAATGAAGTAAATGATCCTAAATCCTGAGACCAATTCAATATTGACTTGGTCGACAAGGAAAAAAGTAGGGGGAGATAGGACAATTAAACTGTAGAAAAAAAACATAAAATCATAATTTTTTTTCAACACTAAGTACTATTTTTGCCCTATTTTATTAGGTATTTCACACATAAAAAAATAATAAAATGTTCAATATTAAACTTGTACAAAAATTACATAGAAAAATAAAAAATTAAATGCATATTAAAAAAGGACACTATGTGATTGGGACATATAAAGGAAATAGCTTTAAACAAAACTTCCCATACCAACTACTCTTCCGTACAACCTCAAAATTTACCAAAATTACCTTTATTGTCCATAAAAATAAATTATCTCTAATAAAGGTGGTTTCCATTTAAAATGGAGCTAAGATATGAAAGTTAGCTTACTGGTCCCTATTGCTCCTTATACCTGCATATGTTATTCATTTTATCCATTCATTACATTTTTTTGCTTTCTTATATTTTTAAATACTTCTTAATATTATTTGAAATATATTAAAAAAATATGAAATAAAGGCATGCAAAATGCATTAAAATATATCAAGCAATAAATTATATAGGTATATTATATCTATAACGTATAGATTCCTATTTATTTAAACATATAAAAACCAAAAAATAAAATAAAATTGTGAAACATCTATTTAAAAATATTATAAATATATAAATAATGCATTTAATATTAAAATACTAAGTACAAAATAAAAATAAAATATTTGAAATATACTTATACCTATATGTATTCATGTAAAAATAACACCTAATAATTAAGCTTGTAAAAATAAATACAAATTTTCATAAAATAGTTGATAAAATAAAAATATTTTTCATATTTTAATTTCTATTTAATAAAATATTTTATTATTTTTTAGTTGATTAATAAGGGATTTAATACCATCTTCTTCTTGTTGGTCCATGTGGGTAAAAATTGGGCTCGGATAGTTGAGCACTCAGTCAATTGTCCTTCCCCACTCTCACTTTTGTCAGAATCATGAGGAGGCCCCTCTTCTCCATTTTCCTATCCATCCTCCATAGCTCCTTCCTCCTCGAAACCACTACATTCCTGCAGCCCTCTTCACCCTCATACATGTCCTAGCCATAGCATCCACCTATCACCTTTCATTCTCACACAATCTATTGCCCCCTTTCTCTAAGAAGCGTTTCTATAAATAAAGACACAACCCCAATTGTTGGTTTTGATCCTTTTTATATTTCCATAACAAGAATAGGTACCCAAGGTCAAGATAATGGTGACAGCATGCAACATTTCATTCCTTGTTGGCGCGAATATGGTGGTCGAGGAGGTAATCTAGGTGTTGCCGGAGCAGGTCTGGTGAATCATCTTCTACTCCACGGAACCACCAATTAAAGTTATTTTCCTTGCTTTTCTACCATAAATTTCTTTCCGCATATTAGTGTACTTTTTCATTGATGCAATTTGTCAGTAGGTTATTTTAATTTTAGATCTTAAGTTTGTTGGAGCTTCCTATTCTAGCTCGATTTCATTGCGAATCACTCGTTTTCAACCCGATAAGTCATCCTCACATCAATCCCCAACATTCTCCATCAATCCCCCATTAATATCACTTGAATCATGCCTAGATCGGAGCATTGAGGCTCCCCGTCCACCCATCAATAGATCCTCTTCGACTACTTCATCTTCACGCTACCTAGCTTCAACTCACGGCCGAGGCTCTTTGGTTTGAGACAATGGATGTTTTAATGCAGGAAGCAAAACCTCAGGTGACATATGGGGCTTGAATTGACTTAAGAACAACCTACATGTTGCTTCAGCGAAGAACTACTTCTAGGTCACCACGACTAGAACTTGGAACCCATTGAACTCCCTACAGAAGCATTTGAACCCAAAGAAGCCTAATGGTTGAATGGAGAGGATAGAAGTGATAAGAATGGCCATGAATTAAGGAATGAAGGATGGCCGGGAAGGGGTTCTTCCCCTATTTTTTCCCCTTCCTCCATATCCATTGGATCACCAGACTGAAACATATCTAATTTGGGTCATCAATTAAAGGCGAACGAAGTGGTCCCATCGCTGTCTTATTGCCCTCCAGTGACCTACGTGGCACCCCCTATACAGTTGATCTACACTTAATTGGGTACATATCTAAGTAGCACCATCACACTTTTTGTATTTAATCTATAGCCTTGTAAATATTTATTTATGTTTCAATATTTCTGTAATCTTTGATAAGGGCCCTTGAAACTTCTTGTTATTGCAAACAAGTCCTCTAACATGTCACCTCATGTGCGCATACATTGAGGACCCAACCATTTTGTATCCAACCCCTTTTTTATTTGGCTATTTAAGTTTAGTACCATAAGTTATACATATTGTGTTATATTTTCAGGGAAATTGCATGCAAGGTCATATTCTTTTATGTTATTACAAATATACCCTTGTCATGCGTATATTTTTTATGCATCTTTATTTTTATTAAATAGCTCCAGAATGTGCAAAATTTTGGAAAAAAGACTTGGATGCCTGATACGTAGTCTACTCACACCAATATTTTTATTTGGCATTTCACTGCATTTTCCTATTTTCTAAGAATTAAAAGAGCTATTTATTCCCTATTTGCTTATATAAATCTAAAATATATAAAACCACTTTTACAAATTCTAAAAAAATAATGTATCTATATTATTATATATACTACTTACAAACAAAAAATCACTAAAAATAGAAGAAGAAGATCTTAAAATCACAACACCCTAAAAAACTTGGAAAAAGGAGAAAAAAAGCATTGAAAACCTAAAAAATAACTGTATACTTCTTAATTTTCTTTTTTATATAATATATATAAAAAAATAGTTTTGGGGAACGTTGAGTTCGTTATCTATTTTTAAAAAACCATACTATTTATTATCTGTTTATTTTATACATTCAACTTAAAAAAATACACAAAACTCCTTCAAAATCACCAAAAATTTGAGAAAACGATCGCAAACACAAAAGCATTTTATTCTCTTAGCTTTGTGTATTTTTATATCTATTTAAAATTTGAAAACCATATGTACTATATTCTTTATGTTCTTACATACTAAAAAATATTATTACTTATAAATACATATTATATTTTAAACTTCAAAAAAGGGATTGTTCCTTTTATATATAAATATTTATTATGAAAAAACTTGAATTAAGGCGGTACCTTAATTCATTCTCCATATGACACTACATTGCAGGCGTCCGATGTTCATCTATAGCTGATAGCAAAGCCACCATATTTCTCAAAAACAACCATTTAAGATAACTATATATTCCTATTTTTAGTAACTTCTGTATAATTATGGTATTAATACTCTCTCATTCCCAGTCAGTCCTCATATCCAATAGCTCAATTATTATTGATTTAGTCTTATCTCTTACCTTAACACCATGTTTCTATTTTATATACTCACTTTTTATTTCATTCCCTAATTTCCTAATGCATTCTTCCTTGCCAACTCCCATGTATTACCCCATGTGCTCTTCACGAGTCCCAATTGAAAATCACTATTCTTCTGATGACATCGACATTTTTCAGGTAACTCATTATTTATTTTTTGTTTTTAGTTTTTTTATTACTAGTTTTTTCATTAACATATCCAACGATGTTGAAGAAGTTGATGGATGACATGAAGCAATCAAAACAACTTCCCATCTTTCAAGTTTTCATTTTTTATTCATATTAAATGTCTATATTGATTAATATATTATGTAATTATCATTTTTTCAAAATTATTCGTGTTTCAATTTTATTACAACTACTACAAACATATTCTTTGTTTTATGATAGTTTACCTCTTTTTATGTTTCATATTCGCTGCTCATTTTATTCTTTATAGTTCTTTTTTTATGACATATATGAAGATCAGGGTCATTACTATATCGTTGTTTAATAGTATTTTATGTCAATATATCCTTTTTACTTTTATATTCAATAATTTACTTTCACATATGTCACAACATACTTGAATATCTAGGTGCTTTTTAATCACAGTCTGTGCTATAGTTTTCATTTTACTAATTGTATATTTATTTTAATTTTTCTAAACATATTTTACAATTATGTTATCTACTACTTTAATGTGCATTGCATTATATTATTTTCAAATGCTTACACCTTTGCCAGAATTATATTTTGTCATGATAAGCTCTCCAAGTATGACCAAAAAATTAAAAAATTGAATGTTCCATATTCCTTTTAAAATTATTACAATATCCTATATTATTATGAATTATAACATTGTTTCTTCATACCGATTATAACATACTTGTAACTTCTGATGCTTTCTAGTCATATTGATTTCTTTACATTGATTCTCTTTACATTGCTTTTTAAGCATGTTTTTTACATTGATTTTCTTAATCATATACAATTATTAAATGAGTTTTATCTTTTCCATTTTTATTTTTTAGTATAGTTATTATAGTAGTCTTATTTAAAATGATAAGGATGCAAATGTATTAGTAAGATCAACATCTCCATTCAACGGAAATCCCAATATGCATGCCCTGAATTGGGCAAAAAGTTTGGTTCCATTCAAGGTGCATACAAATTCTATGAGGCATATGAAACTTATATAGGGTTTAATATTGGAAAAGGTAGCTCTGCGGTTGTAAAGTCAACGTTGCTAAGGAAAAAACTTTAATTTCAGGACTTTCGTTTGCTGGAAAGAGGATTTTTCTAGAGCTGCACATAAACCATTGTCCACTGATAATGCAAAAAGTGGTGACAGTGATGATTTTAAATCTTACAAGGAGGAGCTTCGCGTCGGATTGTCAAGGATTGGTTGCAAAACATTGATGTTAGTTACCATTATATCTTAGCTCAAGGATAGGGTTGTTTCTCATTTTGAAACTCGAGAAAATCACAACCTCATTTCTCCATCCAAACATAATATCTCAAACCAAATAGATGTTATTCAAAGGCCACAAAGATGCTAGTGAAATCAATGAATGGCATGAGCATACCTCTATCCAAGTAGTTTGCTATCATAAACAAACTCTATGGTCATGTTGGAAGTATAGTTAGAGATATTTACAATCTCAAAAGAAAAGAAAAAAAAAGTCTCAGGTTGGATGTTCATTTATCAATCTATGCTTTCTTATCCGATGACAATAATAGGTTGATTCATTTTCGTGGTTATTTGATTGATTTCTTGAAGTAATAAGGAAGCATCCATTATCTTTAATCACAGAGAATGATCCGGCAATTTATGTAGTTATTAGGAATTGCTTTCCTCATACTATTCACAAATTCTGCACATGGCTTTAATGAACTCCTTTCAACATTCTCTAAAGTTGTTTGAAAAAGTGTAACTATAAATGAATTCGAGAAAAATTGGTGTACTGTCGTTAATCAAAAAAATTTATCATCCAATGCATGGTTCAAAGAGAAATACAACATTAGAGAGAAATGGATTAGCTTATATCTTAAGAATTGTTTTTGGGTTGGACAATGTAGTAATCAGAGGAGTGAAAGCATGAATGCTTTGTTACAATACCACTACACTAAACAAATTTTGTTGTTAGAATTTGTCTGTAGAATACAAGGTGTAATTCAAAGATGTAGGGAAGGAGAGAATGGACAATAACAGTCAAGTATATAACCCAAAAATAACTTTCAAGTGGAAGATGCATGATCAGATGGTTCCTTTTTACCCCAAGTTTATTTTTTACAAGTTTTGTTTTGAACTCAATGAAGAACATGATTTGAATGTTTGAAGTAAGTCCAACTCTTGGATTACTGCTATTTTTTTGTATCCCATATTGCGAGATCATACGAGGAATTATGTGTTTCATGTTCCATGCAAAACATCTTTCTTTCTTGGGAATGCAGGACCATGTAGTTCTTTGGATATCCATGTAATCACATATTTGCAACTTAAAAATTCTGAATCAGAGCTTATGAACTCCAAATACATAGTAAAGAGGTAGATAAGGAACTTAAAAAAATAGGAAATTATCCTATATATGGGAAAAATTTACAACAAGATAGGGAAGCCCAGATTAATCAGTTCTGTTCACATATCATTGCAGCTTCAGTGGATGGGGATGATGATATATTCTCATTTTCTAATTACAAGCTAAGTGATCTATTCTCTAATATTGTTCATATGATACGTAAAAACCGAATTTCCAGCTCCGAAAGCAGGAATCCTTCAAATACTCCAGTTTTCATTCACAAACCATTTCATAAAGAACCAAATGTTGCAAGAATGAAAGGCAGTGGATGCAGAGGAAGTCCTAAGGGTGTTGGTAATCGTCTTAGATCTAAAATTGAGATGAGAAGAAATAGAGGTAAATAGTGCAAATTGTGCCTTAAATTCAATGTTAGACAAGACTCAAGAAATTGTCCTACTAATAATTCCACGTTTATTCGGTAAGATTCTATACTACATACATGTTAAAAATATCGTATTATAATCTTAATAATTTTCTTCATATTATGATGTACTAGCTGACATCAGTATAACGTAATTATCTCCATTTCAATTTTTCCATGCAAGGTTAATTGCTTTGAAACTGTAAGTTATATTGGTTCCCTTTTTATTTTTATATATTATTTAATTATCATTTCTAACTCTTTCTATATATCAATAATTTCTTTTTTCAAATAATTTACAAAATTAATGTTGTGTACATAGAAAAGTTTCCATTGAAAGGAGCAAATTCCAAATCTCCCTCATTCTGGTTAACATATAAATATATATACTCTTTGGTGGAAAAATAGCATTACATTTAATGTTTTTTGTATATCTTTTCTTATTAGTTTTCCTTCACAAACAATCAATTTTCCATTTTTGCGGGATTGTAACTCATGATTAGTTTGCAATATCTTTGGATTATGCTCAACCATTTTTAGATTCAGTCATTAAAAATGCTATTATACTCTCTAATTTTTATTGTTAGTAACTTGTTTTTGTAATTTTTTCCATCTCTATATACTATGTAATTCAGTGAATTACTTTCTATTTTCTGAATTTTAGTAGCTGGCATTTATTAGTATGCTATTGATGGTTCACTAACGTGTATCCGTCTCGTATTTATTGTGTAAGAAGTCTCTTTTCGTTGTTTATCCATTTCATACTTAAATTATAATTGCAAAAAAACATTCATTTTTATTATATTTTTATGTGATACATCTCATTCAGTCACTTCGAAACATCATCTTAGTCCTTGATACTCCGCTTTAGTTTACAAACCAATGTCATATTTTACAAAATCTATTAAATTTTACAGCTTAAGCAGGAAATATAACTGGTTTCAATCCCTATCATTATGTATATGGAAATTTATATATTCAGTTCATATTTTTAATACGAATCATCATTCAACTCGAAACATTCTCAAATATTTTCCTCTCGATTTCAAAAATGATTTACTGTACGTTTCTAATAGTTACCATTATTATTTATCTCATTTATATGAATCTACAGAAACAAGTACATTCCTTTACTCTATTATACAATTTTGAAAGTTTAATTTCAAAAATAATCCCTTTATACAAACTCTGTGTTTGATAATAGTTCCAAAAGATATTGTATAAATATACTGGTAGTTTTTTTAATCAACAACACACATCATTAAATATCGAAGAGAAAGCTCTTACATATGGAGGTAAATTTATTATAAAGCTATAACTCATAATTTAATTAATTTTGTATAATTTATAGTGTATTACAATCCTAAAAGCACTGCGAACTATCCTTTGAAATTTTTGATATTTTTATTTTTTCAAACTATATTTTACATTCAATGTCATATTTAAACGATAATCACCTTTATAAGAGCCAACTACGTTTCAAATAAGTCTGAGAACTATGTTTAGATTCAGTATCACACAAAATAAGGCCAATCATATTGTTTATCAAATGCATGAACTAGTCGTCAATGTCATGCTTCAAGCAGTAAGAATCAAATTTTGAAAATTGTATGGTTGACTACTAGGTGTAACTTTAGTATCACAAAAAAATAGAGCCAATCATATTGTCTCTCAAATACATTAGCTAGTCATAATTCTATCATAAGATACACATGCACTCAAAAAATAAATCTAATCACAATGTTTGAGATACAGGAAGATGGATGAAAAGTAATTCAGTAGACATCATTTTGTTCAGACATTTCACGATCAAAGTGTTGTATCTCCAACCACACAAATAAAAAAGTTTTGATTTTCTATCCTTTAAGATTTGATAACTAGATTGTTGAATTCTTATTTTGACCTCATCTTAACAAAATAGATGTTATTTCTACTCTAAATTGATCATTGTCCTCGTACTTGAAAGCCAACATCCTCCCTTCGCATAGGTACTCCATCATTTTCATGACAAGGAAGCCACAATCAAGACTCTGCTCTGGTTGATGTGGACAATCTGACACATACATTATTTCCCATCTTGTTAGACATTCGTACATGATGTTGTAAATCCATCCATGGTAAAAATTTAATTAAACTATTTCAATATAATTATCCTAAAAATATAGTTTATTAATTTTAAATCTTCGATCATATATACCAATTTCAATATGTCTTTTTTATTTAATCTTATTCTTTCATAGAATTGCATGAAAGGAAATTTCTCGTTCTAAAATATGTAACAAGAAGATGTTATTGATTTCTTATATGTATAACGGTGAAGATCTTCTCTAGCTCCGTTATATTTACTCTTTCATCGTAAAGTTCTTCAAGTTCATCAATTCTTATTTGATCTCATTTACCACTAAATTCAACACATATTGTGGAAATTATATTAATGAACTCATATTATGCCATGAAATATTTTAAAATAAAAAAACTAGTAGAGTTCCTAAAACTCACCATTAAGTAGATGGGAGTAAATAGAAAATGCACATGGTCATCCTTACTGTAGTATCTTTGGATAAACACGTCCATGAACATGTCTATCATATGCAATTTTAGAACTATACGATTGTTTTTGGAAAATTTTCCAAATAAGCAAATAAATTTGTTATACTTACTGGATATTCCATTATCCGTTCGTAAAAGAAATTTCGATTCTCTTATTCTTACCTAATAATAAAGGTTTTTATTTATATTACCTTATTTTTTTAATTTATTTAAAATCATCAAAAAATATTTATTTAATTATTAACCTTATTTGATATTTAAATTTAAAAACCTTTTCTATGTTCTTTTATTTATTTTTATTTATTATGCTCTTTTATTCTATAACTTGTTTTGTCCTCTTCCCTAGGTTGATCTTATTAGTCGAATCCATTTCATTGACCTGGGGTCAACTTCTATGCTCCATCTCCAAACCCGACTACCTTGCAAACCCATTGACTTCACGGTTTTTTTTTCGATTACCTCCATACTCATTTTAACGCGTGCCTTTGCCTGATTACAATCCATACATCCACGATCCACGCTCCATCAATCCATGCCCGATTTCATGTCGTTTCACACATGCAATTTTCATTTGAATTCCACCCATTCTTATCAATTATTTAAACTAATTTTAGATCTGAAATTCGTATTCCCCATTAGTTCTAGGTTTCATTCAGTGAGCTATGGAGAGAAGAGTGGAAATCTCATCTCCGTCGTAGTGAGGTCCGGAGGTCTCGGGTGGGATCAATCATCAATGTCGAGGAGGTTCTCCTCCACATACAACCAACCAATAAATGTTGGTCGAGGCTAAACCTTGAAGGTCTTCCACCCCCAATCCAGGCAACTATAGTCATTGGGTAACCTTATATGTAGATTTTATTTTAATTTGATTTGTAATCGTATATCGTAGAGGAAATTTATGAACTGGGATTTCATAATATTTATCCATTTGATTTAGCTTAAAATCCTTATAAAACAAATGTATATATCAATAATTCCATCTTCTTATGAGCCAACATCCATGTGTAAATATTGTATATTTATAAATATTTTAACATAAAATAAATAAATAAAGAATAGATGAATAATAAAGAAGATAAAGGATTGTACATATGCAATAGATACAAGATGAATCAAACCCTAAGAGAAGGCAAGACTTTACCTGACCGACAAGGAAGATAGTAGGGGTGATATGGCCTAATTACTAGAAAATCCATACAATTTACTTGACACATGTACATTCATAACCTGTACATTAATATACATTCTTACATTAATTTCTTCATCTCCAAATCCTTTGTAAATAATAATTATTTCATCTTGAAAATTGTGAATAAAATCCTCTCATAAATAACGAAAATCAAACTTTGTGTATATTGTGTAAATAACCTCACTTTCAAAAAGCCAATAAGTACAAATTGCATGTCAAAATTTTCTCCATATGAACTCCAAATTCTGCAAACTTGCTTTCTTTGTACTCCAAATTAAATTATCTTTAAAATGGAGTGATTTCATAAAACTCTATGTTAATATGAAAATTATGGCCAACTGGGTAGTTCTTGTATATTATACCTATATACATTATATACACCATTTAATAATTTATTTTCTATTACGTATTTGGGAGTATTTTATTTTATTTTAATTGTAATTATTGTATATAAATCATGTAAAATACAAATAAAAATCACTGAATCAAGAATCAACAACAATAAAATCATGTATATATTGTGTATGTATCACCACGTAGATACTATACTTATCCCCATTTAAAAAATCTAATGAGTTAACTACTAAAATGAAATAATTTTTATTAAAAACACTATAAACATTCTAAATAAATAACATATTAAATTATGTATATATGTACGTAAATAACAAATTTAAAATAAAATTATTATATATATACTTATATGAACCTGTAAATTAGACCTTGTATTTATTTTAACCCTTATAAAAATATTATTTAATAAATTTAAAATCATCGAATTAACTTTAAATTATTCGTAATAATTTTTAATTACATTTTGTTATTAAATAAACTCATTTTACATTTTTATTGAATTTTTTAGTGTTTATTTATCGTTTTGTCATTCAGACTATCTTAGACTCATCTTAGGCGTGATCTGATTGGTCAACCCGGTATTTTGCCAGGGTCAACTAGTTGGTCTGCACCTGCTCGCCTAGTAACCTCGTGTCGCCACTACTTCTCCCTAATTTCCCCACGTGCCTCGATCATTAACCAACCTTGATTCCTTCTCCAATTCTCTCTCTCTCTCTCTCTCTCTCTCGCTCTCCTTCAATCCTCTCAATGGCTAACCCCTCATATTCACCAATTTCCATGAATTGCATCTATTTTGAGTTACAAAATTCATTAGAGCCACACATATAAATACTAGACCTCCACCTCTGACGAGCTTAGAATTCGTCCTTCAACCCTTTTTATCCCTGAGATCAATTCCTGGAGTGAACTGTACATGAACGCTACCATTCCGCACGATTAGGAGCGTGAGTGAGCACCTGAAGTTCACGATCCAGTAATGTCACCAACGACATAGGCTACACGTCTCCAACTCTCCTACGCATCGTAGATAGAAGTGACTTCTATCTCTTCTTCCATTGTATAGGTAACGTAGGTGATTTATTTTCATTTTAGAATTTTTATTTTTTCTTTGATTTCGTCTAAATTATAAATATAGGTTCTTCATCTTCAACCTCTGCTCTGTATGATCAGAGGCTATTCAATCACTATTGAACCTCCCCAACTACAAAAATACCTTCACGTCGGCCTTCCTCACCTCTTCCACCATATGCTCATCTGCATAACACCCTAGATCAGATGCTCGGTCTCCATCTCAACAACCTTCCTCAGAGACGTCCATTCGCCCATTATTTAATACTACTTTGACCTAATTTTTGGCCATAGTATACCTCCGAGCATTGATAATCACATACAGGTCAAAGGATTTCTAGAAATAACTTGAAGAGCAACCATCAATAATGGAGCAAGTTCATGGAGTAGCCCAGAAGATGACCTTCCAGATCGACCATCTAGTTGTTTCAGATCTATCCAAGTTTCACAGGTGATGAGGAATTGTAAGAGTGTAGATTTCAGACTAATTGGATGAGGAATAGACCTCAAACAAGGGAGATTCACCTAGATCAAGTTCACTTGGGAAGACCTTGATGAATATGTGATTCATCACTCTAAAAGTTGAAAATAGAGCTTTTTTCCTGAGTAATTAGTTGCATATTTCCACATATATTGCATAATTAGCATTCATGCATGCATTGATAACATCTACATTTTAGCATTTAGATCTGCATAAAATAAGAAGCCCAATTCACTTGTAAATATTCACCTTCACCGTATTTCACCTATTGGTATATATTTTATACTAACTCCAAATCCAATAAAATAAACTCCATATGTATATATAACTAAAACTAGTTAAAGAAAAAATATCAAAAAATACTAACTTGTAAAATTGACTAATAAAACCCCAATCCAAGTTTGAAACCAAGAGCCTTAAAATGCACATATCTCTCTCAGACAGTGTCCGATTTAGTTTTGCTCACTTTTAAAGTAATATATATTCAGAGACCTTCAAAACAAGACAGATTTCATTAAAATCGTAGCTTGTAAGCAAAACTTGGATTTTGGGCCCCTTTTGTATATTGCACATATTGACCAAAATGCCCTTGCATTTTCTTAATTATTAAAAATCCAAAAAAATCAGATTAAATTGTAAATATACTTTTCACATTTTATCTATTTTTATTATAATATTTCTCTTCTTTAAAAATGACAAAAGATAAAAATGTGGTATTTTATACCTATAAGATACCGCCCAAAAATACACTTTGTACAGATGATTTCATTTGATTTTCGACCCTTCATGAAAGTTCTAGATATCGTTAGGATGAGCAACTTTTGTGTTGATCACTTTTTGATTTAATCCCTCTTGTTATTTCTTTTTTATTTTTCTTTACATATAATTTTTAATTTTCTTGGAGCGACATGTGGTACCTCCTGGAGCCGTCACATGTCACCCCATTCTTTTTATTATTTTCGGATTCATTGTATTTTATTATTATTATTTTATTATTACTATTTTAATTATTTTTAGTTGCCTACTATATTACTATATTTATTATATATTTTTATTCTCCTTTTACTTCTTCTCCCCTTGTCTTCCACTCCAAGCCACCAACTTCCCATCTTCCCTCATCTTCCACCACTCCTCCAACGTGCACCCCACTTCATTCCCAACTTCCTCCTCCTATTTATTCTACTCGCCCTCTCCACTGTTCATCATCCGCCATCTCTTCAATTGAGAGGGAGAGATCACCAGCCCCCGAGTGTTATCGGTGACAACGTCAATATTTTTCGATCGAGCAACGACGGTTTCAAAGGCGAGATCCACAAGGACTACTCCTCGTGTCGTTGTGCATCTCTTCGGGTCACAACCGAGCTTCTTCGATTTATCACCGAATCGAATCGAGGCGATGACGATCGGAGTGCAACATTGCTCCTTCAAATTCGACGATTTACACAGGTAAGTATTTTCTATCCTATCTTTTCATTTTTTTATCTAACATATTTTCTTCCTTCTTCTTCATCCTTATTTACCACCATCATTCATCATTATTATTTTATTTCATCATAACATATCATTTCCATGCACACCACATGATCATATCCTTTTTATTTCTCATTTCCACATCATTATCATCGCCGCTTTCATAACCATAAAAAAACTCCACCAACATCACCATCCCGTATTAGTTCTTGCATTTTTATTTTCTGACATCAATAAAAAATATATAATTAATTACAAAACAAAATTATAAAAAAACAAAAAAACAACACAGGTTGTCCGTCCGCCACCGCCACGAGCAGCCGCCACTGCCGGCGGCCGCTCTGCCACAACCTCCAGACACTCCCCGTCACCCCGCGTCGTCCCCACGGTGCTCCAGACCACGGTGTGCCACCCCGCCGGCCCAGTCGCGTGGCTGCCATGCCGCGCAACACCTTCGCCCGGCCATCGCCCTCCCTGCGGGCTCCGCATCCTCATGACACTCACACGTCCGCCCAGGAGCCAACGCCGCGCCGCCAGGTGTGTCTCCTGCCAGGAGCGCCGCCGTCCGCCATCCCTTCGCGCGTGCACACCGCCCGTCGCGAGCTGCTACCGCGGCCCAGCCGCGCTCTGCGCACTCCTTTACTGTGCACCACTCTTGCGGTAGCTACCATGCGTTGCCCTCGAAGCCCTCCACTCCCTCGGGTGTGGCCACCGTGCCGCCCGCTAGCCTCTACTTCTTCGTCGTGCCTGGTCCAGGCCGCCGCCTCTTTCATAATTTTTGCATATCATTTACTTGGAAGTTTGCATAGCATAAAAAAAACTCCAAAAAAGTTTGCATTTTTCACTTGTGCATCTTAGATCCAAACAAATCCGAGAAAATACATTTGCATTCATTATTGTATTTGGTTTACAGAAAAAATATAACTTGGTCAATTTGCTCTAATTTAACATTCAAATTAATTTTTTCTAAGTTGTTGATTTTCTTAATAACCTAGTTCATCCGCATTAGCGCATCTGTTTTTTTATTGCATAAAAAAGTAAAAAATCTCATTGGAAAACAACGGTTTAATTCATCTAATCTGATCCTGAGTTGTTCCTTTGCCTTCTTGAGTCGACCCTGGGACTTGCCCAGGTTAAACAAACATAAAACCACGCGTACATTCATTCGTTGATTGCTCCATTCGTGTGGTTAATTTTTGATCGATCTGGATCTATCTGACTGCAACAAAATCATCAATTAGACACCATTAAAGAGGTAGATCCATGCTCAACCAAATGGCACCGTTGTCGGGGAGGCAAAGGGCTTGGGATCACTTTAGAAAATTAGATTTATGTTTTCCATTCACTCGGGTTGCCTGACCTCCGAGCCATCTTGTAAATATCCATTTTTTCTTTAATTGTTTTTCTGACCATTTCTGTATATATCTCTCTCTGACATAATTTTTATCTTTTTGTGCGAGGGCCCAGTGGACATGGAGCGGCTTTCTTGAAGTCGACGCATCTCGAAGTGCATTGGAGGCAGACGATTCATGAATCATGTCAACTGTTGAGACACCAAAAAGATTTTAGTTAACTTTAAAAAAAAGTGTCTGCATTTAGTGTCCTCGTATGCTGTGTGGTTGCTTTACGTAGAATAGGACCTGCACTTGCTGCTCTTAGAGCTTCCTAGGATTGTTTGTGCTCGTAATATTTGGGACCAAACTTCACCAATAAAAGATGCACTTAGAGCGAAGGACTTTAGCCAAACTTGAATCCGTTCTTCACTCGTTAATACAACTGTCTGTCTAGGAGAGGCTTTTCATCACTTGCATTTCATTTAGTTTAAAATTTTAATTAAATATTGCATCCCGTATTTTAGAGAGATGGGGGCATTATAAGTATTCTTACTCGAGCATTCATCATTATCTCGATTGCGTCGACTTTTTCCGATTCTCTCTCTCTCTCTCTCGACTTTCTAACCTAAGATAAAGGAATTGGGACTGCATGGTAGATGTGATTGCTTGTGTGGATTAATATCAGTGGCAACTAATCTTTAAAATTGGGACTGCTAATTGAATTGGACCAAAAAAAAACTAAAATTATCCCCTGTTTGCGAGAGGTTAACCCCAACCTTGTTTTCAGGTTGAGTGAGGGCACTTGAGTGTGTGTGAACACCTGAAGGCAGAGCCCAAATCCTCTCCTTCCATATCACGTACCGACTGATCCTAGCAAATATCACGAGTTGAATTTTTCAGGCTCACTGACTAGTACCAAGTAACCTTCGCCTGTTCGCAGGTAGTTTGGGGTGAACCAGCGGTACTTCGCGACAAGTTGCTAGTAACCCCCTGGGGTGAAGTTCCAGCATTGTCAGCCTCCGCCTGCTTGCAGGTAGATAGAGGTAGGTCTTTGAATCCATCAACTTGGGATTGGAGCGAAGAAAGGAAGGGCGTTGGTATCTAAAAATTTTAGACAAGTTAAACAAGAGACGCATCCGGCTTTTAGCCAACTTCCCTACAGGCCACGTAACCTTCGCTACTTGTCTAAAAATTCACATGTAAATTCAACCAGACTAATCAGACTCAGTTTCATGTCCTTCACCGTGTTGAGTGTGAACTCAGGGTTTGCTCTGTCCGTGTTTGTTATCCTATGTAATTGCACATTTTCTACCTCAACCTACTTACATTTATCATTTCCTCTTCAAGATGTTGGGATATTGGTCCCCATACCCTGTGACCTCTAGTCATTCCTCCTCGACCATATACCGTTCATCTTCGCCTTCTCCTTCTTCCATGTATCCTCTGCCATTCACGGGAAACCCTTACCCATGGTTGGTTCCACCTTAATCCGATTATGAAGTCAAAACTTCAACTGACTCCTCCATTTCTTTGCATTTCTCACCTACTCCATATTCTAACACTCCGAATCCACTTCAACCTTGGGCTGACTGTCCTTACTCTCGAGAGCTTGTAGGAATCAAATAATCGAATGCAGAGCAAGCCACTACTGAGATAGATGATTGGCAAATTTATGTTTCCCCCCACATACTTCATTCTCACCTCAAGTAGGGACCATACAACAATTTACATATACACATCCCGACTGACCTTAGGACATAACTTGGTCGACCGAACAACCTGAATGGAGAGGCCTGTACATCATGATTTCCCAGACTTGATTGACTTCAGTGATCAAGCTTCCATTAACCAGCCTTCATATCACACATTCGAAGAGCCTATACATTCATAGGAGTGGACTCATGAGTTAGACTTATCAGTGCCCCGTTCATTGACTCCATCATATGAGGCTCCGCCCAATATCCGCCATTCATATGATCCGTTCTCGACCCTGGATTACATGCTAGAGTCTAGGTATGTTGAGTATGAGACCCCAATATCTCAGGAGTATCCTCCAATTGATCAGAACTCTCCCATGATTTGTCATGAGAATTTTATGGAGGATGACATCTCTAGACTTATTAAGAAAAATGAATCATTTGGTAATGAGTAGAGAGATATCATGGAAATATTGCACTCAATTTCTTACAGCCTGGGTACAAAAGTGGAAAAGGAAGTAAGTAGATTTGATGTCGAAGACCGAGCGAGCATCAGGGAACCCACAAATTTTGTACAGCTAGAGTCCATTCTATCTCCCTATTCTACTAATCACTTACCCTTCAATCCAGAGTCTAATTATTCATCCCCAAAAACACCAATAACATGAAAAATCAGAAAAAATCCATAAAAATTAAAAATTAAAAAGACTTAGAAAAATTGGATCCTACCCTAATAGAAGCACTCGATGAAGAATAGATTTTCAAACTTCTCATTAATAAAGGACATAGATCACTTCCCCGACCTCAAGAGATTTGTAAAGAGTAAAATGATGCCCAAGATGTCGGGAAATAAGAGGACAAGGACCGAAATACACATAATGTCTATGGCCGAATCCTTGGTTATGGGGAGAAAGACCAAGAGCCGCAGAGTGAAGCGGTTACCTTGGGTGGAATGTGAAATCAAAGACACTATCTTTACCCATGCAAGAATCGATGATGACTCTCCGATAAATATCCTCCAGACCTATATGTTTGACAGGCTCAAACTTAGGCCAATCAGAAAGTCGAGAGAGATCGTTTAGCTGGCTGATCGATACATCAAACGATCTAGAGGAAATATTTCAGTCATCGTTACTTTTCAAGGTGCTCTACTACAGGTAGACTTCACAATCATTGACATTGAGCACCAAGGAGAGTTCACCTAGTCTCTGATTATTCTCGGAAAGCGATTCTTAGCCTCAGCTAAGGCGACTAAAGATTACGAGACTTGGGAGATGGATTTTTCAGCATTAGGAGCACTCCAACCTCACCCATTCTTTGATACATTTTACTTTAAGGTGACGCGCACATCCGCTGACATTCATGACCATCAAGAGGTAAATAAGTCCCACCTCTCTGCTACACTTGAGAGACCAACTATCCTAAGACCACTGATTCAGAGACTCCCTATACCGTCACTTTATCAACTGCTTGCACCACCACCGTGACAACTTCTAAGGAGGACTCATGATCAGAAGCTATCATTAAGTCGGACACGACCTTTGTGGATTGTCTTGACCATTTTAACGATCCGACACAAGAGCCCAATAATGCCAAGCCAACTGAGACCACTAGCATCTTCCCGAGACATGTCTATATGGTGACTCGTCTGAACCTTCAAAGGAACCAATCAATACTAAATTGACTCCACACAAAAGCACGGTTGCTCCCTCTTATAGTCGTCTATCTAGTGAGAGGAATTCGAGAATTGATCCCTCGAGGTGTTCCTCCGAACCTCTCAAGACGCGTCACTCTCATCTTCGTCTGAATGATTCCGGTTCTTGAAAACTGGCTAAGAAAGTTTCCTTCTACAAACCGGAGAAGGAATTTTCTGAGGAGTTGGATGATCCCTACACCTCACTATTATTCATCTGAAGACGATTCCGATAGTGACACATATGTATATTATCCACCTCCTCACGTCCGCAAGAAAGATCGTCACAAACCTTCTTAATCCTTGTATATTCTCACTCTTTTTCTTGTATATACTTTTTCTTCCTCCATCCCTAGTGATTCGAATAACTCAACCTTGTTCCATATCGTTTCATTTTATGGATAAACTTAGGATGACCTAATCCTAAGTATAGGGGGGAGAGTGATCCACATCTATTCACTGTACATCCTCCAGATCCCATCTGTCCTCATTCTCACTCCTATCCTATACTTAGGCTGACCAGAGCCTATGTATAGGGGGACTGATGCCTGCCATGTATATACTCATCCATTTCCCCTCTTGACCTCGTCCTCCACATTTTTTATCTTCATCTACACTTAGGCTGCTAAAGCTTAAGTATAAGGGGGCGATACGACTTATATACTCTTTGTACTTTTTGCTCTCCTATGCTTAGCATGAGCTATGTCTTTTTCATCGCTTTTCGTGCTTTGAGGACATAACACACACTAAGTATGGGGGGGCGTGTATATATTACATATATACTTTACCCAGAGCTTGTACTTTCACGTATTTTCACGTATTTTTTTATATATTATGCAATAATTTTGCGGTGGGTAAAAATTAAAAAGAACAAGGTTGTAAATTTCTTGTAAATAATACATGTGTAAATTTTGTTGTAAAATAGGATGTATACCGAAAAAAAACTTGTATACTATGTATGTTATTTACAAGTTTTATAAACTAAAATTTGTTGTAAAAAATTTTGTATACCAAAAAAATAAAAAATGTTGAAAATAAAGTCTTCTTATTTACTCTTGCACATCATCTCTGCATCTGGAAAAAAAAGTCTTGCATTTCATTCATAGCATGTCATCTACCTCTCAGGTGCATATCTTGCATATACAATGTGAAAAGCTAGTGGGTTCTGAACCAAGTCAGGAATAGATATTGAGAAGGGACTTTATTTGACCTTAATCCATCTAATTCCAGAGGAACCTTATAGGAACTGGAGATAAGATTTCTCAGGTCAAGTGACTTAATACTTTGAGTCCGCAAGTGTATGTCCCATGTCAACTTTATTAGTCTAAGTAGAATATCTTGTGCACACGCACGATTCTTTTAGACAACAACCTAACTTGGACAAGCACAATGCACGCAGATCTTCATTGTTGAGGTGGTGAGGAGGTAGAATCCCTTAGCTTGGAGTAGCACACGGGTGGAAACATCCGTCCTCCTCCAGCGAGGGAAGTGCATCTCAACCTAATATGGTAGTGTTGACGTCTGAGGACGAGACGATGTGGGTTGCAATAATGTTTCAAAGGAGGGATAGTCTACCGACACAAGAGGAAAAAATCCTGATGTACATGATGCACCTTGTATATAGTTCAAAAACAAAAAAGAAGAAGAAAAAAATAAAGAACTCCAAAAAAAGTAGACAGGTCACATGGAAAATAAAAAACCTGTCGGAGTATGTATACTAGCAAGAAGTCAGCAGGTGGATGACTTGGCTACACTGGTCAGGCATTCTGGGATAGGTAGCTACACTGGCTACCATCCATTCTTTTCTCTACCCTGTCCTCTTGAGTTGGTCGCACTTGAACTTAGAAGGGAATACCCTGCTCCTCGAGGAAAGAGTTACTGGACCTGGTAATTAGAGTTACCTTTTTAGAGGAGGCTGGTTATGAGCCATTTCTGATGTGGAGATCTATTTTACACTTACACAGTACAAGTAAGAATCATAGTCATCAGAATTTGCGTATGAGGATCTGTTCGGACCTGACTATTAGGGAGTCTTGAATAGAAGACTTGTGGAACTTGATGTCTATTAGGTCTTAAGTTCAGATCCCAATAAGGTTCCGCCACACAATTAATCCAAAGGTCGAGTCAAGCTCCATTTTCATCTTTTGTTCATGACCTTGGTATGGAACCCAAAATCATTTCACTCTTGCATTTCTTTTTAGTTGCTCGGGGACGAGCAAGGTTTACGTATAGGGGGTTGATGAATATGTGATTCATCACTCTAAAAGTTTAAAATAGAGCTTTGTTCCCGAGTAATTGGCTCCAAATTTCCACTAATATTGCATAATAAGCATTCATGCATGCATTGATAACATCTGCATTTTAGCATTTACATCTGCATAAAATAAGAAGCCCAATTCACTTGTAAATATTCACCATATTTCACCTATTTGTATATATTTCACACTAACTCCAAATCAAATAAAATCAACTCTATAGTGTATATATTACTAAAACTAATTAAAGAAAAATATCAAAAAATACTAACTTATAAATTGACCAATAAAACCCCAATGAAGTTTGAAACTCGGAGCCTTAAAATACAGTGTCTGATTCAGGTCTACTCACTTTAAAAGTAATGTCCATTCAGAGATCTTCAAAACAAGACCAATTTCATTAAAATTGGAGCTCGTATGCATAACTTGGGTTGGGCCCCTATTGTATATTGTACATATTGACCTTTTTGCCCTTGCATTTTATACTTTTATTTTCTAAATTATTAAAAATTCAAAAAACTAGATTAAGTTGTAAATATTCTTTTCATATTTTCTCTAAGTTTAATTTATTTTTTATTTAAAAATGACAAAAAATGCAAAAGACAAAAATATGGTATTTTATACCTATAAGGTACCACCCAGAAATACATTTTGTACATTGATATTCAACCCTTCACAAATGTTGTAGATCTCGTCGAGACGAGCATCTTTCGTGTTGACCACTTTTTGATTTAATACATTTTGTTATTTCTTTTTATTTTTCTTTACATTTAATATTTGAATTTTCTATGAGCGACATGTGGCGGTTCTTAGAGCCGCCACATGTCACCCAACTTTTTTATTATTTTCAGATTTATTTTATTATTTTCAGATTTTATTATTATTTTGTTATTACTATTTTAATTTATTGTTATTTTTAGTAGCCTACTTATTTTACTAATATTATATTATACTTCTTCTTTTCTTATTCCCCACTCCAAGTCACCACTTCCTCCACCATCCCTCCATCTTCTCCACCTCTTTTATAACTCCCTCCGCCTCTTTGTATTCACCGTCATTTCGACAGAAAAGAGAGAGAGAGAGAGAGAGCTTTGAATATTTGGAGGTGACAACTACCGAGAACCACCGTCGAGCGACGACCTCTGACCACGGCGAGATCCCAGGTGGTCTCAACCACTTTGTTTCAGCATTTCTCACAGGAAGCCGCTGCAACTTCGAAGGACTCCGCCACCCTTCATGAGGCCACCATGACAAGAGCCATACATCGCATCTCTACCTAGCGAAACCACATGTAAGTATTCCCTCTCTTTTTCTTTGTCAATTTTTTATCTAACGTTGTTTGTTTATCTTGTCTATCATCACATCTTCACAAACTCTACTCTCATTATCGCCATCACAATCACCATCACATGAACACCAACCCATAACCATCATTTTTAATTTTTTTACATCAACATCTCCACCACAACACCACCTCTTCATTGCTACATTATTTTAAATTCCTATTTAAAAAAATACAAAAAAAATTACAAAAAACACACAAAAAAAAGTTGTAGGACACGCCAACAACCACCCCCCGATCGCGCGCCTCCCCTTGCTCGCGTTCCATGACGCGCCACCCTACGCCCGTCCTTGCCGCTGTCGCCGCTAGCCCCGCCACTCACCAGAGCGACCGCGAGCAGCTGGCCCGTCCTGCCGCGCTCCTCCTCGTACGCGCGCCCCAGCTCCAACCTCCTCATCCGCCGCACGTGCAGCCGTGCGATGTCGTGACCGCCCCCTCGCATCGGCCCTGCAGCCACCGCAACCAACCTCAGTCACAACCAGTGGCCACGTGCCTGCGTCTCTGCGCCAGCTCGAACCAGTGGTGCCACATGCGACGCAACCCTCCTCGCACACCATCAACCGTCCCGTGGAGCCTGTGCACCCTCGTGTCGCCCATGCCACGCTGGTCGCCATCCTCGTGCGCACCGCGCCGCGTGCAGCCCAGTCGTGCGGCCCGCGCTACAACGCCGCCCTTCGCGCCGTCCTCGACGTTGTCGCCGTTGGCACTGCCTCCTCGCGTCCGACCGCCATCTCGCGTCTTCCCTATCCGCCAGTGCCCTTTTGCCATAGCTTGGGGGAAAAGAGCAGGTCATTTGACATTTATTTATTTTTGTAAAAATTGCATTTGTTCTCCTGTATGTTTTATTAATTTCAAAAGTATCCTCGTGCATATCATTTCATTCAATTTCATTTTTCGTAGTTGCAAAGACACCCGTGAGATTGATTATCAATTTGGACATATTTCTTGCATCATTTTTAATAAAAAATATCATGTTGTAGAGCAACTAATTTTTTAATTTTTGGCTATTTATTTGTATTTTTTAGCATCCGATTATTTATTAAAAATCAAAGATTAAAAATAAGTGATATTTTGCCCATTTAAGCTCTGAAATTCGCATAGATCTATTTCTTACTCCAAAAATTGTGAAAAATTTGTAGATGATGCCTCTATGTGCCCTTTAATTACATTCCAAATTTCACCCAATTAAGAGTTGTTTTGTTCATAAAATAAATTATAGAGTGAATTCTATAATTGATTTTTAATTAAATCAACAAATAAGAATTTTTAGAATTTTCAATTCTTGTGGATTCCTGATTAAAATATATATTTGAGAAAAATAGCTCTCTGGATAATTTAATTTTGTGGGTTAATTAGGAATTAAATACTCATTGTCGCTCTATTTTCAGTAGAAAATAAAAAATCATAAAGTAAAAAAATTCTAGAAAAATTAATGTAGCTTCATTTCATCATATTTAACTTCCAATATAATTTTCATAATTTTTGCATATCATTTGCAAGAAAAATTGCCTAAAAACCCCAAAAAAGTTTGCATTTTTCATTCGTGCATCTTAAATCCAAAAATTCTAAAAAAATACATTTACACTTATCATTAGATTAGGTTTACAGGAAAATATAATTTGGCAAATTTGGACTAATTTTACATTTAAATTAATTTTGGCTAAGTGGCTTATTTTCTTATT
This sequence comes from Ottelia alismoides, assembly GCA_037367405.1. Classification (NCBI taxonomy): domain Eukaryota; kingdom Viridiplantae; phylum Streptophyta; class Magnoliopsida; order Alismatales; family Hydrocharitaceae; genus Ottelia; species Ottelia alismoides. The sequence continues at coordinate 866,115 of JAZKJV010005007.1, forward strand.
AACCTAATTCGTCCACATTTGTGCATTGCCATTTTTATCGCATAAGAATTTAAAAAAAATCCACTTGGAAAACAACAATCTAATTCATCTAATCTGATCCCGAGTTGTTCCTTTCCCTCCTTGAGTCGACCATGGGGCTTGCCTAGGTTAAACAAACATAAAACCGCACGTTAATTTCATTCGACGATTCAACGATCTATGCGATTATTTTTTTAGCAATCCGGATTTATCTGACTGCAATGAAATCATTAATTTGACACCATTAAAAGGGTAGATTTCGGATCAATCATACCTGCTTCACAATACATTCAGACCCCTCCATCAATGTAGATAATGAATATAGTGCCCAGTTTCAATTATCGTCATCCGAAATGCCGCAAAAGTCATCCGTGGATTCCATCGTCAAGATCTAATCATGGCCCTTTAAGCACAAGATCTATCTCCAACTATCCAATCAGAGCTAAATTACATTTGAGTTGTCTAAATCTCTACGTTATTAAAGGGTATATCTGCACCCACACCCTCTATTTCTATTTTATTTTCAAATAAGTCCTACAAGGACACGTGTTCGCATTGTATTTACTGAACACTTGCATTTATCTCCTATGTATTTACCTTATTTACATATTAGTCTAGTTCGAAATGAACTTGTCTGTGCACATGACACTTGGTGAGAATTGCAATAAAAATATTTTATTTGTTCCTTATTATTAAGCTCCGAGAATTTTTTTAATTGCTTGCAAATCTACTCTAGCGAGGCATACATTCCTGCGTACGTAAGTTCAAGGAATTTGCACCATTAGTCCTGCACGTTATTTTTGTCAATTGTCCAATGTGAATAAAATAAATAATTGCATATTAGTCTTTGTGTGTTTGTTTTATTATTGCATCTTCCAAATCAAGTAGAAAATATAAAAATGTCTTTTAAATTTCCAAAAAAATCTTATTACATATTGAAACATTCATTTTGCATCCATAGTTTGCACATTGCATTTTCATCATTTTTATTACATAGTAAAATTAAAAAAATCACAAAAATGTTTCGGTTGCACTAAAAAGTCAATAACTTTTTTTAAAAACATCCGAATAATTATAATAACATTCCCATGTGCTTATTTTAATATATTTTAAATTCTGTCCCATTTGTGCATTTTTTTCTTTAAAAAAAGCATAAAAATCTGTAAAATCTTAAAAACATTATAATTTAATAAAAATTATTTTTAAAATCCAAAAAAACAAAATGACTCTTTAGAAAATATAAAAAATATCTTTGATCCTATTTATATTTCATTTGACTTTATTTGCTACATTATTATTCAAAAAACATTCAATTTATTTTCTATTACTTTAATTCAGTGTTTTTGATATATTTAAAGGCTTTTTGAAATTGTGGAAAATCTTAAATATTAAAAAACATTATAAGTTTCTGTGAAAACCAAAAAATAATTGTTTAATTTTCTAGGATATTTGATATAATTAAAAAAATAAAAATAGTGTGATGGTGTCTGTGTGCTTTATTTTTCTTTAATCATTTAGTTGTTTATAAAATAAAAAATATTTACAAAATTAAAATAAAAAACAAATATAAAAAACCAAATAAAAAATGGATTTTTTTTATAAAAATACAAACTTTAAAAACACAAAACCAAGCATTGTGTGCATAGAAATATCTTCATTCTTTCAATTGATATTTCCTTGCATAGAATAGCCCTCTCGATTTTTGTAGCCTGCCTGAGTTCGATCATGTTAGCTAAATTGGCTAATTAAATAGAAAAGTATCTTTATATATTTTTATATTTATTTTTGCATGAGAATTAATATTGTTTTGTTCGACTCTTCTTTGAGTTGCGACGGTGCTTGTGAATAATTCATTGAAACAAAAACTAGGGAGTTTAGCATTCAACAGAAATCCATAGCATACCTCCGATCCTTACGATCAGATGTCCTTTGCATTCATTCCCTTTCACTTGTTTGATCCACTTCCTATACCAAATCCATCATTGCATCCATCTTCAGATCCCTCATTTTAGCACTATCTTCCACATCCAACATCTTTGGTCATGCACGGTAACCGGAGCTCTGGTTCCCTGTCCATCAACATAGACAGATCTCTCAATTCACCATTCCCTTTTTCTCATAATGAATGACTGAGTTCTCGAGCCTCGATTTCTACTTGCAGGACCAGCTGAGAGAATGAACCACCCTTAGCATCTGATCGTAGTATGTAGCTCACACAAATCATCTGAAGATCTATCGCACTTCCATCACCGAAACACCAGTAGTTGCAGCATTGATGATCAGATCTACTAGAGATGAGCAAGAATCATCCTTATCAGAACTTAGATCGAGTACCGTTGTACTAGAAATTTGCGTATCCTAGAAGAACAACTGATTTGGAGTGTTGCCTTGAGTAGATGAGAGTCACCAACTGTCGCCGCTACATTGAAGATAACATGGAATTCAAGATTTATTTTAGGGAAGAATAAATATCTCCCTACATTGAATCATGTCCATATAATCTGCAACTGATCAATGATCACTATCTAGACATGTGTCATAACCACAGTACCCACCACACCCACTGCATGGTCGAGCTCACGTGCGTCATGCATGCATAACATATATTTTGGGGATAATTTGCATTTGTGCCCCACAAAGTTATCCTATTTTCAAAAAGATCCAATTCCATATACTTTTACATGATCATACACATGCACTCTTGTGAATTTTGGATATATAACTTTGCTTTTAATATGTATTAATATCTGTTCAAAACATTTCTATAAATTACAATTCACTCCATAGAATTCAACATTTGATTTAAATAAGTTTTTGTTCAAAAAAACCATAAAAATTTATGTTAACTCCTACCATCTTGTTTTTTCATCCTTAATTTTTTTCTTGCAAGAAATAATTTGCTTTCTTATATTTAGTAATTCAAAAACTCTCCTAATTTATCCAGTTTGTTATTTTCAATTAAAAAAATTGGAAAATATTTATTCCAAAAACTACTATAAATGTGTTTCGAGTTGTTTTGATTTCTTACAATTTTTATCATTATATTACTTATATAAATTTTAAATATTACAAATCACATAAAACCCTAAGAAATTATAGAAAATCAGTAAAATATTTCAAATATAATATAGCTTGATTTGAATCTTGAAAAATTAACATCTTGTTTGTGCATATTTTCTTTACTTTTATTTTTCATTTCTATTTTAAAAAAATCCAAAAGATTTTTCTTATTTTCATTTTATTTGAAAATAATAAAAAATCCTAAAATCTCAGAAAAATCATCAAAATAGTTAAAATCTATAAAAAGAACGAAAGCATTTTTATTTGAATTTTCTATACATTTTTATCTAATTTGAAAAATTCAAATAGTATTTTTGTCCTATTTATCTCTATACTTTTCTTTATTTGTTCTATTTGTATTGAAAATTAAAAAGATGTAAAAATTATCAAAATTAAAAATAAAAAATCGAAATTTTAAAATAAATAAATAAAAAAGTTATTATAAAAACTAAAATTTCATAAAAATATAAAAGCATAAAAGGCCCATAAAAATACCCAAAATTGAAAAAGAACCTTTGTTTGGTTTTCTTGGAAATTAATAACCCTCGTTTTCTTATTGCCTCATTGAGTTTGACCCTAGGAGCTATCCTAGGTTAATAAAAAGCACATCCATCCAATTTATTTCTTTATTTGGTCAAATAGTTTTTTTGATTGTTCCAGGATTTCTTTTGGGTGAATAATGAAGCTTTGATTCTATTTATTTATGAAATGAAATTAACCAATTAGCAAATCCTGAACATCAAAATGGCGCCGTTGTTGGGGAGGCACGGTGAGGGAAGTTAGGTCTCTATTTCTTTGCCTTCTACTCCTGATTTTGTATATAAAATGTTTTATTTTTATTTGTCTTTTATTTTTTGCCATTTTTTCATGATCTTATTTCTCATAAATCTTTCGTAACAATTTCTTGCAAAATTCTTGTTTCACCTTTGTTGCAATGGCTCTCGAAGCGAATGAGGCCATCTTAAAAGAGCCAACACACCTGCGCAAGGCGGAGGTCGAGTGTTCTACACCGACCGATAGGAGAGAGCAACTGAGGAGAAGCATGAGGAGTAGAAGATTGTTTTAGTTTTTAGATTTCCTTTTCAGTCATTTTATTTCCATTTTTTATTAATTTGTAATCATTGATGGCATTTGACCTTTTTTTATTTTCTAGGCCATTTTAAACCATGTGGTTGTGGGTTTTGTTTCACCAAGTGTCGATGCACTTGGGGGATCTCATCAGAGTTTTGTTTTCTTTGACTATCCTTTTTGATTTTTTTCTCATAGTTTGTGTGCTTGAGCCTGTAGTATTAGTTTCTAATATTTTTTCTTTATACAGGTAAATAAATAGGCCCACAACCCTCATAAACATTTCTGTACCTATAGAGTAGAGTGCAGTTGGACTTAGATAAATGACTGGTTATTGCCCAATAGTAGAAGTTTCTGCTAGTATTATTCTTGTGCATAATTGAGGATAGTTTTTATTTCTGACTTTATTTTATGCACGGATCGTATTGCTTATTTTGTGTGGGCGAAAAAGGTATGCATTTTCTATCTTTTGCATGCATAATTGATTTCGTTGTGGAACACCTTTTCCGACTTCCTCCCTTTTTTCCCAATAAGGATAAAAACAATGTTTGAAAAATTATAGGCAATTTATTTTAAAATAACCAAAAAAGTGTCAACCAAGTAAAATTGGGGCTGCTCAAATAAATTGATTCTAAAACAAAACGTAAGGACAAACATACAATGTTTTGGGGAGAGGAACCGCTCATATTTGCAGGTACTTACCTCCAGACAGAGTGGCCGAGGATGTTTCCATAAAGTTGGAGCCCAAATACCTGGATTTGTGCCTTAAGCACCTGAACATTAATTTTCAATCTATTGTCACAGCTATAAGCACTTGCCTTCTACATCAGAAAATTGTTGCCTCTTATCTCCCTCTAGGATGATATAACGAGACAACCCGGGTAGATGGTACCACTATTTAGGGAGTTTTGAGGACGTACGTGGGGCGATAGGGTGACATGACCTTGTCTGTCAGTATATAATTGTTTGATACACTACGATATAAAAGTAAAAAGATAAAAAATCCAACCTTTATGGTCTGCATTTGCATTGAGTTGGTGAATTTGGGGTTGTCTTGTGTTTGTATTGAGAGTAGTCCAGATCTCATCTCATTTTTCATCTATTTTCATGTTCTTACTCTTCTTTCTTTCAGCTATGATCATGATGATGGGAAGGAGATCTCTTTGCCTGACTCTTGCAACACTGCTATTCAACTAACCACCCCATCAATCTAGATAAGTTCAAGAAAGCATAAACCCTCTATTTGAAAACAGGTTCTTTACCACTCTTTTTCCTCTTGACCACTATTCTTCTTCTTTATCACAGTCTTTTGCACATCACTTTCAATAGTTCTACATTGATTTATCAAAGCTTGATATAAATTCTTTCTCATTTCTAGAGGCAAACATTATGGTTGGGAAAGCATCCCAATAGTCTCATATCATTTTTGTCATTATTGATCGGGCATCTATAAACAACGACTTATTTTCTTCCCTCGAGTCCATGCAGAATTAAATTAGTCAGCATGGGAGGGTGATGACTGAGGTTGGAACCGAGCTTACTCAGCTGAGACAAAGGTGAGTAAATCAGAGAGCAGATGATATTCATGATGATACCGATGGAGATGATATAAAGAGACTTGAGGGTCGAGGAGCTGAGATTTCACAAGCTGGAGGGGCTGATATTCCACCTAAACCCTCTCGCATGATGAAGGGGTTGTGCAACCTTAATGTAACTACTACATATCAGTGGATTCAACTACCCACCATTCTTGATGACTTTTAACTTTGTCCTCACGATTATGCTTCTGCCCAGTTTCCATGGGAAATCTACTGAGGATCTTCATATGCATATTCATGACTTTGAGATGATTTGCAGCAGTGATTGTGAGAGGCATGTGGACGAGGATACCATCAATATGATAGCATTCCCATTCTCCTTGGTCAGTAGAGCAACCAAGTGACTGGAGAATCTTTGGATAGTTATCACTATGTGGGTGCAGTTGAGGATTGAGTACTTAAACAAGTTCTATCCACTCAGTCAGACCAATGTAACTAGAGTTATGATTACAACTTCACCATGCTTCCAAACGTGTAGTTTCATGAGACATGAGATCATTTTAGAGAACTCACTGATTGGTGACAAAATCATGATATTAGCAAGCCTAATCTTGTTCAGAGTTTCTTTTGTGGGCTCACACCTAAGTTACAGGGGCTGGTTAATGCTTCATGTAGAGTTTCCTACTTCTCCAAGCATAGGGATCAAGTCTGGGACATTTATGAGGAGATGGACGAGAATTATACAACTATGACCCATACTCGATTCTACACTCATGAGAAGTTTCCTCATCATTCAAAACACTCCAAAGTTTCTCATATTGAGGGTGGTTCTTCTCTACTATAGCATCACGTATAGACTCCTCGTTTGCCGATATGGGGATTATTTACCAGCTCGATAAGCTTGACAAGATAACCCAATGTTTGATGACCTGAAGACATAAATCATGTACATTCAAGAGGTACAAATGGCTTCTACGACTTCTTCACGTTTACATGCTGATTCGAGAATCCCTACCCCATATTCTCAGACTCAAAGGCAGCATGCTCATCAAATTCATTCTAAGCCAATACAACATACACCCCAGTACCAGGTGCAACATCCATCATCTTCTGATACTCAGAATGCGGTTTACCAAAGTGATGAACCTATATATACTTTTCAAAGAAATAGTCCATAGCATCCAAAGCTGTTGACTGGGGTCAATGGTATTTGTTATAGCTAGTACCCACAAAAGGTAGGGATCCTACATGGCCACCTCTATTTTCCATTGGATTATAGAAGATGCTTCTTCCTAGCAGCAGGCAGAGACACATCTAGGGCAGAGTAGAGAGCAGTCCCAGCCCATTCCTCGACCACCATACCAAAGTATACAATGGAGACAGAGTACACATCATGATATGCACCTGTACACTTAGCAGTAGTCCCATTCTCATTCCCAGTAGCAACATCACGCACTACAGCCTCATTTCCAGAGAGGCAACTCATTCAGGTCTCATACTCCTTCCTATGAGAACCCAACATTAGACGATCTCTCCCATTTGATTTTTGAGAAACATGCAACATTTAGGTGAGAGATGGGATGCGTTTAGACGTGAGATGATAGAGATTGTCAAGGGCAAGGCCGTCGTTCTCACTACGATTGAGCCAAACCGAACTACTTGGAGAGGAAGTCCTAGCAAGTGAAGTCGACATATTCTACCATTCTAAGTGAGGTACAATAGGATATTCATTCTTTATTTTATTCTAATTTTGTGACATTTAGTAAATGAAAAATGTACAAGCACCTCATGTGAAGAGCCACGTGGGGTGACATGGCACTAGACTAAGGTGTGAATAAAAGAACTACGAGGGTCCAAGTGAAATACCAAAATTAAGGATAGAATATGAAATACACCCCCAACAAGCATGCGATCCAATTGTTCTTCAAGCTCTACATGTCTTCACTAATGTGATGAGTGGTCAAGTTGTGTGCCTACCCCTTCCCTGATGGTTGATTCTGATTATATTCTACAGAGCATCTGACGGTGGATGAACTGTGCAATCACATGGCAGGGATCAAAACTATGGGATGTTCTTAATCCAATGACCCTAAAGGACCTTGGAAGAATATGGAAGAAGGTCATGGCTGGGCTCCTCCGATCAAGAAGAAATTTTCTGATTCAAGCTTTCTCATGAGTTGCTAAAGGTCTTTGAGGGTTCCTGGGAATGTTCAGCAATGATTGTTTGCCTCGAAATTGTCCAGACCTCATCATATGAGATCTGGAACTCAAGAGAAGCTCTGGTTCTAAAGAGTGAACTGTAAGGTTCGAATAACCTCTAGGTTCCATTTGTTTCAGTTAGGACATGCACAAATCACTTGTAGCTTGATTGTAAAGGTATCTGCATAGTTATTAGTTGAAATGGATGAGGAATGGAGTGTGATCAAGGTCCTCGATGAGGTATAGTAACTAAGACCTTGATCTCCTAATATGAACAAGACCATGGTGAACAAAGATGATTTGGGAGACGTAGAAGTGTCAAGGAAGGAGATGAGGTGTTGATAGCTCAAAAAATTGAGGTCAACGACAGGGACAGAGGACGGATCATAGCTCTGACAAGATGATTTTTACAATTTTTGAGCTAAACTATATCAAGTCAATCAAAATAAAATGGGAGGGTACCCGACTGATTACTCTACTTATTTAAAAGACTAAGATATAGCAGCACACCTCATCAGATTGACCTAGGAGCAGAGGAACCATCGAGGCTTCACCAACCATTGGTAAATCACATTCCCAATGCCTTCTCCTAACCTCAAATCAACTGGGCTCACCTCGTATCATAAGGTTTGTACTCCAGGACAATATCTTAGAGATTACGTGTTAGACATATGAGCCTAAGGAAAACCATTCCCACTTGTCTTACTATAATGTTTGATTTATCAATAAAAATTTATTGGTTACTTTTTCCTTGTTTGAGATTAAGTAAATTAATGCATTATAAGATCCCTTAGTACAATTAGGATTATGAACAATGGCAATCTTTATGATCATACAGATGTAGATTCAATTCTTGAATCATAGAGGCTGGTGCTTGGATGAATATCTAAAGAGTTAGATTGAGGACTAATCAAGCTCAATCAAATGATTACTAAGATATGATCTCCGACCTGTGTTGGAGATGGCAATATGATATCCAGATTTAATGTCTAGGTATGTACATTTGGATGATTGATAAGTTGATGGCCTAATCAAGGTCTATATAGCGGTGTATTGGTGTGTATACAAGGGCATATGAGTAATATGATCTCTCAATGTGATCATACATATTCACTTTTGAATTGTAAGACATGAGCTCACTAATGAGGTCTTAGGATCAATAAAATTCCACGCATGGTCTTCTAGCTTTTTGGAATCATGATAAGAATTTGTAGGTTTGATATATCTTTCTGGAAAGCATATGATCGATACCAACTCCCAATGACCAAATGTGAATCTTAATGATAAAACCCTAAAGATGCCAATGTAAATTAATCTATATCTTCGGGTTTATTGTAGATCTTCCAATATGCAAGATGTATAATTATTAAGAATACATGAGGGTGATGTGATCATAAATGATTGTATAGCCATGATGCTTCCATTCTGAGGGAGTGATGAAATAGGTTTGGATTTTAGTGACTCCTCTCAACAGAGAACTAGTATGATCTTGGTCCAAATCTTGGACATTGATCTGAATGTGATTCATATGTAATGAGAATATTAGATTGAAGCCTTGATTTAATCAAGCATATATGACAAAGTTTTCTTCTTCTGTTACTACTAGTTCATATTGTGTTGATGACGATGATTGTATTTGTTAGCAATGTGAGCCCCGGGCGAACCATTTCTACAATAAATGTTATTGTAATGAATAAATTATCAATAAAAGTTATTGTTTATTTTTCACTCCCCTTCTGAGATTAATGAATGAATGCACTATAGGGTCCCTCTGTACAATAAGGGTTATGTACCATGGCCAACTTGATGATCATACAGCTGTTGATTCATTGGATGGATCATAGAGGCTGATGCTTGGATGAATACCTAAGGAGTTAGATAGAGGACTCATCAAGCATCATCAAATGATCATTAAAGTGATGATCTCCAGTCTGAATGGGAGATGGCAATCCTATCTCATATGACTGATATCTGACTGACCTCTAGATGCAGGTCCTCTGCATGGGAATAATGATTCAGAGGTGTCAGGTTAGTTAAGTCAATGGGTTGACTTGACGAGATCGAGATAACCAAAGACCTACGTTGAATACTATCACAACATAGGCATGCATCCTCTGACTAGAGACAGATGTATTGCTATATGTCTGAGTATGTACATTTGGCAGACCAATAGGTTGATGACCTAATCAAGGTCTATATACCGGCGAGCTGGTGTGCATGTAAGGACATATGAGTAATACGATCTCTCAAAGGGATCATACAGGTTCACTTGTGAACCGGGAGACATGAGCTCACTCATGAGGTATTGGGACTGAACAAATTCCATGCATGGTCGTCATGCTTTGGAAGCATGACATGAATTTGAAGGTAAGATATATGCTTTGTGAAAGCATATGATCTATACCAAATCCCGATGACCAAGATTGAGAAACTTAATGATCTAACCCTGAAGATGACAGTATAAAAGTGATCTTTATCTTCAGGATGATCATGAGTCTTCCAGTATGTAGGATGTACAGGTATTAGGAATACCTGAAGGGTGATTTGATCATAAACGATTGTATAACCATGACGCTTCCATTCCGAGGGAGTGATGAAACAGGATTGGATTTTAGTGACTCCTCTCATTAGAGAAGTGACCTAATCTTAGTCCATGAACTGGACATTGATCTGATTGAGATTCAGATGCAATGAGAAGATTAAGTCTACGGTCTTGATTTGATCAAGCATCAATGGGAGGTCCATAGGATCTGGAGTTGAGATATGATCTCAACATCCAAGTCACTATACGTGGAACAATACAATCGCCCTGTCCTTATCTCCAAGTATCTGAGGAGAAATAGCATTGTTCTTAAATGGTTTAAGAACAATTCCATAAGATCTAAGCAAAGAGAATTTGATAATTAAAAGTGTTTTAATTATCATGATGTATGAGAAATTATCCAATATGATTAAATGTGATTTAATTAGTTTGGATAAGAATAATGTGGATAGAGATATCCAATTATTCATGATATATTATAAATGTGATTTATAATGTATTAGAGAGAGTTAATTATAATTTATATGTGTTGATTAATTATGATGTGTATTGGATACACATTGTGTAATTAATTAACAATATGAATTACATGTTGTTTTGGGTTGTGAATATGATTCACAATTATTCCATGGCTAGATTGCAATTTCCTCAAAGATAATTATGAATTATGTTTGAGAAATAAAACCCAAATTATTTTGTTGCAAATAAATAAGGGAGATCACATGGAGATTTGCAATCTCATGGAGATTGAAATCTCCATGCCATCCATGGTGGACGGCACACCACTCCTATTTGGAGTGGGTGTGCGCCCACATGGAAGGCACATGGAGATGAGATCTCCATGTGTCTTCTCTCCTTATTTGTTGGGTTAATTTAGGAGCAAATTATATTTGATTTTATTAAATATATTTTGACCTAAATTTGTTGCTTTTGACAACAACAATCTCAGCCATTGGATGAACATAAATCAATCTCATCCATTGATTTTATGTGTCCCATGGATTGAGATCCATGGATCCCAAAACCCTATAAATAGAGAGGCATACTTGGCTCTCTCTTTACACATGCTATTGTAGCAAAACTCTCTCTCTCTTTCTCATATACACGACAGCCCTCTCTCCCTCTTCTTCTTGGTGGCCGTCCACCTTGGTGGAGAGGAAAGTCGACGCCCGCGCCATCGTGCTGCCGCTTCGACTCTTTGCGGTTCTTTGTCTTCTTGGAGTGCTTCACTCACGAAGGAGATGCTTGATCTCGTGCGACGAGATCAGGAACATCCGCGCTTGGATCATCTTGGATTGCGAGGACACCGCGACTCATCTCCGCGCTCGCAAGCCGTTACTCCGACGATCGGACTTGAGACAGGAGGTCTCTTTTCGTAGAGACTCGATCAACCACGCTTCAAGAGGTATTGCATTATACTTGATGTGGTTATAGATGAAACGATTTGAGAACGGTTCTCGGATCATGTGGTTTCATCGGTTTAAAAATTTTTAAAATTCCGCTGCTCCGAACAACTAGTGCGACTAGTCGTTCTTCGTCGTATTCGATACGACGATCACGCTTCCGTGATGCGCTTGAGTATTTCTCCATATCCTTCAAGTGGTATCAGAGCCTTAGGTCGACGGTTTCGAATATGATTCGAAAAACCGAGGACGACTTGGGTTCGTTTAGGTCGCGAAAGTTTTCATCGCATTTGATTTCGCAGATCTGTTTAGTAAATAAATTCGGTACTGTTTAAATTGTTTAAACACGAATTTAATACTCGGATTTTGTTCCCCATTAAATAAGGAAACCATAGGAACTGAGTTTGCGTAAATCGGATTTCGTATGCTCTAATTATGGTTGTTTTAATGGACGTGTATGCACTGTTGCGGGAACAATAGATTTTAACATGATTAAAGAGTTAATTACTGTTATCATCTGCCTCGAAATTCGTGCAAATCCACTTAGGTTCTGTTGTAAATCAAGTTAGCAATCTATGAAAATTGAGTTTGCTTAATTTGGATTTAAATTGATTGAGATATGCCAATTTTAGTGAATAGGGGTCATTACTGAAATTGCATTCCTAATCTAGAACCAAGTGATTGTCAATTGGTGAAATTAATTGTTAATTTCGTGAAATAATCTTGAATAATATTTGTGAAATATTGAGACATGATTATTTGCCTAATTGACATGGCCCCAACCAATTAATTGATTAAGATGTGATCTAAATCATAAAATTGGAAACAACAATCTTCAAACTTGATGCTTGAATAGGATTTGGGAATTTGTCTAGCAAATTTCCTTATAATCAAAAATGTTTTGATTATTACTATATGGTACAATTTCGGTTGAAAAACCGATGATCATCTCAAGTACAAATTAATCAATTTGGCATTATCCTTTCCCGAGGCGGATATGGTGCCTAGTCGGAGAGCATTGGGGTTGCGGGTTGCAACGTATGTGGTCCGTCCCACTCTCGTCGGTACTGGCCATGACAGCGGGTAGGGCCGGGATAATGTCCGAAGGATTAAGATGTATTTTTTCTAATTATTAAAATTCGAATTAATACGTATTTTGAGATATTACCATATATGTATTCAAATAAAATAATCAAGTTTGATTGATTGAATTGGATTGATAATTAATTTAATATGATTAAATTGGTTATGTCCAATTGAAACACTCTAATATGATTAGAGTTATTAATTCCCTTGGAAGAATTAATTATGTGAATGTGATTCATAATAATTAATTAAAATTTGAATATGATATGGAGGATCACATAAGTGACATCCATGGTCTCCCGTCAAGGCGAAGGGTTCCGTCGCCAGACATCGTATGAAGGAGACGCCTGTACGAAGTGACAGCTCCTGCATACGATCCGTTTGGATCGGGCTCGTCGCTTCTCGAAAGAGTAAGGACGTATGCGTAGTGACCCCAATATCGGGTCCTCATATTATTGGGGCGATATTGGATTGCGCATAGCGAGTTGTATTCCTGTTGACGGTTGGTTCAATTAATAACGGGTCAACATCGCCTTAGGGGTGGTGGGCCCGGGTATTAAAGACCGAATTGGGAAATGCAAGTTGGACTTGCAATGCGGAATGTGTTCCCGCTTCTCTTTATTGGAGTCATAGGTTCTCATATTATTGGGATATGACAAAGATAAGGAGGAGATCCCAGTTCTTGCTTGAGATATATTGGTAAGTATATCTCTTACTTTGAAAGTGAATAAGGGAATAAACTTTCAAGGTTGACATAGCAAGAACAATTTGATTTAAAATGCCTTAATCAAACATTATAAATTTGAATATATAATTTTATATTCTAATATAGTGCATTCTTAATTTCAGAAAATGAAGTCTTTGAACCCACTTAGTAGGCTTCTTGAGGTCAACCAATTGACCGGCCCAAATTACTCGGATTGGATCCGAAATTTGGAGCTTGTTCTCTCTGCTGAGCGCATAAGTTATGTGCTATCCGAGGACAAGATTGAGAACCCTAAGTCCAAGGAAGAAAAAGCATTTAATGACAAGTATGATGAAGATCATGTCTTGGCTAGGTGCTATATCCTAGGTTCTCTCTCCAATGTTCTGCAGAAGCAACATGTGGAGATGAATACCTGTCAGGATATAATGCAGAATCTTAAGGATATGTTTGGTGACATTAACCTCACTCAGCGGTACAATGTTATGAAAGACCTCATTCGCTGTAGAATGCAGGAAGGGACTTCGGTCCGTGAACATGTACTCAAAATGTTTGGGTACTTGTCAGAGCTGGAGACTCTTGGGGCAACGATGGATGCAGACATGCAAGCTGACTTCATTCTGCTGTCATTGCCCAAGTCTTTTAATAACTTTGTAGTGTCATTCCACATGAACAAGTTGGAATTGACAAATGCTGCTCTCCTTGCTTCATTAAAATCCGCAGAGGACGTAATGAAGAAGGATGGTCCCAGTGGCAGTGCAATGGTTGCACAGGTCAAAGGGAAGCGCGGTCGGAAGCATGGTTCTCGGAAGGGCCCGGCCCAGAAGAGAAAGAAGAAGGGACAAAGCGTTGCCTCTTCTTCCAATGCATCCACTCTCATGGCGTCGAAGAAAACCGACGTCTGTCACCACTGCAAAAAGCCGGGGCACTGGAAGCGTAACTGCCCAGATTACCTGAAGTCCTCAGACAAAGGTAAAGCTCCAGCAGGTATAAAATCTACTTTCATCATTGAAACTAGCTTTCTCGTCGGACGAGAAGGAAGTTGGGTTGTAGATTCTGGTGCTTCTGTTCATGTATGCAATTTGTTGCATTCGTTTCAGGAAACTAGAAGTCTTGAGGAAGGGGAGATAGTCATCCAGATGGGATCTGATGCAAGTGTTGCAGCAGTCGCCGTCGGGACATGCAGACTATCATTATCTAGTGGAAGAGTCCTAGTACTTAAAGAGTGTCTTTATGTACCTGAAGTTAGAAGGAATCTGATATCTGTATCTAAGCTAGTTAGAAGTGGATATTCGTTCCTGTTCTGTAATAAATTAGTCATAAATCATTATGATAAATATATTGCAGAAGGTGTTTTAACTTCTGGAGGACTCTATGAATTGTGCATTAATGAGAATGTCATGAATGTTACAACCACTAATAAAAACCCTAAGAGATCCAGGGAGAATAAAAATCATTCAAATATGATTTGGCATCAAAGGCTTGGTCATTTGTCTGTTGATAGGATCAACAGATTGATAAAGGATGGACTTTAGATTTCCTACAGGTCCAATCTTTGCCTACCTGCGAACATTGCATTCGAGGTAAAATGACTAGGATGCCTTTCCGTAACAAGGTTACAAGATGCGAAGGTATTATTGACCTAATACATACCGATGTATGTGGTCCCTTCAGTACCGCGACTCGAAATGGATACCGATATTATTTGACGTTTATCGATGACCATTCGCGATACGGGTTTATCTTCCTATTACGTCACAAGTCTGAAACCTTTGAAAAGTTCAAAGAATTCAAGGCTTTGGTTGAGAACCAAACCGATAGGAAGATTAAACGAATTCGATCTGATCGAGGTGGCGAGTACCTATCAGATGAATTCAAGGAATACCTTAAGGAGAATGGAATTGTTTCAAATCTCACTCCTCCTGGAACTCCCCAACTTAATGGTGTTGCTGAAAGACGCAACAGGACCATCATGGACATGGTCCGTTCAATGATGAACAAAGTACATTTACCTCTTAGTTTCTGGGGATATGCAGTAGAGACTGCAATATATATCCTGAATAAGATTCCTAGCAAATCTGTACCTAAGACTCCTCATGAGCTATGGTATGGAACCAAACCTAGTGTCAATCACTTAAGGGTTTGGGGTTGCTTGGTCCATGCAAAGAACGTGGACGCAAGTAAGCTGGAATCTCGCACTCGTGAGTGTTACTTCATTGGGTATGTTAAAGATGGTATTGGATACCAACTTTATGACCCTGAGACCCAAAAGGTTTTTGTCTCTAGAGATGTAAAGTTTCTAGAGGATGATTTCCTTAAAGGTCAAGATAAAAGTGAAGTAGAGGAGCTCATTGAATCCCAAGAGGATTCTGAGCTCCCCAGACCAGAAACTGAAGAAGTAAATAAAGATGAAACACCCATACCTCTTCGAAGGAGTTCGAGGGTGGTTGCACCACCTGAAAGGTATGGATTCCATGTGTCAGGTGAAACTGACATTGATCCTACTTCATTTGATGAAGCACTCGCGGATCAAGACATGGATAGATGGATGCTAGCAATGAAGTCAGAAATTGACTCCATGCATAAAAATGGTGTATGGACCCTAGAGGATCCACCTAAAGGGGTAAAACCCATTGGGTGTAAATGGATCTTCAAGAGAAAAAGGGGACCTGATGGGAAAGTAGAGACTTTCAAGGCACGGCTCGTAGCCAAGGGCTACACACAGAGAGAAGGCATCGACTACGATGAGACATTCTCTCCTGTGGCTATGCTTAAATCCATCCGGGCATTGCTAGCTATAGCTGCATATCTTGACTACGACATCTGGCAGATGAACGTCAAGACGGCTTTCCTCAATGGATACCTCGAGGAGGATATCTACATGGAGCAGCCCCAAGGCTTCATGACTGAGGATGGTAAAGTATGCAAGCTGAAGAAATCCATCTATGGGCTCAAGCAAGCTTCTCGTAGTTGGAACATCAGATTTGACGAAACCATAAAGAGTTATGATTTTGTGCAGAATCCTGATGAACCTTGTGTATACAAGAAGCTTAGTGGGAGCGCCGTTGTGTTCATCGTGCTTTATGTAGATGACATCCTTATCATTGGGAATGATACAGGGATGATGACCAGTGTAAAGATTTGGCTGTCCCATACCTTTGAGATGAAAGATCTTGGAGAAGCCTCTTACATCTTAGGCCTGAAGCTGTTCAGAAACCGAGAAAAGAGGATTTTGGGATTGTCACAACATGGATACATTAAGAAGATTCTTGAACGATTCCGTATGGATAGTTCTAAGAAAGGATTCCTACCCTTAAGACATGGTATCCACCTGTCTAAAGGAATGGCTCCTCAAACTGTTGAGGAAAAGAAGGCCATGGCTGGATGTCCTTATGCATCAGCCGTAGGAAGCTTAATGTATGCCATGATGTGCACTAGGCCAGATATCTGCCATGCAGTGGGAGTGGTAAGTCGTTACCAATCCTGCTATGGAGAACAACACTGGAATGCAGTAAAGAACATATTCAAATATCTAAGACGGACGCAAGATTACATCTTGGTCTATGGAGATGGTGATCTCCAAGTCTTGGGATATACAGATTCTGACTTCCAATCGGATGTAGATGATCGAAAGTCGACATCGGGGTTCGTGTTCTTGTTGAATGGTGGTGCTGTGAGCTGGAGAAGCAAGAAGCAGGACACTACTGCAGATTCAACAACGGAAGCCGAATACATTGCCGCATCGGATGCTGCAAAGGAGGCGGT
This sequence comes from Ottelia alismoides, assembly GCA_037367405.1. Classification (NCBI taxonomy): domain Eukaryota; kingdom Viridiplantae; phylum Streptophyta; class Magnoliopsida; order Alismatales; family Hydrocharitaceae; genus Ottelia; species Ottelia alismoides. Next base: position 883,497 of record JAZKJV010005007.1, read on the forward strand.
GTGGTTGCGCAAGTTCGTGCTGGAGCTTGGCGTAGTTTCCTCTGATACTCCCATCCCGTTACTCTGCGATAACACGGGAGCCATTGCCCAGGCAAAGGAACCCAGATGGCATCAAAAGAGCAAGCACGTGGAAAGGAAATACCACATCATTCGGGAGATACAAAAGCGTGGTGACATCATCATCACCAAGGTGGCCTCTGCCGACAACGTTGTTGATCCTCTTACCAAACCTCTGACACAGAAGGTTTTTGACCAGCATGTAATGAGTATGGGTTTAAAGATTGTACCTGAATGGTTCTGAGGGCTAGTGGGAGATTGTTAGCAATGTGAGCCCCGGGCGAACCATTTCTACAATAAATGTTATTGTAATGAATAAATTATCAATAAAAGTTATTGTTTATTTTTCACTCCCCTTCTGAGATTAATGAATGAATGCACTATAGGGTCCCTCTGTACAATAAGGGTTATGTACCATGGCCAACTTGATGATCATACAGCTGTTGATTCATTGGATGGATCATAGAGGCTGATGCTTGGATGAATACCTAAGGAGTTAGATAGAGGACTCATCAAGCATCATCAAATGATCATTAAAGTGATGATCTCCAGTCTGAATGGGAGATGGCAATCCTATCTCATATGACTGATATCTGACTGACCTCTAGATGCAGGTCCTCTGCATGGGAATAATGATTCAGAGGTGTCAGGTTAGTTAAGTCAATGGGTTGACTTGACGAGATCGAGATAACCAAAGACCTACGTTGAATACTGTCACAACATAGGCATGCATCCTCTGACTAGAGACAGATGTATTGCTATATGTCTGAGTATGTACATTTGGCAGACCAATAGGTTGATGACCTAATCAAGGTCTATATACCGGCGAACTGGTGTGCATGTAAGGACATATGAGTAATACGATCTCTCAAAGGGATCATACAGGTTCACTTGTGAACCGGGAGACATGAGCTCACTCATGAGGTATTGGGACTGAACAAATTCCATGCATGGTCGTCATGCTTTGGAAGCATGACATGAATTTGAAGGTAAGATATATGCTTTGTGAAAGCATATGATCTATACCAAATCCCGATGACCAAGATTGAGAAACTTAATGATCTAACCCTGAAGATGACAGTATAAAAGTGATCTTTATCTTCAGGATGATCATGAGTCTTCCAGTATGTAGGATGTACAGGTATTAGGAATACCTGAAGGGTGATTTGATCATAAACGATTGTATAACCATGACGCTTCCATTCCGAGGGAGTGATGAAACAGGATTGGATTTTAGTGACTCCTCTCATTAGAGAACTGACCTAATCTTAGTCCATGAACTGGACATTGATCTGAATGAGATTCAGATGCAATGAGAAGATTAAGTCTACGGTCTTGATTTGATCAAGCATCAATGGGAGGTCCATAGGATCTGGAGTTGAGATATGATCTCAACATCCAAGTCACTATACGTGGATCAATACAATCGCCCTGTCCTTATCTCCAAGTATCTGAGGAGAAATAGCATTGTTCTTAAATGGTTTAAGAACAATTCCATAAGATCTTAGCAAAGAGAATTTGATAATTAAAAGTGTTTTAATTATCATGATGTATGAGAAATTATCCAATATGATTAAATGTGATTTAATTAGTTTGGATAAGAATAATGTGGATAGAGATATCCAATTATTCATGATATATTATAAATGTGATTTATAATGTATTAGAGAGAGTTAATTATAATTTATATGTGTTGATTAATTATGATGTGTATTGGATACACATTGTGTAATTAATTAACAATATGAATTACATGTTGTTTTGGGTTGTGAATATGATTCACAATTATTCCATGGCTAGATTGCAATTTCCTCAAAGATAATTATGAATTATTTTTGAGAAATAAAACCCAAATTATTTTGTTGCAAATAAATAAGGGAGATCACATGGAGATTTGCAATCTCATGGAGATTGAAATCTCCATGCCATCCATGGTGGACGGCACACCACTCCTATTTGGAGTGGGTGTGCGCCCACATGGAAGGCACATGGAGATGAGATCTCCATGTGTCTTCTCTCCTTATTTGTTGGGTTAATTTAGGAGCAAATTATATTTGATTTTATTAAATATATTTTGACCTAAATTTGTTGCTTTTGACAACAACAATCTCAGCCATTGGATGAACATAAATCAATCTCATCCATTGATTTTATGTGTCCCATGGATTGAGATCCATGGATCCCAAAACCCTATAAATAGAGAGGCATACTTGGCTCTCTCTTTACACATGCTATTGTAGCAAAACTCTCTCTCTCTTTCTCATATACACGACAGCCCTCTCTCCCTCTTCTTCTTGGTGGCCGTCCACCTTGGTGGAGAGGAAAGTCGACGCCCGCGCCATCGTGCTGCCGCTTCGACTCTTTGCGGTTCTTTGTCTTCTTGGAGTGCTTCACTCACGAAGGAGACGCTTGATCTCGTGCGACGAGATCAGGAACATCCGCGCTTGGATCATCTTGGATTGCGAGGACACCGCGACTCATCTCCGCGCTCGCAAGCCGTTACTCCGACGATCGGACTTGAGACAGGAGGTCTCTTTTCGTAGAGACTCGATCAACCACGCTTCAAGAGGTATTGCATTATACTTGATGTGGTTATAGATGAAACGATTTGAGAACGGTTCTCGGATCATGTGGTTTCATCGGTTTAAAAATTTTTAAAATTCCGCTGCTCCGAACAACTAGTGCGACTAGTCGTTCTTCGTCGTATTCGATACGACGATCACGCTTCCGTGATGCGCTTGAGGATTTCTCCATATCCTTCAGTATTGGTGATAGTCATACACACGTGAGGAGACCTATTCTTGTTTCTGACCCTTGCACTTCGAAGGGAGTCTATCTGTTCCTTTTCATCAAGCATTCTACTTTGGGAAAGGAGATAGAAACTAAAATAACAAAAAGAGACAACTCATGGAGTTTAGGGAGAGCATGATTGATAGATTCCATACTTAGATAGCTCTTTCAGATGCCTTTGCACATGTACCTCTACTCCATAAGAGCCTTATGGATAAGACCACAGTCCGTAGGAAGAAGAGACGTAACAACTGTTCAGAGATTCATGTGCTCACCAAGGCGACATGTTATGCCATCCAGAATCACCTTCCAGCTAAGAGAACAGATATAGGAGCTCCATATGTTAGATGTAAGATTCTGGAGAAGAGATTTGATAGTACTCTATTAGACAGCAGTTCCTCGATGAACCTCCTTCCTTTTTTTTATCAAAAAGTTCGAGTTTGGGCCTCCTAGACCAAGTAGGATGGTCTCATGGTTTGTTGATATTTCAATCAAGCCGAAAAGGTTACTCAATGACATTGTCATTACCATTTAGGGTTTGTAATTCCCCATTGACTTCGTAGTAGTGGACATAGAAGTCCCTGATTGAGTGATTGATACTCAATCAAATTTTATCTGACTTTTTCCGGTGACAACAAAGGCCGTTGCTGATTACGATAGTAGGAAGGTGTACTTCCACATTGAGGATGGAATTATACAAATAGAGATGATCAAGGATTATATGGCAAGAGCAAGATTAAAGTAGACAAGATATGCAGATCCAGACAACCACCGTGAGTGTGATTTTGTGATTACAAATGATGTAGCAATTTGAGACGATTCAATTTCACGTTCTCTTGCGACAATTTGAGAGTCGTTGGACTTACAATCCATAATTTATGAGAGCTTCGATAACACGCTCATTTAGTATGTTACATTAGATGTTGAGGAAGCATATTCTGGTTCTGATATTGAAAATATTTCTTGTGATTTAGACATTCATCCCTTTGAGATAGAGACGGATCTTGATTGACATGAGTGCGATGAGTATATTTCGTGTTTAATTTGTACAGAGCTGAAAGCCAATATGGGGACCGAGCCTATACAGATTGTTGTCATTAGTTGCTCACTCTCCATCAGATTCAGATTATTAGAGTGAGAATTCACACACAAATTTCGTTTATTTTAGTCAAACCCTTAGGAAGTCAAATTTACCCACTTCCACCCACCAAAGTTGAAGTTGTTACCACAAAGCATTACCTATAAATTCCTTGTAGGAGAGTCTAAAATTTTTCCAGTCATAATCTTTGCTGATTTGACCAACGACTAAGGATCTCGTTTGATATAGGTTCTTGAATGAAATGGCAAGTCCATGAAATAATGAGTAGCAGATCTCCATGGCTTTAGTTCATCCCTGTACTCCCGTCACATAAAAAACATTTTAGAGGATGATGACAAACTATCTTGTAAGTTTCAATGCAGGCTCAACGAAAATCATTGAGAGGTGGTTATGACTGGAATTTCCAAGTGGTGGAGAAATGATTTTATCTATCCATCTTCGACTCTAAATGGGTCAGTCCTCTTCATGTGGTACCCAAGATTATAGTTATCTACGAGGACGTATAGGAGAATGCTACCTAAGTACCAACTTCTTGGTGAGATTGCATGGACTATAAATGATTGAATCAGACGACCAAGAAGATCACTTTCAACTACAATTCATTGATCACATTATTTCAAGATTAGCTATGAAGAGGTATTACTGCATTCTGACAGGTACTCGAGATATAATCAGGTGGCCATTACGCCTGAAGACAATGAAAAGAGACATTCACATGTCTGTTTGGAATGTATGATTTTATACTGATGCCCTCTGCTTTATGTAATGCCCTGACTACATTTCAACGATGCATGCTCTTTATTTTTCTTAGAGATTGTGGGTGAATTTTTGGAGGTCTTCGTGGATGACTTCTCTGTTTATGGCAATGATTTAAATGCTTGCCATTGTAGCCTATATCACGTTTCAACATTGTGTAGAAGACAATTTTGTCTTATATTGGCATACGAGTCATTTCATGCTAACTTAGGGGACGAACTTGGTCATATCATATCCAACAAGGGCAAGGAGGTTGATATGGCCAAGGTGGAGATAATCAATAAGCTCAATCTTTCGTCCAAGCTGAAACAGTTACAATCTTTTCTAGGGCATGTTGGTTTCTATCGACGGTTCATTCAGGACTTCAATCGAATTGATCTACCACTTACTAATCTTCTCATGAAAGACATCGAGTTCCTTATAGATTGTAAGTGTCTTTCATTATTCGAGAATATCAAGAATAGGGTTGTGCAGGCACCTATCATTCAGCTACTTGATTGGTCTCTCCCATTAGTGATCATGACGGATGCCTCAAATTTTGCAGTAGAGGCTATTTTTTGACAGATAATGGACGTCCTTGCGTATGGCATTCACTACGCTAACAGGACTTTGGATTCTGCTAAGTAGAATTACACTGTTATAGATAAAGAAATGCTAGTTGTAGTCTTTGCCCTAGATAATTCATATCTTGAGTCATTGGGTCCAAGACAAACATTTTCACATACCACACCGCCATCAAATAACTAATGGATAAGAAGTATGCCAAGGCATATTTTACTAGATGGATTCTTCTGCTTCAGGAGTTTGATATTGTGATTAAGGATAAGATTGGAGTAATGAATGTTGTGGTGGATCACCTCTCTAGACTAGAGCTTCATGAGAGTTTTTGGTTCACGACACCCATCACTGAGACATTTCCAGAAGAGGTGATTCTTACTATCATCTCAAAACTATTGTATGCCAACATTGTGAACTATCTTGTTGCTAAGAAACAGCTTGAGACCTTCCTTGCGAAGGCCAAGCCATACCATTGGGAGGAACCCACCCTTTACCATGATGGGGGGATAGTATCTAGCATCAGTGTAATCCTCAGGAGGAACACCATGGTGTCCTTACTTATTTTCACAAGTTGGAGGCATGAGGACATCATTTTGAGATGAGGATGGCGCAGAAAGTGCTCCAATCTGTCGTTTAGTGGCCTACTCTCTTCAAGTAAGTCTATGCGTTTGTGAAAATGTGTACTGAATTTCTGAGGATGGGGACTTTTATACATAGAGATATTATACCAATGCATCCCATTCACTTTTGTGATGTTTTTGACGAATGGGGCACCGATTTTATGGGACTATTCACTAAGAGTCAGGGATTGAAGTACCTTCTGTTGGCTGTGGATTATGTGAGTCGTTGGGTTGAGGGTATTCTTGCCTGAGCCATTGATGCAAAGATAATTTATAGAATTTTGGGGAAGAATATCATTTCGTTGTTTGGTATGCCTAGAGTTTTGATTTCTAATGAGGGTACTCATTTCATCAAAGACAAGGTAAGGGCCCTTGCTAATGAGTTCAACATTGACCATCAGGTAGCTACTCCATATCTTCCACATACGAATGGTCTTAGTGAGGTTTTGAATAGGAATATCAGGATGATACTGTTGAAGGTTGTCTATCTAAACTGAAAGGATTTGTCAAAGCTTTTAGACTCGGCTCTGTAGGCTTAGCTTACATCCTTCAAGACTCATTTGAGTTCCCTTTCAACTCATTTCTGGCAAGCTGTGCCACATACAAGTTGATATGAAGCATAAGTCATTATAGGTTGTTACAAATATATTCTTAGATCTAGAGAGTGAAGGAGATTAGAGGAGAACAGAGTTGGCAGCCCTGGAGGAGTACGTAATACAACCTTCTTGAGTAGTCTTCTCATGTAGTCTACATTATAAGGACAAATTTAAAGAATGGCATAATTCACATATCAGCTATAAGCAGTTTGAGATGAATCATGGAGTATGTCTATTAGAAGCATGACTGAAGTTATTTACAAGAAAGTTACAGAGCAAGTGGAAAGGCTTGTATATAGTTAGAAAGGTGTACGATAAATGTAGCATTGATATATCTAAGTTGTTTTGTGAGTCCACCTTCAGGGTAAACAATTAGCGCCTGAATCCTTTTCTTGTTCTTGACCCATTAACCGTTGAAGTTTCCTTGATCTATTTTGTATGATATGTGTCCTTTGACTCTCATCTCTCATGCCTAATTTACTCGTTCGTCTGCCTCTATGTATATCCATGTTTTCTTTTATTTTCATTCTTTCTTCCATTTTTTCTTAGCACCGCATTTCTCTCTTAGGATTTTTGTTATATTTAGGATGCACTTTATCCTAGTATATGGAGTTATTAAAACTGTGTTTTTCATATTTCTTTTTGTTCTATTACCTCTATTTTGTTGCTTATACTTAGGGAGGTCCAACCCTAAGTATAGGGAAGGTAATTTTTTTCTTTCAATTTTTTATTATTTCATCCATTTCCCTTGATTTTAAATATCATTTTCTATACTTAGGGACTTTTACCCTAAGTACAGGGGGACAAGTTGAGTCATTGATTTCGTGTACATTCTCTTCCTCGGTCTTACCTGCTTGTACAGTCTTCTAAACTTTGGATTATTTCATAGTAAGAATAGGTGGATCCCAAACATATATTTCATTTTATTTTTCATTTTTTGAGTAGTTTTAGAATAGGATTCTTTTCATTTTTCAATACTTAGAACGAGTTATGTCTTCCTTTATCGCTTCTTGGTTACTCTGAGGATATAGTTCGAGCTATGTAAAGGGGGTGTCGTCTATGCTGTATATATAATTCAACCATAACTCTTACTTTTCTTTGTTTAATAATATGGCTAAAAAAATTGTAAAAGAAATGTTTTGAAAAATGATTTGTAAATTGTTCGTAAAAATTGTTTGTAAACTCTTTTGTAAAAGTTTTTATAAAATATTCTATAAAACACATTTTAAATGTTTTTGTGAAATTCTTTGTAAATTATTTGTATAAACCTTTGTAAAATATTTTTGTACAAATTCTGTAAAACATTTGTAATATTTTTTCAATTGTAAAATGTTTGTAAATTATTTTATGTATTATTAATTTTATTGTACAAATGTTTCTAAATGTTTGAAAATAAAAATGTTTGCAAAAACTTTTCCTAAATTTTTTGTAGATTGTTTTGTAAAAAATTTGTAAAATTAGTTTTGAAAATATTTTTTTATATTGTTTTGAAAGTTTTTTTTAAATAGTTTCTAAAATTATTTTATGAATTACTTGTAAAAGTATTTGTAAAATGTTTATAAACTTTTATAAAATGGCTTATAATTTTTTTGTAAAATATTTTATCATGTGAGATATAAATTATGGGTATCTAAATCATTTCTAACCTTATAAAATCCACATGTGTATAAAATCCATAATTATTTATAATTTATGCTCATTCTGTTGTCCAAAAATCTATGTATAAAACTTATAATTAAAACTAATATATAAAATCCTTTAATAAATGTTGTGCATAAAATTCTCTTGTATATAAAATTCTTTGTAAAACTTGTAAATAAAATGTTTTCGTAAAATATTGTATAAAATGTATAGAATCGTATATATGTTTTTGTGTAAATTCTTGTAAATTCTAGTAAAAGTGCATAATTCATTTTTAAAATCCATAAAAATGAAAAACATAAAATCCATAAAAATTTGCAAAGGCTTTCTAAAACCTCTTAAAAAAATTTATTTTTTTTCTTTTAAAATAGTATGTGGTTCTTGCATGTGCATTTGTATTTTTCAGGATGAAGTGACTCTTAAACTAATATGGAATAAAATCAAAGAATGGAGATTTCTTAAGACCTTAATCTACTTAAGTTCAGAAGAATCTTATAGAAACTGGAGTTGAGACTTTTTAGTCAAGCGATTTAACTCTTTGAGTCTACAAGACTATGTTCGCATGTCATCTTTATTGGTCTAAGTAGAATATTTAATATATTCACATGGTTTTTTTAGACAGTGACTTAACTTGGACAAGCACTGTGCACATATCTCAATATAAATGAGATGTTGAGGAGGCAGAATCCTTTAGCTTGGGGAAATACACAAGTGAAAACATTCACAGTCACAGTAAGTGGGAATATGTCTCAACCTAATCTAGTGGTGCTGACGTCTAAACGACGGGATGCTGTTGGTTGCCATAAAGCTTCAAAAGAGGGATAGTATATCCACTCAAGAAGAAAAACTCCTTATGTACATGCTGCACATTTGTATGTTTGCCCAAAAAATGAAAAAAAAGAAAAAAAACTAGAAAATTGCCAAAAAATAGACAAGTAAAAAGTAAATAAATAAAAATTACACCAAAGAAAAAATAGCAAAAAACAAGGCATATGTTTTGAAGTCTCATACCAAGGAAACCTGCATCTGGAGACTTGGCTACACTAGTCAAGCTCCAAGGATATGTGACTACAACGGTCATAATTCATTCTCTTCTCTACCCCCTCTTCTTGAGCCGATTGTACTTGAATTTAGAAGGGAATACCCACCTTGAGGAAAGAGTATCTAGAGTGGGGAATTAGAGTTACCTTCTTAGAGGAGGTCGTTTCTTTGTGATTTATGAGGTGGGGAGCTATTTTCCACTTACACCATACAAGTAAAGATTCATAGTCATAAGAGTTTGCGTATGATGACTTGTTCTGACTTGACTGTTATGGTGACTTGAACGTAGAATTATGGAACTTAAAGGCTATTAGGTCTCAACTCCTATCCCGAACAAGGTTCCGTAAAACTATTATTCCTAAGGTTGGTCGAGCTCCCTCATTTGATTTTATGAAGACAAGTTTAAAAACAAAATTGCTCTATGTTCTTTCCTTTTTCTTATCTTATTTTTATTTTCACTCATTTTTAGAATAAGTGTTTGCTATGTGACTAACAAAGATAAAGTATAAGGAAATGATGAATACATGATTCAACATCTTTATTATTATTTTTGCTTAATATCCTAGGAAAAACACCTGTGCATAACAATAGTTATCCTCATTTATCATTTATCACTTGTTTGTAATATTGTATATTTATCACTTATTTTCACCAAAGAGAATAAAGAAGAAAAGAAAAAGAAAGAATAAGAGAAGGTTGTATATATGAAATAAATACAGACTCACCTTAACCGCGAGACCATAACAAGCTCTGGGATGATCGACAAGGAGTAAAGTAGGGGTAGATTGGGTCCATAACTTATAATAATTCAGAAAACTAATGTCACATTATACATATATAACTCTTTCACCTTGTGCATACGTTCACCTATTTTATTAATCAATAAAACAACACAAATTAAAATATTTCCTTCTTGAATTGTTTTTTGTAGTAATATTTATGATTTTATAAAAATATTAAAAACATATTTAAGTAATAAAAAATAATTACGTTGAACCGAAACAACCGCAAAATACAACTTTTCAAGTTCATAACTATTTATATAAACTCTAAATTGACAAACTCTTTTAAACATTGTTTTGTAGCTTCTTATTCCAAATTATTCAGAAGAATCAGTAAAAAAACAAAAATATGAACTTAAAAATAATTTCCAATAAATACCAATAAATCCAAAATCTAAAAGTCGTAAAGCCTAGCTTTCGAACCTCATACCTCAACCATATGAAATATAAATTGGATATACTCACTTTTAAAGTTTGTTTTATAAAATTATATATAAAATAAAAGTGGTTTCAATCAAATCAAAGTTTATATGCAAAAGGTAGGTTTTGGGACCCTATCTCTATACTTGCATATATGTATATATTGTATATATTTTTATTTATTCATTTTCTTTTTTTATTTGTGCACATTTTGTATTTTTAAATCTTTTGTCAATATTTATTTTAATTGTATATAATGCTAATGGAAATAACAATATTTAAAATAATTTTAAAAATAAAATAATGTATCTGTCACGAAGATATAGTGTACCTATTCTGTATATACTCCTATCTATTGTTTCAAATAAATTAATTCTTAAAAAAATTAAAATATTTTTAAATCCTAAAATTATTTGGTATTTAAATAAAATATAAAATTATGTAATTATTTGTGAAATAATTTATTAAAAATTGGATTATTTTGTATTTAGGTATTTTATATATAATAATAAAGGCTTTAATTTATTTTACCTTATTTTTAATTTTATTTTTAATTATTTATTAAAATCACAATAAGCTAACATCTAAATTATTAATATTATTCATTTTAATAATTTTTTCATTTTGAACCATTTTCTATTTTATTTCATTTATTATGCTCTTTAATCATGTATCATATTTTGTCCTTTTCCTCGAGCATCTTTGATTGGTCAAATCCATTTATTTTACCCATCGCCAACTTCTCCTCTCCATCCCCAAACCTGACAACCTTTCCAATCCGCACCCTTCATGAATTTTATCGATCACCTCCGTCCTCCATTTAACCCTTTTTCTTCATCCGATTATAGTCTATACATCTATGATTCATGTTTGATAAATCCGCCTAATTTCACCTCGTTTAGGGTGAACAATTTTCGTTTGAATTATGCTCCTTCACACCTCTATTTAAACTAATTTCAGATTTGAAATTTTGGGATACACCATTTGTTCTATATTTCTTCCAGTGAGTTCCGTAGTGAAGCGTGTCAGTTTTTCATCTCCGTCATAGCGAGTTCGAGAGGAGTCGGGCATGATCAACCATCAGTGTCGAGGAGGTTCTTCAGTGCGCACCGCCTCCTATTCGCTTCTGGTCGAGGAAACAACCCCGATGGTCTTCCATATCCATTCCATGCAATTGCATTTATCAGGTAACATTAGATGTAGATTTCATTTTAATTTGATTTGTGATTACAGATATGTTGAGGAAATCCATAGCAGACCTTCAATCCTTACGATCGGAGGTCCTTTGTCTTTATTCCACGTTCCTTGTTTGATTAACTTCCTATACTCAAATCCATAGCCGCAACCATCTTCAGATCCCTCCATTTTAGTTCTATCTCCTACATCTGAGATCTCTAGCCACGCATGGTTGTCGAATCTCTAGCTCCACATTCATCATCTTAGATAAAACTTTCCATTCACCTTTCCCTTTTAATCATAACGATCGGTTGAGACTTGATCTCGAGTCTTGATTTCTACTTACATGAGTAGTGTAGCATCTGATAGCAACACGTAACACCTACAAATCATCCCAAGATCTGCTACACGTCCAACGCCAAACTTCCTAGAGCTATAACATTTACTATCACATCTATTGGTGCTAAGCACCTTTGTACTAGAAATTCACGCCACCTCAAATAATTGCCAATCTAGAGAGTCTGCTATTGTAGATCAAAATCACCATTCGTCACTGTTGTAATGATGATAACCTAGAGTTCCAGGTTTAGTTTGGGAAAGAATAAATTTCTCCCCGAATTTATTCACGAACAAACGATCAACAACTTAACAATGCTCGCCATCCGAACACGTGTTGCAACCATAATACCAGCACCCACCGCTAGGCCGAGCTCACATGCGCTGCACATGCAGAATATATTTTTTTAGGTAATTTGCATATATGCCCCCTCGACTTATCTTATTTCAAGAAGATCCAATTCCAACTGATTTCACTTGATCAAGAACATGCAATCTTGTGAAATTTGCACAAATAATGTAGCTTTTATTCTCAGTTTATATATGTTCAAAACTTTTCTATAAGTTTTAATTTAGTCCTTAGAATTTGGTGTTTAAATTTCTTATCTATATTCCTTAGATTAATTAATTTCTTTACTCCAAAAGGTCCATAAATATTTTTGTTAACTCATGCTATCTTTTTTTATCATCCTAAATTTTTATTTCAAGAAATAATTTGCTTTATTTGTTTTAATAATTCAAAAATTCCTCCTAATTTGTCCTGTTTGTTATTTTTAGTTCATGAAAATATGAAAATATCATAAAAAATCAAAAAATGGTATAGATATGTTTTGAGTTATTTTAAATTATGTGTAGTTTATTATGAAATTCATTATAAAAATAAAATATATATATATATATATATATAACTTGATTTAAAGCTAGGATAACTAACTTCCCATTTGTGCATATTTTATATTATATCAATATCCAATTTCCAAATAATTTAAAAATCCTAAAAATTCTTGAAATCTCTGAAAATCACAAAAATGTAAGATTATCAAAAGCAAAAAATATTTTTATTTGAGCTTTTCCGCACATTTTTAGCTTATTTGAAAAATACAAGAAGTGTGTTTGACCTATTTGTCTTTATATTTTTATTTATTTATTACGTTTATCTTCAAAATTAAAGATATATAAAAACTTGCAAAATTAAAAATCATCAAAAGTTCAAATATGAAAAATATGTAAAAATTAAAATTCTGTAAAAATACAAAAAGAATAAAAGCCCATAAAGTTACCAAAAATAAAAAAAGAACCTTTGTTTGATTTTCTTGGAAATTGAAAACCCTCAATTGTTCTTTAAGTGCCTCATTGACTTCGACCGTGGGAGATATAGCATGTTAATAAAAAGCATAAGCATCCTTTTATTCTTTATTTGGATAAATAATATGTTTAATTATTCCATGATTTCTTCTGGACAAACAACGACACATTGATTCTTTTTTCTTTATTAAATAAAATTAACCCATTAGCAAAACCCTAAAAATCAGTACTTTATACCTACAATATGTATATATGTAATTATTTATACATGTAGGCAATGTAATAAAATAAAAAAATTATTTAAACAAATAATAAATAATACTATAAAAATTTATATAAATAATAAAATGCGTAAAAAATACAAAATAAAAATAGTAAACATAAAACATAGGTACATATACGTATAATTATACATGTAAAATTAACATATAATAAATAAGTTGATAAAAATAAAAATCACCTAAAACTTGTAAGTAAAATAAGAAATAACTTTCATGTATTAATATGTATTTAACAAAATTGTTTGATATTTTATATTCAATTAATTTCTATTTTGACATTGTTTGTCTTCCTGTGCCGACGTGGACTAATCAGGAGGCCCTGACAGTTGACCTTGGTCAACACCCTACCCCCTCTTTGGACCAGTCTTTGGCATGTTTTTCTACTTTCTTGGTCACCTTTTCTAGCATGTTTCCTGACCTCTTATTCTCTTACCCCATTGATGAAATTTTTTCACACAAGGTTCATCTTTTACATGCATTGATGAGTCACATCAATAAACCCTCGATCTTCTCACAACCACTAGGTGAAGGAGGGCATCAAATCAATGTGTATATAACATCTCCTCCTTCACTGTTTGAAATTCTAATCTATTGTTCACCATCATAATGAAGGATATGGAAAGATCCTTAAGCACACCATGAAAGAATAAAGATTACATTTTATGTGATAGAAGCGACTAGTAGAACTAGTTGATTA
>JAZKJV010005008.1:0-106725 GCA_037367405.1 Ottelia alismoides
TGGTCAAAAATAGCACGACAGTGCAAATCTCGTGTAATCTGACTAATGGATAAGAGATTCATAGAGAATTATGGTGCATGTAGAACATTCTGTAAGTGCATCGAGGGCAGCAAAGCCGTCTCCCCCTGACCGATGATAGGGGAATGAGTGCCATCAGCAATGAGTACAGAGCGACCAGGCTGAACAGCTCTATAGGACTGCAGAATATCTTTCTCACGACAGAGATGATGGGTGGCTCCAGAATCAACAATCCATCCTGTAAGATCATGGTTATGATATGAGACTGAAGGACTACCTGAGGCACTGGCTGAAGCAGATGTACTAGCTGACGCCGAAGCCGCAACATCAGAAGCATCAGCACCCTATGACGATGACTGTAGCATGATATCACGAAGTCGTACCACTAGCTCCTCAAACCTGTGATCTGGAGTAGATGCTGGTGGACCCTGAACATGATCAGCGACACGTGCAGAAGGAGGGAAGCCATGCTTGGAATATCATGTATCCTCCGAATGACCAGTACGGCGACAGAATGAGCACGTAGAGCGTATGCGACCTCCGCGGCCACGTCCACCACTTCCTCTGCCACGAATTGAGGACGAACTGCCTCGTCCTCTGGAGACTGCCATTGCCGAGGGAGTTGGAGTCGCTGCATTCGACGGAACAGGTACACGACTGAGCCTTCTGTAGACTTCTTCCATCGGTGGAATGGTGGCATCAGCAAGGATCCTGAGAGCGTGCTGCCTCGTATTTCGGGTCAAGAGCAGCAAGTAATACGCCAACCATAGTGGAGTTGCGGAACGTCTTCTGCTGTTCCGGCGTGGCTGTGAGTGGGATGGTACTATAGAGTTTCTCGAACATTCCACGAAGGGACGTGTACAGAGAATGAAGAGGCCTCCCATTTTGCTCCGTGGTAAAAATATCATGCTGCAGCTGCAGCATCTTTGTCTCGTTCCGCACCTGAGAGTATGTCGTGGCCAGAATATCCCACATCGCCTTGGCGGTGGGCTGATGGAGGACATCATTCGTTATCTCCGTCGTGAGCGTTCCTGACAGCCAAACTTTGGCATACGCGTCATCGGCCTCCCATGAGGCATATATTCCCTTCTTCTCCGACGGTTCATCTTCGGTAAGAATATGCTTCTTACCACATGACTGCATAAGATTGAGGAACTGCATTGCCCACAGTTCGTAGTTCGTCCCGTCCATTTTGACGATTGGTGCCGAACCTTTAAAGGCACCTATGGCGGGCATATCGACCTTTTGTTCTGACATACTGCCGGAGAATCTGAACTAGGGATGATAGACAAAGAAACTGGTGTCTACCGAGACCGTTGAGGATTCAAGTGCATATGTAGACGTTATGCACTTGAACCCGTCATCGACCCGAGCCCGACCGAAGCGAGGCGGACGGTGGTGAGGCTGGTGAAGCCTCGGCGGAGAAGACGCGGCGGAGCTGGGCCCGGAAGGGGCCTACTGGCGGGGCTGGTGAAGCCACGGCGGCGGGGCTGGGGCCTCGCAGGCGGCGGGGCTGGGGCCTGGAAGGCCTGGCGGTGGGACCGGAGAGGCCTGGGGGTCTGGCGGAGGGGCCTGGGGGTCGGCGAGGGGCCTGGTGGCGGTGGGGGGGGGCCGGTGGCTGGGGCCTGTTGTCGGCGGGAGGGGCCTGGGGGTCGGCGGGAGGGCCTGGAGGGGCCGGCGGCGGGAGGGGGGGGCGGGTGGAGGAAACCTAGGTTAGGGTTAGGGCTCTGATACCATGTTAGAGTAAACAATACTCTGATGTGTTATTCCATAGAGCCCTCGGGTCTCTTATATAGAGAGAAAACCCTTGGGTAAATTACATAGACGTACAATATATAAATAGAAAATACTAAACAGTACATCGCAACATAAATAAGTCTCTACAATGTTGTCACTTAGATTTGTTGTGTTTTCATAGTCTCATGACATCGGCAGCAGGGGATGTTGATTGTGTCATGGCAAGGCTCACAACAAGACAACGTTGGTGGCATCACATAGGGAGCAATTGTGTTTCTTGTGCACGAAGAAGAAACCCAGAAGTTATTGGGCCATTCTCGTCATTGGGAGATGGAGGAGGTGGGAGAGGTGGAGGACGTAGCACCGCACGTGGGGGGAGGGAAGGGTATGGCTTGTATGGGTTTTGTAACTTCGATTACTTTTTTAAATATATTTGTAATCGTGTGTATGGAATTGGAAATTAGAGATAAGTTAGGAATTAAGAGAGAAAATGAATAAATATCACACAACACCATTTAATTTGTTGGTGTTGCACCATTTCCTTCTTATATTCATAAATCATGTATGCCCATATGGAATGGAAAATCTATAAAAAAACTATTAAAATCATAATGAGTTACCGAGTCGAGTTAACGAGTTTAACACGCCTCTACTTGAACTTAGCTTGATAACCCTAACGAGTCATTTATCTGACTCATACTCGGATGTAATAGCTTTCGAGCCTTTCTCATGAGCTCTTATTGAGTTGCGTTCGAGTCGGGCTCATTGAGCCCGAGCTTTCTTGACACCCTTACCTGAACCATCGGTGTCACCATTCATTCCTCTAGATTCCTTGTTGCCGACGCTGATGCTTGATGGGAGAAGAGAAAACCTTAGGTATATTAAATGATGCTCTCCTTAAAGAACCACATCCCTTGAATAGGGGATTAGGGCTCTCTCAGACTCAATTTCGGAGAAGTCCCTCACCAAAAACTCTCTATCTAAAAGGTAAAGAATGGAGATGTCTATTGATGGATATATGTGTAGTTGAAGGGATAGAACAATTGCGCTCACACCATGTACTGGAGAATAATTTCAAAAAGAGTGATGATAAGGCAACTTGGCTTACTATTGGGAGATTCATCTAACAACTCTAAACAAATTTTCCAATGCCAGCCTCTACAATAAAGCAACTCATCAGGAGTTGAGTTTTTCAAAGCGATAAGAATTGACACAATCATAGATTAGCAAATCAGGGTTTCGTGTCAATCATCGATTTTATTTTCATCAAATAAAATGAGATCACTTTATGATATCACAATTTTTAGGGTTTTATATTTAGTTAAATTAGAGTTATTTCAGGAATTCATTAGGGTTTGTTAGGTGGCAACTGTTATTTTCCTAATATGTTTTATAATCATACCCCTCCTTATATAAATGGTTTATTATGTTATTGCAAAACAAGTTATGTGATGAATTAGTTATTTGGTTTGGAGAGTGCCTCTACCATTATTCCCATTAAGGGATGAGCATGAGCATGGGTCATGTCATGAAGGGCCTAGGTCCAGGCCCATTTAAAAATTTGAGCCTTGGGTCGGGCCTAGACCTGCAAATTGTTTTGTTCGACCCAAGCCTAGGCCCGACCCAATTATTACGGGCCGAGCTTCGATCGGGTCAGCCCATATGACATGGTCATGTGACCTACCACTTGCTTCCTAGGTCTAGCATTTCAACTGCATTACCGTTTAAATCAGCGGATGATTCATGTTGAGGAATATGGTTTATAGATCCGATGGGCTATGGGTGGGGTTCATGCACAAAAATGGTCGTCAATGATCATAGACTATTATCCCAGAAATGTAGCAGGTTATTTTCACGTGGGAAGATCATGTCATAATATGCATCAGAAGCCCAAATGCCCATCATTACATTTTAATCGTGATAAAAACTAAATTCCCGAAGTTGTATGTTGTGTTTCTTCTTGTACCTTAATTTGATGTGCTCAGTGCGTCTGCAAACGGTTTAAAATGTTATAATTAGACGTGTCAATATTTTTTGTCAAATATAAATGTAGAAGTATAAAAATCCCCAAAACTATTAGGTAAAATACACCTAATAAAAATAAAATCATCATGCATGTTTACAAAGACCGAGGTTCAAATCCCACTCTTGCAGGGGTTGCATTAGGTACTCGACGACTAGCGTAAAAAATAGTCGAATCTTTCAACATGGATTTGAGCAAGAATCCATGTAGCCGACCCTACTTATAGTGGGAGAAGGCTTGGTACGTTTTTATGCATGTTTGTAGTTCATATACAAAAAATTAAAATTAGATTGTTCAACCAACAAAAGATTTACCTTTAGCCATCACCATGCAGTAACTTCTCCACCATCCCTTTTTAGCTTCTTCCACCACAAAAAAGATACTTCGGAATCCCAAATTGGTCTTGCTATCATGAAAATGTGTATATTTTCATGATTTTACTCGTAATATTATTTATTAGATGTAAAATCACCTACTAGTGTTGATAATGCTCATATAGGGAAAAGACTTGCCTCAACATTAACCTTGACAAAAGCTCTAGGTCTAACTTGTAGAGATTGTTTTCTGCATAGCATTAATTTCAAACGATCATGTGTTTCTATGGAAGGAAATACTTTTGTTATTCATTCATAGAGCCAAGGGTTCTCTTATATAGAAGAGAGAAACCCTAATTGGTAAATTACATAATAAGGAATGAGAAATAAATAAACTGTAAAAGAGTAACATAACATAAAAAACTCTCAACACTCCCCCTCAAGCTGGAGCATAGATGTCTATCTTGCTCAACTTGGAATAGCATCTCTGAAAGGGTCCTCGGACAAGAGCCTTGGTGAGCACGTCTGTTGTCCATTTACTTGAGCTAACATGAGAGGTAGGAATGAGACCCTTCTGGATCATGTCTCAAGTGTAGTGACAGCTTACCTCGATATGCTTGGTTCTCTCCTGGAAGGCTGGGTTGTTGGCAATAAAAAAGTGCAGCCTGGTTGTCACATTGAAGGTACATGAGAAGAGGCACCTCTATAGCTAGGTCAGTCCAAACGGATCTGACCCACATCATCTCTGTACTCCCTTGTGCCATGGCTTTGTATTCTGATTCTGCACTAGATCTGGCGACCACCATCTACTTCTTGCTCTTCCATGACACTAAGGAGCTCCGTATGATCACAGAGAAGCCACAGGTAGACTCCCTGTCCTTGGGGCATCCTGCATAATCTGCATCTGTGCAAGCTATAACAGCAAGGGTTTTACCTCTACAAAATAAGAAATTAGTGCCATGTGAGGTCTTCAGATACCTCTTATTCATATGGACTGTGTCCATGTGTACCTGTCTAGGCTACTCCATAAACTGACTCCCTTTGCTCACTGCAAAGGATATATCCGGCCTGGTGATGGTCACATATATGAGCTTCCCAATGAGCTCCCTGTATCTCCTCTTGTTTACCTCCTTAATGTCATCATCATATAGCTTCATGCTCTTGTACATAGGAGTAGTGGTTGGCCTGGAATCTGCCATACCTATCTCAGAGAGAAGATCTGTAACATACTTCCTCTGGACCATCACAAGACCTCGTTGGTTCTTGGCGAACTCCAGTCCAAGGAAGTAAATAGAATGCCAAGGTCCTTGGTTACAAACGGTTGACCAAGAAAAGGCCTTAGCTGCTTGAGTGTCATGCACATTGTCCCCTATAATGATGATATCATCTACATAAACCATTATAGCAACTGCATCTCTTTCTGAGACCTCTGAACAAACAATGAATGATCTACAATTGATCTCATGAATCCCTTCTCCTCTATCGCGTCTGAGAGCTTTTGAAATCATGCTTTTGGACTCTGCTTATTGCCATAGATTCTCTATGAAGTATGCACACCTTCTAACCCCTGCTGCCTGTAGACTTCCTCCTGTAAGTCACCATAGAGGAACACATTCGTCACATCGAGCTGATATAGAAGCCAATCCCGTGTGACTATAATAGAGAGAAGGATCCAGAGTGGAGAATAATGAGCTATTGGAGAGAAAGTATCCTGATAGTCAACACCATAGGTCTGGGTGAGCCCACGAGCCACAAGCCTTGTATTGTAGCGGTCAATGTTGCCATCTGATCAGTGCTTCACATTGAACACCCACTTGCATCCCATGGACATCTGCATGAGTTATAACAATGCTCCACGTGCCACGTGACTGTAAAGCGACCATCTCCTCCTCCATGGAGAGGCTCTATTGGCTCACCATAGAGCTTCCTGATATATGTGTGGTATTTCAGTGGCAAATAATCCCACAATAAATTTCTTGAATTTTGACGAAAGTCACGCCATCGACACATGAACATCGAGGCTGTTTCGCGTACACGAACGTTTTCCTTTTCGCAAAGCAATAGACCATCCGAGATCATTCTTCTGTTGTGGTTCCATCTCATCATGTATACTTGTATGCTTATCCTATGAATGTCCTTGTTCATCACGCACACCACTAGTACCATCAACTGAAACTAATTTTCAGAATTTACCTGAGGCATGTTGGATGTTGGGGAAGGCATTATTGGAACATGGAGGACGCCTTGAGTACATGTGTAGGTAGAGGTGGAAGAATAACCGCATCCTCAAAGGGACTCAATCTGTCAGACTGTCACCTGTAGGATAATAGTACATGATGTGCTCAAAGAAGTAGGATCAAAACATCAATAACCCTTTTGGATAAAAGAGTACCCAAAAAACATACATTTGACAGCTCGAGTAGCAAGCTTGTCATGACCAGGATGCACGAGATGAATAAATGCCACACAACCAAAAACTCACAGTATAAGAGAGAAAAGTTCCTTATCAGGAAAAGCAAGAGAGAATGGTGTCTTTTCACCTAAAATGGTAGAGGGCATCCAATTGATAAGATAATATGATGTCATCGCAGCATCACCCCAGAAGGAATGAGGAGCCCGACTCTGTATGAGGAGAGTCCTGGTGATATCCAGAAAGTGATAGCGTTTGCGTTCAACAACACCGCTTTGCTTAAAGTATATGGCACAAAATCTGATGGATAATGTCACATGAGCTAAAAAATGAGACAGTTGTGTAGTACAGAACTCAAGAGCATTATCAGAACGATTATATTTGATAGATGTAGAGGGAATATTATTCGTTTCAATCACAAAGTTTTGAGTCAAAGTACTAGCATCAAACTTATTCTTTAACAAAAATACCTGTGGTAGTCTGGAAAAATCATCCACACAAACTAAATAATACCCGTGTCCTTGATGACTCGGAACACGACTTGGACCCTACATATCAAGAAACAACTCAAAAAGACTCTGACTACAAAGTTGATGACTTGGAAAGCTAGATCGATGATGCTTTCTAAGTCGACATGGTTCACATTGGAAATTGGACTTGGTAGAGATGGCAGGGATAAGGCGATAAATCTTTTGCAACGGAAGATGACTAAAACTAAGGTGCCACGTGTAGGAGAAATCGAATAAGCAGAAAGAGGTGATACCAGCATAAGGGGGCTGGGTCAACCTATATAGCTCTTTATACTCACAGCCACATCCAATCATCCTGCCCATGAGTATATCTTGAAAAACAAGAAAAGTAGGATCAAATATAGCACGACAATGTAAATCTTTGTAATCTGAATGATAGATAATAAATTCATTGAGTAGGAATGTGCATGAAGAATGTTCTGTAGACGCATGAAGGGAGTAAAATGAACCCCCCCGTCCAGTAATAGGATAATGTATCCCATCAGCAATGACCACTGATCTACCTAGCTGTACGGGACTATAGGTACCAAACTATGAGCGATCTCCACATAGATGATGAGACGCTCCGGAGTCCATTATCCATTCTGAAGGATATGGTCTAGAGCGACCAATAAATACACGAGTAATACCTGAAGTACTACTGGAGGCAAAAGCAACAATATCTGATGGACCAGTACTAGAAGATCCGGTGACTGGTGGCATGATCTCTCTTAGATGGGCAACAAAGTCATCATAACGATGATTGGTGAAATTAAGAGCAATCTGAACCTGCTCAGCAGCATGAGCCGATGGTGGGAAGACGTGCATAAAGCAGCATGTGTCCTCTGAATGACCTGATCAGTGACAGTATGAATAGGGTTGACATGGGAGTGGACCTCCTTGGCATTGTGTGCCTCATCCTTTGAATGGAGACAAGCCACCGTTACCACGGGAAGTTGCCATAGCTGGTTACATCTGAGAAGACGTGGCAGAGGGAATACTCAATTTGCTCAGCCTGTGGTATTTGTCCTCCATAGGAGGTATAGTAGCATATGCGAGCAGCTGAGAGCGAGCTGAGCCATACTCAGGGTTCGGGGCAGCCGGAAATGCCTCAATCATGACAAATTCTCGAGAGGCCTTATGCTGCTCTGGTAAGGCTATCAGAGGTATGTAGCTATGGAGTCACTCAAACATACCCCTCAGAGATGTGTACATGGCATGAAGAGGATGATCACCTTGTTTCGTTGTGAAGATATCATGATGGAGTTGCAGTATCTTCGACTCATTCCTCGCTTGAGAGTATGTAACTGCGAGGCTGTCCCACATTGCCTTTGATGTGGGTTGACTTAAGATATCATTGACTATCTCAACAGAGACAGTGCCAGATAGCCATAACTTCGCATACACCTACCTCCCATGAGGCGTTGGTCATAGTCTTGTCCAGTAGCTCATCCTGCATCAGAAAATGCTTCTTACCATGGTTCTGCAATAGATTCATAAACTCCATCGCTCATAATTCGTAGTTTATGCTATTCATCTTGATAATAGATGTCGGACCCTTGAAGGCAGAGGAAAATTCGCGTATACCCCTGGTCTTAAGTTTTTTTCGCCGTATACGGTGGGGAAACTTTTTTTTTGTTAAGTACCATATAGAAGCCGCATCTTGAATAGGCGGCTTCCTTCAATAGAAGCCGCCTTTTCAGGATGCGGCTTCCATATAGAAGCCGCATATTGAAAAGGCGGCTTCCTAGGAAATAGCCAGAAAACAGCAAGCCACAGTCTGTGGCTTGCTGTTTTGCAAGCCACAGTCTGTGGCTTGCTGTTTTGCAAGCACAGACTATGGCTTGCTGTTTTCCAGCAAAATCTATGTTCAACAACGACATCACCATCAACATCGATCGTATGGTTGGAAATCTACCGTGTCATTCAACATCTACTTTATCGAAGATATGAATTCCATGCATTTAACAGAAGTCAGAAGTGGAACATTCAACATAAATGCTTAACAGTTAACGAAGTTTAAAAGTTACATTGTTTACATGAACATGAAACAAGTACTATTCTGCATTCAACTCATTTTACATCACATGTGTCGCCTCCTTCGTGTGTAATGACGATGTAATGGGGCTTCTTGAGGATGTGTTGTAGTGGGCTCAACTGAGAACGAAGACAATAAATTAGCACGATCAATGTGCTCAATTTGTGAGATTTCTTCGTCAACCATTACATCATAGTCCAGTGGAGGTAATGGGGAATGGCGATGTGATGGTCCAGCCTCGCTATGTGGCCTATCTCTCATCGGTGCAGGTGGCGTGTGCTGTAATCCTTCGGTCTCGCGTTCAACAGCTGGAGTTTGATATTCCACCCCTGAAGCTTGTACGTCCTCGACATGGGGGTGTGTTCGTCCTCCTCGAGTTCTGCGTACACGTCCCATGTCGTCTACCACGTCCTTGTTGCTGTGAAGATGTGCCATCTGTCGCTAGTCCCTCGGCATCCTCTTCATCTTCATGGACTCCATCCCTGAATTGTCGCTGGATAGAGTCATCGAGAAGGCGACGAGTGTCTGTCACCAATCTGATCACATCCTCATTAGGTCCCACAAGGTGAACAATCTCATCTAGCCGTGTCGCCTGCAAAACGAAAAATAAACTCAATATCTTCACTATAGAAAAATGTTATCAACGGAAATGATGCTAATATACCACCAAATCTAGCACGCATCCATGTCTCCCTATAAATCGTCTTGTGATGCGATTATACCACGCCATATATTCCGCAGATACGGCTTGACCTCCATGGCCAATTGGTGTTGTTGCCAACACGTAGTCACGTCGATTGTTCCACATCTGCACATAGTTTCCATGGAATTGCACCCAATCGACGGATGTCTTCCCTCGGAGATCAATGCTGTGAAGATATGTAGATGTATCACACTGTACCGGGATCTCTTGGACCGAACCAAATTGGCGCAGGACTCTATCTGGCACGTACAACTCCACGATACAGAAATGAATGAGAGGTACCCTGGCAGTGTATAGGTCCTGCCCTTCTGGGCAATATGCAGGGAGAGAGCTCATGATCTCAGTGGTATATGGTTCCCATATAACCTGTTACATAAAGGTTACATAAGTAGTGTCATGAAAAAAATTAAATAAGATAGAAAGTTGTAGTTAATTTGGTACCTGATCAGGAGTCTGGAGATCAAATACATCCCTGTAAGGTCGTACAACATAGGTAGGCTCTGATGTGACGTCAAACTCTGCTCTCCAGCGACAACCTAATGGAGTACCGCGCCACAACGGACGTCTATGTACCACCGACGCGATGTGAGGAAATCGTTCCCATGCCCATAGCTGCAGGAGGATGAGCGAGCCACCAATCTCTACTGCGTCTGTCCTCGAAGCCACACAATGTGTCTGTAAAGGTAGGCTAAACAAGCAGATCCCCAACTATAAGCTCCACACACTGATAAGTCCTCCAAAAGTGGTAAGTAAATCAAGGACACCTCGTTCCCTGACTTGTCAGGAAAAATAATCCCTCCAATCAAATGCAAAATGTATGCACGTGCGTGTATGATGATCATATCTGCATCTGCACTTGCAGGGAGCTCTGAAAAGTTGTCCCGAAGCCATGTCATCCGTAGGCGAGCACCATCAATATCCGATCTGTGCGGTCGAATGCCCAACAATCTCTCACAAAGATCCGCCCAGCTCGCGAAGTCGTCTGCCCAATAACAGCAAGCCCATCTATCTTCAAACCCAACAAGACAGCAACATCTTGGAGAGTAATCGTCATCTCCCCGTGACGCATATGGAAAGTATGCGTCTCTGGTCTCCATCTCTCTACCAATGCAGTCAACAAATGCCAGTCCAACGAAATAAACTCTAACTGCAATACCCCAAAAAAGCCAGCTCTGTAAATGTGCTCCACCAATCTCTCATCCAACTGAACCCGACGAAGTGCACCCTCTCGTCGCCTACAACGTAGCCTCCTGGACACCTGTAAAGCGATAATTGGAAAGTATTTAGTATAACAAAGATAAAGATTGCTTGTTAAAAATTACCTTGATACATACATCCCCCAACCAAACTGCACGTGAACGGTGCTCGCGCTGCTGGCGAAGAACAGAACGATCAGCTGGGCCCGGCTCCATCTGCATAAAAAAATCAATGGATAAGTTTGCCAAAAGAATTCATGTCATAATAAAGAAAGATACAAAAAATTTTCAAAAAATACCATGTAAATTTCGATTTGGACACTTCCTCCTATTGTGACCTTCACCCTTGCATAAACCACACTTACCATGGATCCACGTACTCTTCCACATCCACATTCAAATGAGACATGACGGCACAAGCGTGTGAGCAAGGAATCCTGTGTACTTGCCATTTCTGATATGTGCAAGAAAGATCACTAAGTAGCACTGTATGCTTCTTCCCTCCTTTCAAACCGAATTGTGTCAATCGTTGCCCCGTGATAACCTCGTAAAGATGTAGTGGAGCACCCCTTATTCGAGTTATGCGATGACTGTTGCTACGGTCCACCCATGCTTTCAACTTACTCGTGGCAAATTTTGTGAATCTGTCACCTTGCGCTATCATAGCCAATGCCTCCGAATGTCTTTCGTAGAAGTAACCAATGCAATTGTAATATGTTTTCAGCTCTAGGGCGGCAACTGGCAAACACCTTGCATCTTTCAACACTGCATTGTAGCTCTCGGAAAAGTTCGTAGTGGTATAACCGAATCGGTATCCACCGTCAAACGCTATGGTCCATTGCTCTTTCGGACAAGCATGTGTATCAAACCACTTGGGAGCATCTTCTTTCCATTCCTTCAACTTATCCATGTACATCTGCCACTTGGACTGCGAGTATACACTCCCAGCCCGCTTGATCATCTTCTTCATCATTTGATTCTTAAAAACGTCGTTGAAGTTGCTCGCAACGTGACGTAGGCAAAACCTCCAATACACATATGGAGGATGAAACTGTACAGCATCATTATGTAGGGCTGCACGAATACCAGGTGCACGATCAGATAACAAACAGATAGGCTCTGGACGATCCCCAAAAACATGAAGTCGCAGCCTCTCCAAGAACCACGCCCAACTGGGTTCATCCTCCTCGTTGACAAATGCAAAAGCTAGAGGAACAATGTGATTGGCAGCATCACATCCACATGCAATAAGAACCTTCTGCTTGTACCTTCCGTACATGTGAGTCCCATCAACACTAACTACAGGCTTACAGTGCCTGAAGGCATTGATACAAGGTCCAAAAGCCCAGAAGGCCCTCTCGAACACTAGGCCGGAATCAACAGCTGTAGTATCCAAATCTGTAACAGTACCTGGAATAGAAGTTTCAAATGCCCTGAAAAGGTATGGCAATTCATTGTAGGACTTGGCCCAGTCCCCATAGACAATCTCTATTCCTTTGCGTCTAGCATCCCAGACCCTTCTGCGGCTGACCATGTAGCCATAATCCTCAGAAATCATGCCTTGTAAAACTGCGACTCTTACAGATGGTGAAATTTTTATCTGGTTAAGAAACTTCTGGGCCATGAAATTACAATCAAGTTGAGGATGATCTTGATTAGCTACATGATGCAAACATGTGTGGGGGTGCATCCACCACAGAAATCACAAATTGACCATCTAGTGGACGGCGGTGACCTCGCAAACGCCATTTACAACCTCTTTCTTTCTCGCTGCAGTAGACAACCCCAAACCGACTTATCTGACTCGTGCACATGAAAATTGTAATGACGTTTGATGTGAAACATCTTGACAGAATAGACCAAGTCAGCTTTCGACTTAAAGGTCATCCCATTCCTCAACTCATCTGCAAGACTAAGTCCCTCTCCAGCATCGTAGTCACCCTCGTCACTTCTTATATAGCCATCACCACCACGGACATTATAGGATGGTATATCAGACACAATGTGTTCCTCAGATTCCTCATCGTTCTCCATTTCATCCTCGGTATCATTCGCAGCCACGTCTTCATCACTGCTCACGCGATCAATTTCTTGAGTAATTGTGTCATTCATATCAAAGGTAACAACTCCGTGACCTCGAGTTATAGGTGAAGATGCACGGGTGACAGGCGAAGATGCTCGCGTGACATTTTGGGAAGACTCATCTTGATGGGTTGCATATATAATTGGACGGTATGATGAACCCATCATTCCTGCATGCTCAAAGACGTCTTGTACGTCATCATCAAACTCAACATTCGCCAAAAAACTACTGCCATTCCCCTCCATTTTGTGAAGCAATTTCAAAGTAGCAAAGTGTTTACGTTCGATCCGGAATAACGAGACAATCTTCTCCAACAGGGTATCAAACTTCATGTTCGGAACTAGCTTCAACGGTTTCATACGTCCACCTTGATAACTACCCGAACTCGTAATCGTTCCTCCGTAGTGACAGAAGCACAAAATATCCGTAGACATCCTATACGTATCGATACACGCACACGTCACATAAAATTTCATACTAGGGTTACTAAAAGGGATGAGGAGCTCACCTTAGGTCAATGTCAGACAACCCAATGATGGGTGAGGATGCCCTAGGTAGCAATGGAGTGAACGGAGTACTCTTCGACGGATGGGGAGTTGACGACGCCGGAGGGGGGCGCCTGGGGCGGGAGGGGCGACGTCGGGCTGGGCACAGGAAGAACGGAGGTCTGGAGGCGGGGGTTTGCCAAGTGCGCGTTGGGGTCGGGCGGAGCTCTGCTTCTGTCTATAACCCCGCGGAAGCTGCCTTTTGCAAACGCGGCTCTGGCCTAAGCCGCCTCTTATTGTAAGGTAAAAGCCGCCTCTTCAAGAGGCGGCTTCCTTACTGTACTTAACAAAAAAAAATAATCATCACCGTATAGCGCTAATAGGATTGGATTCCTAATTGACTGCCTACGCGAATTTTTCTCCTTGAAGGCACCTGTGGATGATGTATCAGCTCTACTTTCTGGCATCATGGACAGATAACTGCGACCATAGGCAGATCTTGAAATGTCTATACATACATGAAGAGGGGTGGTTGTGGGTATAGACTCGTACCAGAACCAACCCTAGACAAAAGTTTGTGAAAAGTGGTTTGATTTTAGTCTGAAAAGTATGAAATCGGACTAAAAACT
The DNA here is from genome assembly GCA_037367405.1 of Ottelia alismoides. Taxonomy (NCBI): domain Eukaryota; kingdom Viridiplantae; phylum Streptophyta; class Magnoliopsida; order Alismatales; family Hydrocharitaceae; genus Ottelia; species Ottelia alismoides. Next base: position 14,146 of record JAZKJV010005008.1, read on the forward strand.
CCGAAATCAGATCAAAAACTACAAATTCAAGGTAGCAGGAGGGCTACTGAGAAATGGAGGATGGCATTAGGTGGCTATCAAGACTGCTTGGCAGTAGCAACGAGCTTTGCAACATGATGGCCCCATTTAGGTTAGATCCCTTGTTCAAGCGATAGGGCTGTGAAGGCAGTTTGTGGTCAGGTCTCCTCGCCATAACATCTCCTGTTCTCTGATCATCTGGATTGTAATTCACATGCCTCCTCGTTCCCTTCCTCTGTTGTTGGGAGGGTTAAAGGCAAAAAAATGAAGAGATACAGAAAAGAAGACATTTCACCCTGATTGGAAGAGGGAGCATTGTCATATTAGAGCATAAGACTCAGGTGGCAATTGCAATGGGCGTGGTCTCAACCTCGGGGGGAAGGTAAGGTCATGTAAGAAAGTTCTAACCTAGCATATTAGAGGTCTAGGTAACCCGGAGAAATGGAGTTTCATCGAGGGATTGTGGCTATGATATTGCCATGTTACAGGAAACGAAACTCACTACCGTTTTCAATTTTGTGTGGAACTTCGTGGGAGTAGGATCTCTATTAGATTCAAATCTTTTGATGCTATCAACAATGCAGGGTGGGTGGATGGTCATTGCTTGGAAAGGCTCCCAGTTTTTGTTTGTTTCCGAGCCGAAGGGCATGCATGTTTTGTCCATCCCTCTAAAAAATCAAACTTTAGGCACACACTTGGTTGTCTCTTGTGTCTATGGGCCTTCTCTGCCAACACGGAGATTAGATCTATGGACGGATCTCGGAGAGGTCAGAAGACTTTATTCAGGTGAAGCATGGCCTATTTTAATGTGGATGACACCATTTTCTTCATTAAGGGTGGTAGGGAGGAGGCTAAAGCGATGGTTGTAACCCTCAAGATTTTGCAAAAAGTTCCAGGGTAGTTCTCAATCATAGCAAGTCAACTTCTATCCTTTATAGTTTATTAGACACAAATGCCTATGCTTGTAGTGAAGAGTTGGGCATAGAGTGGATGATTAGCTACTAATCATTAAAAAGACAGAGTGAAAATTGTTCGGGTGGAGGGCAACAATATTATTGCGAGGTCGCCTAGTGCTTGTGAAGGTCGTGCTAGTGGTAATTCATGTTTTCTTCACATCCTAAGGTCTCCTTCTTGTAGGTATTCCCTATCATCTAGAGAATGATCATGCAGAGATTTTTATCGGTCAAGTCAGGAAGTGATGGATCAGAAGTTCATTTAGCAAATTGGGAGACTATCACACTTCCAAAGCTGGCAGGTGTTCTTCGGGTCTCATGTCTAGAGACATTAAATAAGGTATTGCTTCTTAAGTGGGTTAGCATGATTTGAGGAAAAAGTGAGGGTTTATGCTTCAGACTCATTTGTAGGATTTATGACATCCATGCTCAAGACAAATTATCCCATCAACCGTGTTTCTTTTCCTCTGCCTTCTAGAAAGGCATCTGCTCTATGATGTGATCCCCTGATTTTTTCTGTCCTTGTCTTGGTGACGGCTAATTTTTTGCTTTCTGGACAGACAACTGGAGGGGATGTAGGCCTCTCTCAATATGTTTCCTCTCCTCTATGCGTTAGCTGCTGACTGCGAGGCGCATGTTGTAGAGTGATGGATAGAGGGAGGTTGGAAGCTGTCTTTCTTGGTAGTTTTCTTTGACCAACACATGGACGATTTTCTTCTTCTCATGGATTTCCTAAGTCAGTTGGATGGTCCGGTTTGCGGAAGAGAATAGTGGATGTGGAAAGAGAATAGTTTTTCAGTGAAGTGTGCATGCAAAGCAGTAGACAAAGCACCCCCTATGTCTATTCATTCTTTGATTCATGACTACAATTTAATCTAGGAGTTGAAGTTGCTAGGCATGGTTGGATTTTTTGTGGCTTTTGAGTCGAAAGTGAATCATGTCAAAGCACCATTATGCAAGACTCTTTGTGGTTGTTTCCAATTTGTGCTCCCCCCTCTTTATGCCTTGCATGAAGAGTCGTTGAAGCACCTTTTCTTTCATTGTAGGAAGACCTCTACAATCTGGTTGGAGGTTGGTTTAGACTGGGTGAATCTTCATAACATTAATTCATTCTAGGATTCTTTGTATACTGCAAACGTCCTCCAAGAGAAGAAATTCTATCGATAACAATTATGTGGGTTATATGGTTTAGCCAGAAATGGAGCATTATTTGCCTCTCCTTATTTTTATATTGCTAATGTAATCTTTCACGCCAAGACTCTCCTCCAGTCAGGGCTGCTGTAAGTAATTTTTCTTCCTCTTAATATATTTGGGGTGGACCCCATATCATGTTTACCCATTTTTTGGCTAAAAATAATAAATAGAAGATAAATAATCAAATAACTTCTACACTTACCTTGAAGTTGGAGCATGTTTATTGACATTGTCCAACTTAGAAGTCAACCATAATATATGTTTCTTCGGTAGTGTGCCTTGGTGAATATATATGTAAGTTGGAATTCTGTGGAGATGAGCGGAGTAGTGATCCACCATCCTCGTACCGCATCTCAAACGAAGTGGCAATCTACTTCAATGTACTTAGTTTGCTCAAGCAAAACATGATAGGTAGCAATGTATGTAGCCGACTTGTTATCGCAATATATAGTAGCGAGAGTCGTTATTGGGAGTCCAAGCTCCGGTAGAAAGGAGACTAACCAATTAATCTTGCATATGGCTTGAGATATTGTCTTGTATTAGGCTTCTGGACTTGATCTGGAGACAAATGTTTGCTTCTTGCTTCCTCATGTAACAAGGTTTCCTCCATCAAACATGGCATAATCAATGGTAGATCGTTTGTCCTCAGGTTAACTGTTATAATCAGCATCTACATAAGCAGTGATATCAATGTGGCTGTTGGCCCCATAAGAAAGGACTTTTCTTGGAGCCTTTCAAGTATCGAAGGATAAAGAGAACGTTGTGTCAATGGCTGTAGTGAGACTTCTCCATGTGCAGTTGGCTATGCTCACGTCATATGATATTATCTGTCCTAGTGACAGTAATGTTAGAAAATAGGAAGCAGAAGCAAAATTGATAAACAGAGCATGGAATAGAATGATAAACAAGAACTCAAAGATTTTTTACGTCAACCCTACTCCCAAAGGAGCGAGATGAAACCACAGGAGAAGGCCTCAAAGGGCCAGGTTATGCATTACATTTTTCTCAATGGATACAGGAGGTATGGGGCTCCTTATATAGCCTCCACAGAGCCTCCAAGTCCCACCACTGGTAGATGTGGGACTAAATATATGGTTGGGGTAAATGGATCCTAGAGAGATCCATTTACCCTCCTACAACTCATATGGCGCACAACCAAATACTCCAACACTCGCCCTCAAGCTGGAGCATGCAATGCTCAGCTTGGACAAACAGAAAGCAAGGTTGCAAAAAACGGTATGCGGTATACAGTCGGTAGGGTCACTGATTACTGTTTAAACGGTATGCGGGAGTTTAAACGGAAATTAAACGGTCTATGCGGTTTTACATTTTTAAATTAATAAAAAATATTACATATATATTTAATAAAAAAGTATAAATGAACTTTAAAAATATAATCACATATCCACAATTTTGATCAGATATTGTCAATTTCAATGACTTCTTCATCCAAATGTGACATGTCAAAGTAGATAGCATAATCAACATAGGGTTTATGTAACCTTAATGCAAAACGCGGCCTTTTAAACGGCGTGTAAACGGCCGATTACACCCATTTAAACGGTTTGACCGTTTACATAGCCGATTAAAGGTTATACAGTCGGTGGAGGACCGAATGAGTTTAAACGGCCTTTTAAACGGCCGCCTGAACCGATTTTTGCATCCTTGACAGAAAGTAACTCAACTCACGCTATAAGACATTACGGACAATATCAACTCAACATCTGCTGTCGAGGACGTTGCTTCTCATGCCATGCAGGTGAGGACGGTGATCGGGCTGGAGTGTGAGTCAACCGAATCTCCTCGTCGGAGAGCATGTGCTCTGAACTGCGCCTGTCAGAACCACTGCAACTGAAATGAGCCTCCTCGTCGGAGTACTCTAGCCTGTCACAATAATGTGGACAACTGCTCCATCTCTGAAAAGGGCCAAACTGAAAGGCCGTGGAGTGCAATCCTCGTCGAAGTCCACGGTCACTGGAGAATGGAGTCTGGAAGAACTTTCCTCGTCAGAGAACTGGATCTCTCCCATCTGGCACAGAGAATGGTATGGTACCCTACTCTAGAGTCCCTATGATACCACATGAAAACCCTTGCCAACATGGCATAGGGAATTGTCCTCTACTACGGAGTTCCTATGGCTCACATAAAAACTCTGGCCGATAAAACAAGAAAAGATGGGGACCACTACAAAAGATGGCAAATACGTGCTCATTTGAAAAGACCGCACACATGTGCAAGTCTGAAACTGAGGACTCGGAATCAATCGTCGAGTCTGAAACTGCGCATCAAACTGGGACTCGGAATCTGAATGTCTAGTCTGAATAACTGTAGAGTCTGGAAATCTGACTGGTCTGAAGAATATGGAATCTGGATCCGACCTGTGACTCTACACAATGCTCCCCCTTTCTCCCATACTTGTCGAAAAACATTGATGGTGAGCAAGTTGGGAGAAGACAAGAAAATTGGGGAAAACATGAATCACATTTGGCCGTTTCATCATTTTTTTTACGGCTCTCTTTTTTTTTCCTTTTTTCTCTCTCTTTTTTTAAAGTTGTTCAACCATTTTTTCTTTACGGCTTTTTCAAATCATCATTTTTTTCAAAGTCGTTGCATTTTTTCCTTTTTTTTGAAATACTTGCGTACGGTTTTTTCTTGTACGCGCCCTTTCCAAAAAAAAAGATCTCGGCCCAAATAAGGCCCAAAGAAATGCAACCCCCTTTTTTAAATGCTGTAGCAATGTCTACTCCTTTTTTTCTTTCGGCCCCAATCTTGGGCCCATCTCCCTCTCTCTTTCGATTTTTTTACTTCACGTTTTCTCTTTTTTTTTTACTTGGGCTTTAAAGCAGTCCCCCTACAGAATTTTTTTAACAACTATCGGCCCACAAGGCCCCTCAAACAAATAACCATTTTTTAAATAAAAAATGGGCCTTAAGCCCTTAGGGTTCCCACGAAGGAACCCCATCTCTCAAAGCCGCCTCCCCCGCTAGGGGCATTCCTGGAAATGATGTCGTCGCCTAGAGAGGTGCTCGCAGCATCCTGGTCGATGGAGGAGAAGGGCAGTTCTAGTGCAGAGGAGCGAGCCAGAGCACCGCCACTCGCCGGGGCCTTGGAGGTGAACGGAGCGAGGGCGCGATGTCGTCTGGAAGATTTGCGCGAGCTCCGCCTGCTGCTCGTGAGCATGAGAACTCTGGCGGTGCCGCGTGATGGGAAGGGGCGACGCGTGAGGGTGCTTGCTGGAGAGATCGCTCCTGTTAGGCCTGGAGGCGAGTTGGGGAGAGGAACCGCGCACCGCCTGCGCGTGTTGGAGGATCGCAGAGAAGAGGCGCATCCAATGGGAGCGTCATTGGAGATGGGAGAGTCATTGGAGATGGTTGTCGCCGTCACGGTTAGGGCTGTATGCGGTCTGGAGGGGGGGCATGAGTTCTGCTTCGCCTGGGAGGAGATTTGCTGCAGTCTGCGTGCCGCCTGTGACCACGCCGCCTTGGCTTGGAGAAGATATGCTTGGAGGAGGCTCCTGTATGTCGTTGGATTTTGCCTGGGGGTGCACCACGGAAGAGATCTGGAATATGGGCGTGCACTACGGAGGTCGTGCTGCTGCTTTGCAGAATTATGGTTCCTACAAGAACCCTAACATTTCTCAACCCAATGAAGAATAGATCTTGGACAGAACAATAATCATTTTCAAGAAACAACCGAATCTCGAAAACTAATGAACATAAAAAAAATCCTCGAGAAACGAACCCGCTTTGATATCATGTTAGAAAACATGAAGCAGGAGCAAAATTGATAAACGGAGCATGAAATAGAATGATAAACAAGAAGAACTCAAAGATTTTTTACGTGGAACCCTACTCCCTAAGGAGCGGGATGAAACCACAGGAGAAGGCCTCAAAGGGCCAGGTTATGCATTGCACTTTTCTCAATGGATACAGGAGGTCTGGGGCTCCTTATATAGCCTCCACAGAGCCTCCAAGTCCCACCACTGGTAGATGTGGGACTAAACATATGGATGGGGTAAATGGTTCCTGGAGAGATCCATTTACCCTCCTACAACTCATATGGCGCACAACCAAATACTCCAACAAGGTAGATCAGCTTATCCACTAGGATTTTATATCGTGTAGTATCTTCAAATATAGGATATGTAGATGCAGTAGCCTTTGTAATTCTGTTGGGATGCTTGATGGTTTACATTCAAGTAAACCAACTTCTGTAAGAATATCCAGGTTATACTTCCAATGTCATATGTGTAATTCGTATACAGTGTGTATTACCTCAATGCCTAGGAAGTATCTTAGTTAACCAAGGCCCTTAGTGACAAACACCTTTTAGATGAAGGTCTTGGTCTCTAGAATGTTTGCCATATCATCATCAGTAATAAATATGTCATCAACATAAACAACAAGTATCATTGTAACAGAAGGACTTTGTCTGATGAACACAAAATAGTCAAATGTCATCCTATGGAAATCAAGAGAACTGATTTCAAAGCTAAGCATGTCGAACCATGCTCGTGGACTCTACTTTAAGCCATAGATGGCTCTATGTAGTTGGCATACATACTCCCCCTTGATGGAGTAGCTTGGTGGTTGCATTATGTAGACCTTTTCTTCGATGTCATCACATAGAAACAAATTCTTCACATCAAGTTGAAAGATGGGCCTTGTAGGCAACAACAGAGTGTCTAATGCAAACTAACCCCATCATAGCCATCGGAAAGAAAATCTCAAAGTAGTTTACGCTATATGTCTGTGTTGTGGAGAACGAAGAAGAGAATGGAATGAGATACTTTATTCAGGAGTTCTAGGGGTTCTTATATAGGCCAAAATCATATAACACTCATAAACAGGGAAATTACATAAAAGGATCCCCAAGAGTTATGTTGGAGTATATGTGTTATGCATCACTTATGGTGTAGATGAGTAAATGGATCACTCCAGGATCTATTTACCACATCCAGTTTTTTAGTCCCACATCTATCCGTTGTGAGATGTGGAGACTCAGTGAGGGCTATATAAGAAGCCCCTCACCCTCTGTATCCAGTGAGAAAGTGCAATGCATGCATCAACCCTTTGAGGCGTTCTCTCGTGGTTTCATCTCGCTCCTTAGGGAGTAGGGTTACACGTTAGAATTCCACGTTCCTCAATATTTTTATGCTTTATTTCTCTAATATGCTTCCGCATTGTATTTTCTAACATGGTATCAAAGCTATATTTATTTTCTAACATGTTATCAGAGTGGATCGTTCTTGGTTGATTTTGAAGATTTATTATTTATCATTGTTCAAGATCGGTCAAGTTCGCTTTTCAGTTTTTTAGTGTTTCTTGAAACCCTAATTTTTCAGTCGTCACAAATTTCTGGAAGAATCAGTTCATATTTATTGTTCGATTCATGTTCGTAGCTGTTTGAGATTCAAGTTCAAGTTTATGGTTTTTTTATGAAACCCTAATTTATGTCCAAGTTCTGAAGTTCCATCAACATGAAAGCTCTGTTGTTCAATTTCTGGAACCCTACTCCATGTGGCGCACTTGTTCTTTGCACGATTTCCAAGCTTTTGATCGTTTACTGTGATAACTTGCCTGGAACATGCATGTATTCTATCACTCCTGAAGTTCCAAAGGTAATCAAGACCTCCTCACATCAAAGATCCCCAGTAACTCCTAGCGCCTCGCGGCATCAAAAAATGAAAGGAGAAGAAGTGTGGCGACACTGAAAGCTCCAGGCGTTGGGAACCCAGGTAGCAGCAACAACAAGGCAATCCCCTTTCTAGGCGATTCGGCAAGAAGAAGAAGCCTCATCCCACAACCCCATCCTCTCCGCATGCGGCGCAAGTCAAGCCTCAAGAACCAACAGCAGACGGGGTGATGACATCGGCTCCTCTTTGCTCGCATCTTCTGGCGGGTATCTTCTCCACGTGTAACAGCAGGCGGCGGTGCCTCTCCAATCCCCAGGAGGAGCTCCATCGCCCATGCCTCTCGCGACTCCAGATTCAAGCCTCCAGGCGAAATGCGATCTCCATCTCTAGATACTGTCGCGCAAAGGCGAAGACTGAAGAAGCTCCAAACATCGGCAAACCGTAGGCATGGTGCTCCTGCTCTCTAGACACTCCTGCAAACACCTCTCCCTCCATTGTCTCCCTCTATTGTCTCCCTCCTAGGGTCTGCCACTCTCTAGTCGATGAGGGCAGCACACCTTCAGCACCATCCATCGGCGACTGCATCCTCCTCTTCAGACACTGCCGCGAGCGGCAACGACACCTTCACCTCCCTATTCTGCAGGTAGCGGCATCGAGAAACCTCGGGGGCGACATCCTTCGAAGAATAGGGTTCCCAATTGGGAACCCTGAATAAAGAGTTCAATGGAGCCGTAAGTTGATAAAAAAAGGGGGACAGGAGAGCAAGCCCAAGTGGGTCGTGTTTTGTAAAAAGAAAGAAAGAGCAGATCCAACGGCTACTATAAAAAGCCCAACTTTCAAGCCCAAATTGGGTCGAAAAAAAGAGAGAAGAGAGGCTAAAAAAAGGTAGAGAGTGGCCTCATTTGCAAAAAAAATAAAATAAAAGATGAGTTAGCTATTAAAAAAAGGAAAATAGTCAGGAAAAAAAGAAGAAAAGAAAAGCCATAAAAAATGTGATAAGCTTATTTAAATAAAATAAATGATTAAGAAAAAAATGAAAAGAAAAGCTGGAAAAAAGAAGGAAAAAATTTGGACGACTTATGTGATGATTTGGTTTCCCCATTTCTTGTCTTATCCCAACTTTGTCGATGTCATTATGTTCCGACAAGTATGGGAGAAAGGGGAAGTATAATGTAGAGTTCTACGGCCATGATGATTCCAGTTCAGATTCAGATTCTCCAGTCAGAGGCAGGACGGATTCTTAGACTCTACAGTTGTTCAGTTTCTGACTCAACGATTGTTTTCTGAGTATTAGGTTTGGTGAGCACATGTCGGCCATCATCACTTCAGTGGTCCCCATCATTCTGGTTTTGTCGGCTCAGAGTTTTCATGTCCATAGGAGCTCCAGAGTAGAGATCCCATTCCCTATGCCATGTGGGATAGGGTTTTCATGTGGTTTCATAGGGTCTCCAGAGTAGAGATCCCGTTCTCTGTGCCAGTATGGGAGAGACCCAGTTCTCCGATGAGGAGACTTTTTTAACTCCATTCTCCAGCGACCACGGACTCAGACGAGGATGTTTCCACGACATTTTCCAGTTCGGCCCTTCAGAGATGGAGCAGTTGTCCACATGATCTAGTCCTCTACATGTGGCAAGCCAGAGTTCTCCAGGTGAAGACTCATCCAGTTCAGTGGCTCTGACGGGCGCAGTACAAAGCACACTCAGTTTGACTAACACTCCAGCTCGTTTGGTCCTCCTCACCTGCACGACATGAGAAGCAACGTCCTCGACAGCAACCGCCGTGCTTATTGAGTTGATATTGTCCATAGTGTCTTGTAGAATGAGTTTGAGATTTCTTTCTGTTTGTCCAAGTTGAGCATTGCATGCTCCAGCTTGAGGGGGAATGTTGGAGTATATGTGTTATGCGTCATTTATGGTGTAGATAGGTAAATGGATCACTCCAGGATCCATTTACCACATCCAGTTGTTTAGACCCACATCTACCAGTTGTGAGATGTGGAGACTCTGTGAGGGATATATAAGAAGCTCCTCTGTTGGACATGCGAGACCATGGCGAGCCATTATGCAATAAATATTATTGCAAATATCAGATCCTGATCTGAAATGAAGAATAAATAATTTCCATAATAGGTCCCTTAGTATAATTAGGGTTATGTACCATGGCCATCTTAATGATCATACAACTGTTGATTCAATTATTGAATCATAGAGGCTGGTGTTTGGATGAATATCTAAAGAGTTAGATTGAGGACTCATCAAGCACCGTCAAATGATTATTAAGAGATGATCTCCAACCTGAGTAGGAGATGGCAATCCTTTCTCATTTGGCTGATATCTGACCGACCTCTTGATGCAGGTCCTCTGCATGGGAATAGAGATTCGGAGGTGTCTGATTAGTTAGGTCAAAGAGTCGACTTAACGAGATCGAGATAACCAAAGTCCTATGTCGTATGCTATCACGATATAGGCACGCATCCTCTGACCGGAGACAGATGTGTTACTATATGTCTGAGTATGTACATTTAGCAGACCAATAAGTTGATGACCTAATCAAGGTCTATACACCGGCGCGCTGGTGTGCATATAAGGGCATATGAGTAATACGATCTCTCAAAGGGATCATACAGGTTCATTACTGAACCGGAAGACATGAGCTCACTCATGAGATATTGGGAAAAATCAAATTCCATGCACGGTCGTCTCGCTTTGGAAGCTTGACTGAATTTGTAGGTTTGATATATACTTTTGGAAAGTATATGATCAACACCTGGGCATGATATATGCTTTTGGAATGTATATGATCGATACCAACTCTCAATAGTCAAATGAGAAAACTTGATGATAAAACTCTAAAGTAGACAGTGTAAAATTGATCTTATACTTCGGGTTTATTCTGGGTCTTCCAGTATGCAGGATGTACAGGTATTAGGAATACCTGAGGGTGATGTGATCATAAACGATTTTATAACCATGACGCTTCCATTCCGAGGGAGTCATGAAACAGGTCTGGATTTTAGTGACTCCTCTCATAGAGAAGTAATCTGATCTTAGTCCAAATGTTGGACATTGATCTGAATGTGATTCAGATGTAATGAGAAGATTAGATGTACGGTCTTGATTTAATCAAGCATCTATGGGAGGTCCACAAGATCTGGATTTAAGATGTGATCTCAATATCCAAGTCACTATATGTGGAACAATACAATCGAACTGTCCTTATCTCCAAGTATCCGCGGAGAAAGCACACTATCCTTGAAAGAGTTCATGGATAATTTCATTGTTGATATATGTATCCGAGCATTGAGAAAAATGGATAAGTAAATGTGATTTAATTATCATGAATAATATGAATTTGACTCACATTATTAGGAGAGTAATCTAAGATAATTAAATGTGATTTAATTATCAAAGATGTGAATGATGTGAATGTGATTCATATTATTTGGGCACATGAGAATTGAGATCCAAGATGATTAAATGTGATTTAATTATCATGAATAAGAATAATGTGGATAGCACTATCCATATTATTCAGGTATATTATAAATGTGATTTATAATATATATTAAAGAGAGCATATTATGATTTTTATTTGTTGATTAATTGTTAATGTGAATTGGATTCACATTGAATGATTAATTGAAAATATAACTACATTTTGTTTTGGGTTGTGAATGAGATTCACATAATTTCAATGGTTTGATTGAAGTTTTTCACAAGATAATTGTGAATTATTTTTTGTAAAAAATATTTACGACAAGTGTTGTTGTAAATAAGAGATATCATGAGATAATGAGATCTCATGATAATTAGAGAAGATTGACCAAGTCCACTCAAGAGGAGTGGACGGATACAACTCTCTATGTGGAGAAGAGTAGCCGTCCCCCCATTCTTAGGGGATTGGTTTATTCTCATTATTTCTTCTCTAGTCAAAGCGATTTAAATTGGGATTAATTATGTTGATTTATCAATATAAATTAATTCAAAATTAAATCAATTGTTGTTGTGTTTTTACAACAACATCTTAGCCGTTGAAAGAAACACAAATCAATCTCATCCATTGATTGTGTGTTGTCCATGGATTGAGATCCATGGATCCCAAAACCCTATATAAGAAGAGGCACCCCTTGCTCTTCGAAGGACACGTTTTACGACAACATCGAATGCTCTCTTCCTCTCTCTCTCTCTACACGTCATGTGCCTCTCTCCCTCTCTCTCTTATAGCCGTCCACCATGGAGCCATTGAGAGAATCGTCATCGCCGCAGCATCGTCATTATGTTGCCGGAGTACTTGCTCGTGGATCTCCGTCTCCTTCGATGTGCCTTGTTCGTGAAGAAGACATCGGATCTCATGCGACGAGATTAGGAGATTCGTCGCTTGGATCAACATGGATTGCGAGAAGGGCGCGTCTCATCAACGCGCTCGCAAGCGTCTCCTCCGTCGGATCAGACTTGAGACAGGAGGTCTCTTAGTTTAGAGACTCGATCGCAACCATGCTTCAAGAGGTAAACCTTATACCTATTGTGGTTTAGATGAAACGATCTGAGAAAGCTTCTTAGATCATGTGGTTTCATTGCATTTAAAATATTTAAATTCCGCTGCATCGAGCAACTAGTGTGACTAATCGCTCCCGATCGCATTCGATGTGATCATCACGCTTCTGTGATGCGCTTGAGGATTTTCTCATATCCTTCACCCTCACCCTCTGTATCCAGTGAGAAAGTGCAATGCATACATCGACCCTTTAAGGCGTTCTCCCGTGGTTTCATCCTACTCCATAGAGAGTAGGGTTCCACGTTAAAATCCAACGTTCTTCAATAATTTTATTTTTTATATCTCTGATACGCTTTTGCATTGTATTTTCTAATAGGTTACAATTCAATAGAATGAAATAAAGCTAACTCTACTACCTCCATAAGTTGGAGCATATATATCGATCATGACCTATTTGGAGATTATCCACGAGAGGCGTTTCTTGGGTAACGCCTTCGTGAATACATCTACATGCTAAAAATCTATGGAGATGTTTGGAGTAGTAATCTTCCCTCCTCATACAACATTATTAACAATGTGATAGTCAATCTCAATGTGCTTGGTCCGCTCATGGAAAACATGATTAGTGGCAATGTATGTAGCGGACTTGTTGTTACATTACAAAGGGACATGAGTAGTAACAACAATACCAAGTTTTTTGTAGAAAAGAGATCAATCATGTAATCTCACAAGCGATATGAGTTGTCGCTCTGTAATCTGCTTCAAAACTCGATCTGGAGACTACTGTCTGCTTCTTGTTCTACCAAGTGACAAGGTTTCCACCAACCATCATAGCATATCCTGTAGTGGATCGATGGTCCTTAGGTGAACTAGCATAATTGCATCAATATAAGCAGAGACATCGGTGTGGCTATTGACCCCATAGAAAAGGCCTCTCACGGGGGATTCCTTCAAGTATCGAAGGATCAGAAGAACATCATTCCAATGATTGTAAAGTGATCTCTCCTGTGTTGGTTGGCTCTGCTCGTAGCATATGATATATCCGACCTAGTAATAAGGTAAATCAGCTTGCCAACTAAGCTTTTGTATTGTGCAATGTCTTCAAATGCAGGATCAACAGAAGTAGAGTGCTTCCTCAGGTCTGCAGGGATGCTAGATGGCTTTCATCCAAGTAGTCTCGTTTCAATACGAATGTCCAAGCAATACTTCCTTTATGAGAGATGGAGTCCCTCTATAGTGCGTATCACCTCTATGCCAAGTAGCAGAGTTGGCCAAGGTCCTTCGTGACAAAGACCTTCTGAAGAAAGGTCCTGGTCTCTGAAATGACTTCTTTATTATTACCTGTGACAACTATTTCATCAACGTAAACTGCAAGTATGATCGGTAAACCATCGTTTGACAAAAACAGAGTAATCAGATGTTATCCTTTGGAAGCCAATAATGCCGATCTCAGTAGTAAATCTGTCTAAGCGTGCTCGAGGACTCTGCTTTAGGCCATAAATAACGTTGCGAAGTCGACACACACATGCACCCTCGACTTCATAACCTGGAGACTACATCATGTAAACTTCTTCAGGATCTCCATAGAGGAAAGCATTCTTCACATCGAGCTGAAGATAAGCCATCCCTTATTTAGCAACAACTGAAAGGATAATGCGTATAAAGCTCATTCTGGCCACCAGAGAGAAAGTCTCAAAGTAGTCAACCCCATAAGTATGAGTGAATCCTTTGGCAACTAGTTGTGCTTTCAATCTGTCAATAGACCCATTAGGTGACTATTTGGCTATGAAGACCCATATGCAAGCCACATGCCTAATCCCCATGGGACACGATACTACTTCCCACGTTCCCCAAGATGTAAGAGCATCCATTTCCTCACGAGGAACAATAATTGCTGGTGATGTTGATGATCACGATAGTCTATCCAGTTTTTCCAACCATTGTCATGAAGTGCACTGTAATGATCACGAGCAATAGTAATAAGCATAATAGCATATGCAAATCTCCTATTACAACTGGTTTGATTATTAATAGATGTAAAATTTGACAAGGGATGTAGAGTACATTCCCTTTTTTATTTTTGCAGAGTTCTGATGGAGCGTCCGGATTAGCGGTGGTGGGGCCACTTGAAGAAGACACATCATCCTTCAAGTAAGGAACATGTAAAGGAACCGAGCCATATTGAACAATGCATTTCCTTTTATAGATAATGGGAGGTGGTGGGAGCTCCAAGGGACTAATAGACTGAGTAAAGTAGATGGTATGTTCAAAGAATGTGAAGTCAGCAGATATGTAATAGCAATGGCTAGTAGGGTTATTGCACATGTTCCCCTTCAAGGTCCGAGAGTAGTCAAGGAAAACACACTTGATTGGACGAGGAGATAATTTACCCTTTGTATGCAAGTTGCGAACGAAAGCAGTACAACCAAAGATTCTCAAGGAGAGCAGAAATGGTTCCTCATCTTTGTATAAGAGGGGGAAATGAGTTTCCTAATTAAGAATCGAAGAGGATACCCTATTTGTAAGGTACATGACAATGAGAACAACATATCCATATTAGGTTTTGGACCTTCATGTGAGTAAGAAGGGTACGAGTAATGTCCAAAAGGTGGTAGAGTTTCCTTTCTAGGCTCCATTATGTTGTGAGGTGGTACTGAAGAGTTCCCTGAGTAACAAAGCAAGTTATCAAATCATGTTGACCGAATTCAAGAGCATTATCAATCCTGAAAGTTCGAATACGAGCAAAGAAAGAAATCTTTATCAACTGAAAGAAGAACTTAATAGTTTTATTAGTATCTGATTGTTCCCTTATTAAATAGACCTACGAAGATTTGCTATAATCATCTACAAAATAGCAAAATATCTATGACCTCCTATGCTATGGACTACACAAGGTCCCCACATGTCACAATAGAGTAAAAAATGACAATAAACGATGAGGCTCACTCCTCGTTGGAAGGATGCTCGTTGATGTTTCTCGAACTAACAAGCTTTGTACTCAAAAGAATCCAATAATGATAGGTCGGGAAAAATCAGAGAAAGGCTTTTAGCAGAGGGATGACCTAGGCGTAGATGCTATAGATTTGGGTCAGCAAACATAAGACAACACCTCCAAAATTGGAATTAGTAGGGATATTAAAATAATATAGGTCATTCTTCTCATGCCCCTTCCATAAATCTGCATCATCTGGATGTCCTCAAAGTAGCAATAGAGCTCGTCAAAAATCACTCGACAGTTTAATTCAATACAGTTTATGAAAAAAATGCTCATAGGAAAATCTGATGCAAAAAATGCTAAAGAGACTGAGTTTGGAGAACTCCATAGTCCTAATAGTAGTAATAGGAGAACGTGCAACATTGGCTAGACAAACTGACTTCATGGTAGAAGAGGGTTGAGAGGAGGTTAGCAGACTACCTTCTCTAGTCAAGTGAGTACACGCATCAAAATAAATAATCCATTTGGCATTATAATAGAGCCAGAGTTAGGTAATTGGTGCTATATCTAAGGTGGTAGCCATGCTCGCAGTAGGGAGAGAGACCGAGAACCATGAACTTGGTTTCTGAGACCTGAAAATGCGTAGATAGAGGAATAAAGAAACAAGACCTCATTCACTCCAAATAGTAGGGGAAGGCAAGCTTTGCAATTGATTGATTGCCACACACACTCTCTCTCTCTCTCTCTCAATATATTGCAGTTAGAGGTAGGGTCTCCCCGAAGGAGGGGGGATAGTCTTTGAGGTCCCTTCCTTTGTGCTCTAATTTCTTCGACGCTTTTCTGAGCAATTTCTTTGTTCTCAACTTCGTCAAATCTTGAAATTCTCTCTGTTCTTCCTAAAAAGTCAGATCAGTTGGAGTTCCAAACATCAATGAGTCTGGAGCCCTTCTCGAGGGACATTCTCTATGGAGCCTTCTCGAATGTGCATTCTATCTTAGTCAGAACTTGGAGTTTTTGAGTTCATTTATTTATCAAGTGTGAATTCAGGCCTCAAGCGAGAACTACAGATAACACTAAATTTTCAACGATTTTGTAGATAGATAGTTGAAAATTAGTCCGACCACACCAACTGGAACACTTAGAGGAGCTCCCGTATCATTCCATTCATCTCATTTATGTGCAACACTTATTTCTACAGCTCTAACTCAATTATTTCCTCATCATTGCTTATCTCTCTCTTCTCTATCGATGAATTGAGGGTAAGAGTGCATCAAAGGTGAAAAATCAAGAAATAAGGCAGAATGAAAGAACCATGCATGTTGTTATCCCTAAATCATTTCCTTACGCCTCTTGGGCTCGTCTAAGACCTAATAACTTTTGTAGCTAGGGGGGTGATAACGGTCCCGCACCCTTAGTTAATTCGGGCAAATTAATGGTCCAAATTAATTTTAAGTGTTCGTTGCAGTCGGATACGAGAGGTTGATCAAAAACCACTTAAATCAGATTTTGGTCAATTTTAAGCGGTGATATTTTTTACTTGGTGGAGTCCAAGGTCGATCTCAGGGAGGCAACTGTCTCCTTAGGTGGATTACAACAATTTACAAGTGTTGATATTCGAGGGACAATTTTTTTTTGTTTCTTATGCAGACATATGCAGACAAATCTTAGCCAATTTAACTTTAAATTTAATTGGTGTATCAAACGAAGTCCAAAAATAATGAAAATTGGCCAGATGGTTATTTATGATGAAAATGACCTACACTAATTTTTTTGGAATTTTTCGACTCAAAATAATTTTTCTGTGAATTAAATAAACAGACAGAGTGATTTTCAGTGTTTAATTTTTAATAAATATCAAATCACAATTTTTCCAAGAACTAAAATTATCCTAGGAAGGTCTAATGATCAGGGACCTAGGAAAATTAACAGAACTTAAATTTACTGTGAAATGAATTAATTAAAATTAATTAAAGAAAATCACTCAACTATTTATTCAGGCCTCGTTATGCGTGCAAATGACATGAAATTTTTATGGAGTGTTGAAAATGATGTCCTTAAGCTACTGTGAATTTTTGGTGATTTTTGAAGGCACAGATAATTAATTAAAAATCAAAAGGCATCACTGGGCAAAATATGTCACAAATGAACCAATTAATTCATTAATAATTTAAGCATACCAACAAAAATCAAACACGTGTACTAACAGGTAGAGGACAAAATTCTCAACAACATGCAATTTTTAGAACTTCAAAATGATGAAAAATGCACTCTAGGGACACGTGCAAACACAAGGGTGTAAATGCAATACTGGAAAATAAAATTTCAATAAGTAAACATGCTGACAGGGACTAAAATGCAATTACCGATAATATGCAGGACTTCTATGCAATTTCTCCACGAAACACGTGCTCCTCACGTGGTGACGGCTTCACAGGGACCTTTTTGCGATTTCTGAAAGCTCCAGGGGTGTCTGTGCAAATAACCCAGGTCGCACGTGCTCCTCACGTGGGGGGACCTAGGTTCGGAGGGCGTCGGAGGCTCGGAGCGAGGCTCGGGTCTTCTGGAGGTTCGGCCCAGCCTCAATGCAGCTTCGGGTTGCCCGAGCCTAGGCTTGGGGGCCGAGGCTCGGATAAGGCGACGTGGCGGCCTGAAGGCCCTTGGATCAAGATGGATCCAAGGGATGTCGATGAAGACGCGTGGCGGCTGGAGAGTCGTCCGATCCGAGGGATGATCAACGGTCGAGGATGAGGGCGGCGAAGGGACGCGTGGCGAGGCGAGGACCGTTCGATCAGATGATCGAACGGTGGCTGCTTCTTCTTCTCTAACGGTCCTCCGCCGCCTGCGGAGGAGAGGCCTGTGCTCCGGTGAAGGCAGCCGAGCTCCGCCTCGGTTGCCAAGCTCCGGTGATGAGCTTCGTCAGCTCCCACCTAGCTCGGAAGAAGCGGAAGAGCACGAGGAGGCCTCCGGTGGTCTCTGGATCCCTGGAGGATGGCTGGAGCTCGGTGTCGATGAAGCTCGAGGAGAGCTCCGGCGAGGCTCCGGCCAATGATGAAAGTAGCACCTGCAAGTGTTAAATATAGAGCCGGAGCTCGTGCGTGCGTTTGTGGAGACGTGATGCTGGTTGGCGAGGCCTAAGGCGACGTGAGGTGGTCAGGCGACGTTGCTCCGGCCAAGTGGCGGAGCTGGAGATCGATGGACGGTGGAGTGGAGCGTCTGAAAGTGCGGAGGGGTCAGCGAGGATGAGAGCTCCGACGCGGAGCTCGGCGGAGTGAAGGCGAGGCGCGAAGATGATCGTGGTCGTGGAATAAAATCGGAGAAGATAAAGGAAAAAGAAGAGCAAGATCGGAGGAGGAATGGAGGGGGTTACCTGGGGATTGGGGCTCAGCTTTGAGCTCCAGGTCGTCGCTCAAGGGGTCGGTAAGGTCCCGAGCTCTAGCAGCTGCTCGGAGGAGTGGCTGCGACACGGCGGTGGGCCGAGGATCTCGCCGGAGAAGAAGCTCTGTCGTCGCTCAACAAATCAGCCAATTGCTGTCACCAATAGGAAGCTTGGAGCTCGAGTGATCTCCCTGGAGTGGCGGATGGGGCTGAATGTGGCCGGCGGCTGGGCATTTATAGGATGGAGGTCTCGGCAGGGCTGGTGATGGGGCGAAGTTTATGGAGGTAGTGGAGCATCTATGGTGGAAGTGGTGACGAGTGGGGTAGCTGGCGAGGATGAGGGACGAGTGGCGATGAACGTGGAGGTGATGGTGGTCGAAGAAGGTGGCTAGAGTGCGGCCAAGAATAGGAAGGGGCAGCCCCTCCCGCAAGGCGGAGATCGTGGGAGAGAGGGTTGCCAGAGGTAGGAGACGAGGCCCTGGCCGTTGGATCTTGTGATCCAACGGCCAGATCGAAGCGCAAAGGAACGTCTAGGATTAGATCAAGGCGAGATGATCTGAGGTCGTGATGGCGCCATGTGGGGTGAGCTGGGCGAAGTGCGAGCGAGCGGCTAAGATCAGGTCAAGGCGACGCGATCTAAGGGTCAGGAAGCCGACACTTGGCGTGATGGGGCAGAGGCACGGGCGGGCGGTCCTGATCAGTCCTTGGCGATCGATCGGTCGGTTGAGATTATTGGGGAGCTAACGGCTCAGATGAAAGGGCTGAGAATGCGATCGAAGGGCTCAAGATGTGACGCGTGGCGCACTGTGGGCGAGGCGCTAATGGATGGTGGAGATGAAGTGTGTTATGGATCTGAGGGCTGGAAGGTGGTGATGTACGTGGACGGGCCTGGGCCGTTGGATCTGAAGCGCGATCCAACGGTGGAAATTGCGGGCGGACGAGGCGAAGGGCAGCGGGCCGCGTGGCGCAATCAGAGGGCGCCACGTGGCCTGCTGTGAATGGCTGGAGGAAGAAATACGTGTAGGAAGAAGAGGAAGCCGAATTTGGAAAAACTCAAAACATGAAAGTTGTAGATCTTGATGAGATCTACAAGTTTCATGTTGACCAAAGACGGAGATAAGGTCACATATGATACATAAATACAAGAATACATAAATGTACATATGTGGTATACAAAATGACCCAAAAACCCAAGTTTCTCATACAAGCTCCAATTGCAATGAAATTAGTCTCATTTTGAAGGTCTTTTAATATGTAGTATTCTAAGAGTGAGTAGACCTAAGTAAGGGTTTGTATGCGGGCTTTATGTGTGTTTTAATGTACAAGGATTCTCAGGATATTTGGGCTATTTTACAAGGGTGATTTTTGGCATTCTTCCCTATATTATTAAGGAATATACACATATATTATAGAGAAGAAGTTATTTGATGAAGGGGTATTGTACAGGGGATTTTTGGCTTCTTATTTAGATGCAGATGAGCTGCTAAAATGCATGAATTATGGATGTATGCATGAGTGTTATTTATGCAAGATAAAAGGAAATATGCCTCTATTTTCTCGGGAACAAGGCTCTATTTTTGACTTTTGATGTGATGAATCACAGATTCATCAGGGGGATGTCATATATTTTGTGGGCCTCCGTTAATCCCTTAAATCCCTATTTATAGGGGACTGAGAAGGGAAGGAAAGGCTTGTCTTGTGTAGTTTTCGATGTAATAGCAGGTTATTAAAGTGGTTAGATCAGATCGAGGTGGTGAGTACTTTGGTAGGCACATTGAAACAGGAAGGATGGCCGGTCCTTTGACCTTGGGGTCATTATCGCACCCTATGGTCTAGTTAGAGTAGCTGAAAGGGGAAATCAGACCCTTGGTTAGAAGTATGATCAGTAATACTTCTCTCCCTTTGTTTTTGTTGGCCGAAGCTTATTTTAGATGGTTCCTGCCATAGACTAAGAGTCGTTCAAAGATCTTAAGGAGATAAATAAATAAGCTCCTATTCTCGATCGAAAGACTATCCCTATTCTCGATCAAAAGACTATCCCTATTCTCGATCTCCTAGATCTTAAGTGAGAACAATGATGTTGTTCAAAAGGCTCCCTAGTGGTATATAGGGAGGAAACCTAATTTGACCCTTAGGGATGTTCGTATCATTGTACAACACAAAAATATCCCTATTCTCGATCTCACCTTCCTTGTCGTAGCCATCAATAACAAGAAATATATATATATATATATATGGGTCTCCTCATACACATATATACATATACATAAACATGCTTATGTCTTAGAATTAGATCTCTATTTGTTTATAGACTGAGAAGATCTGTGAGGAAGGTTCACACGAGTAGGAAACAGACTGTGGTCTCTGATTCTCAATCTCGAAAAAATCACAATGCCTAATAGATAGGATAGTTTCCAATTTTCCCTTTTCTTCTTTCAAGACAGAGATATGTGGACTCTTTTTTAGCGTCTGAACTTTATCCTCACTTCTTTAGCTTATCTTAAATCTTAAAGGACCTTTTTGATCGATGGAAAATGTCTTTCTACAGGAGCACTCCTACCTGCCAAATCTTTCCCATAACTGACAAATATTGTCCTCACCTCACCATGTGGAAACATCCAAGCATGTTTCAGATTTCCCGCTGATCTTCTCTTGACTGCTCGATCATCGTCATTATCTTACTTTTATCAAGCTGCTTTATCCCCTGAGGAGCCAGTCCCAACCAAACATAGGTACTTGACCCGATCCCATAGGGACGTATCTAACGGGCCACAACCAACATTTGATTTATTTATTAGTTTTCTAATAAATTATAAAAGCATGCCTAGTGACAGAATATGTTGCATCATGGATAGAGTACGGGTGTTTCCCCTACCCCCTTTCTTTTATCGAATTCTACTTCAAATGAAAGTCTGGTTAAGCTATCTCCAGGCGGTATGAGAAACGATGTCCATCGAGAATTGAATGTCATCGAGGGGGAGAGGCACAACCCTATCTATCACTCCTACGTGTGCATATTCAAGGCGACCGCATGGAACAACACCAATCGTTGGCGATGCCAACACCGCCCATCAACAGTGCTTCAACGCCTTCATGTAATGCCCAAAGCCCTCTCAAGTCCCATCTTGCCCAGTATCGAGCATCCGGTGGCTCCAATCAAAACCCCGCCCTTCTCATGCGGCATCTCCAAGAGTCATCGATCGTCTCTAGCACACAATACACACCTCCAATAGGATCAAAGGTGATAACAGAAATCTAGGAAGAAGAGCATTAACAGATGCTTCAAAAAGTTGAGTTCTCATAAGGGGAACCCTAAAGCCTGATGCCTTTTCTTTTGTGTCTAAGCTCACGAGATGCCCTACATTAAAAAAGGGGAAGAGGCAGGAGATTATGGGCCCTAATCAGGCCCTAGTTGTTGAGAAAAAAGAAAAAAACAAAAGCAAGCATGTGATATTTTAGGGCAATTGGGCGGCCTTTTTTAAAAAAAGGGGAAAGAGAGGCAAAAAAAGAGGGAGATGCCTTTAAAAAAGGGAGGGGGAGAGGAGTATTTTAGATCCCAATTTTGGGCTACAGGTTCAGATCATTTGGTCCGAATAGTGGGCCAAAGTTTATTTTTTTAAAAAAAATGGCTAGCTTACAAAAAAAGTTGTACGTGAAAAACTATGAATTGAAAAAAGAGAGAAAAAGCCGAAGAAAAAGAGAGGATCGACTTATTGGTTTTGTTTCCCCATCTTCATTTTCTTCGTCCAACTTGGTTGATGTCATCTTTTCCCAACAAATATGGGAGAAAGGGGGGGTACTGTGTAGAGCTTTCAGATTCAGACTATACTAGTTCGAGGCACTTAGTGTTCGAGTGACCCAGTTCTCCGACGAGGAGACTCAATTTCCAAATGCATTCTCCAGTGATTGTGAACTCAAGTTTAAGATCACTCAAGGTTCCTATGAGAGAGAACCCACTAATTTGAGGTCCCTATGGGAGAGACTCCTCTTCAGATATCTATGTATAAATATTCCCCCGACTTTCTTTAGTTGTTTCTTCATAGAGATGAGACTGTCTTCAGTGAAGGAGACAATTTCTTGCCAGAGTCTCTGACGAGGAGACATTCTTATTCCGATGACTATGACAGATGTAATAAAGAGCACACGATCTCTGACGAGGAGACTCGATTCACACTCCATCCATTCAGTTCCTCCTCATCAGTATAACATAAGAAGCAGCATCCTCAATAGGTAGCCAATAGAGTATTCATTGAGTTGATATTATCCGTAATGTCTTGTACTTTGTGAGGGAGTGATTTTTTTCGATTTGTCCAAGCGAAGAATCGCATCATCCATCTTGAGGGGACGTGTTGGAGTATGCACTCATAGATGGGTAATCCGGTCCCTCCAGGGTCCAGTTACTACATCTACACATCTACAGTTTAGTCTCACATCGTCTATGAGTGGGACTTGGTCTTACTATGGGGATATATAAGAAGCCCCACACTATATGTATTCATTGAGAGAGATTAAATAGAAGATCCGACCTTTAGAGGTCTTCTCTTGTGGTTTCATCCCGCTCCTATCAGAGTAGGGTTCTACATAAAATCTAAGCATTCTACATATAATTATATTTTTATGTTCTTGTTCTTGGTTATTGATTGTGCTTTGCATTATTTAACTGAACATGATTTATTCTGTTATGTATTTTTAATTTGGATAAATTACCAAAGGGTCTCAACTATGACTCGATTCCCAATTAGGTACTCATTTTTCAATTGTAACAAAGACGGACGTGAACTTATGTTTTTTTCTCAAATACATGCCTCTATAAGCTTTAATGACCCATATATGTCAATATTAAACCCTTAAGTTGATAGTTCAGACCCCTATTTGTTGCAATTGAAAATTGATGCCCTTAATTGGTAATTGTTAGAAACTACGAATGCGGAAGCTAATACCAGAGAAATACAAATAAACATGAAAAGAACAACGGGATTTTACGTGGAACCCTACTCCGCGAGCAACTGATGAAACCACGGGAGAACGTCTCAAAGGGTTGATGTGTCTATTGCACTTTCTCATCTGATACAGTAGGCCTGCGGCTTCTTATATAGTCTCTACAAACCCTCCAAGTCCCACCGCTAGTCGATGTGGGACTAAACACTGGGTGTGGTATCCATTTACCCATTTATACAAATGACACATATACTCCAACACTCCCCCTGAAGCTGGAGCATGCAATGCTCAGCTTGGACAAACAGAAAGTAATCTCAAACTCACACTACAAGACACTACATACAATATCAATTCAACGCAAATACAATTGTCGGTTGTCGTCGAGGACGTTGCTTCTCATGCTGTGCAGGTGAGAAGGAGCAAACGGGTTGGGCTAAGAACATATGCTGCTTGTTGGGATCATGTGCATCCGATCATGATGCCCCAAATTTTTTTGATGTCGGTTGCACCTGGGGTGCTGCTGGAACTTCGATTTTTTTGCCTGAAGCTTCAGTTGCGGCTGTAGTTGACGCGAGCCGTCATGGTTGATCAGATGGGCCGCCTGGTGTTCGCTGAAGTGCTCTCTCCCCTGATCTGGAAGGGGCAGCATCTCTGTGTGCTTCTTCTTTATGATCTGAACAAAGCAATGCCGCCCTGGACTTGGAGTTGTCGCTTCTTGAAGATGCGACTGGAGATGAGGGTTGAATGGATTTTAGGGTTTTAAAACAAAACCCTAAATTTTTTTCTCGAACATGCACGGTTGACGATGCAGGACTTCAAAACTTGGGGTTTATCACAGAATACAAAAGAATACTCTTTTGAATAATCTTCAAGAACAATCGAATCTTGAGCAAAATCATGAATTAGGGTTTCAATAAAAAACCCTAGATCTGAATCTTGAATCTCGAACATAAATAAATAACATAAAAATCCTTGAGAATCGAACCCGCTCTGATACCATGTTAGAAACTATTAATGCGGAAGCTAATATTAGAGAAATAAAAAAAACATGAACATAACAATGGGATTTTACGTGGAATCCTATTCCGTGTGGAGCGGGATGAAACCACGGGAGAATGCCTCAAAGGGTTGATGTGTCTATTGGACTTTCTCATCTGATACAGTAGGCCTAGGGCTTCTTATATAGCATCCACAGACCCTCCAAGTCCCACCACTGGTAGATGTGAGACTAAACATTGGATGTGTCCATCTATACAAATGACACATATACTCCAACAGTAATCGAGGTATAGTTGGGGCTTTTTTGTGATTTACCCTTTTACTTATATAAATGTCATATCAAATACGTATATTATTATATATTTATACACATATGGTTATTAGTTAACAAGATAAAAGTCGCAATTGATTTTTAGACAAAGTCAAGATGCACAAATTGGTAGGTTTAATACCAAAATGAAGAGGTAATGCATCATAACTTCTATTTAATCATGGTAGTTAAGGTCATTTTTTAAAAGAGAGACCGCATAGGAACTTAAATGAAGCTGACATTTGTGGTGATATTGAGATAAATCAAAACCCATGAAAAAAGAAAAAAACTGAAGTCTTTCAATGGTCAACCAATAATTGGTTGAATAATCGGCCGATCAACGGAACTGTCAGATTGTTGGATCGAACATTGACTGAATATTATCTATTCAATCGGTTGTCACCCCACCACACATCATAGTTAGATTAATTGTTTGGTCCAGTTGGCTGACTATTGCAACAATGCCTGCATATGAGCTTGTCCTACCTAGGTCTTACAAATACTCCACTAAATGAACTACTGCTTGTCGAAACCGTTTATAAAGCAAACAACTTACTATTTTTTTCTCTTCCACATAAGAAAAAGGGTTTTAGTAGACCATCTTCTGAGGTTTGCAATCTTAACTGATTTTATCTTCTGCACAAGTAGAAAGACTTTCACAGAAAATGCCTCAAGGTACACAACCTCGTCAAGGGTTTGTCTTCCTTTTGGAATGAATTACCTTTTACACGAGGTACCTTTTGGCCAAGAATACAAATAAATACATTTATTTATTGAAGTCTTGTAAACATGCAGAAATGTAAATGCAAATCGAGAATGACTTCGGACTAGAAAGCTTTTGAAATCAAGAGCTGAGAATCACAAAGAATATGAAGAACAGATAGCATTTGCTTGCCTGAATCTCTTCTTGAGCACCCAGTCTTTTCTCACAAGAATGGAGAGTGTAGTAATGAGTAGCGTACGCGTGCTCTTGGTGGATTTTTCAAGGTCATAGAGTAGGATTATTATATAAGCTTAGGGGAGCCCTAAGAATAACACAACAACAACAAAGCCTTCTCCCACGTTAAGTAGGGTTGTCTACATTGATTCTTTACCTCTATAGGCCATTCTCGAACTTAGATTCAAATAATTAAGATCTTTTTGGATAGTCTCCTCCCACCGCTTCTTAGGCCTTATTCGCATTATTTTAGTCATCTTAACATCTCAAATCTTACATATTCTGACTGGTGCATCAACATACCTCCTTTGCAAATGATCAAACCACCTTAAGTGGTTCTCCCTCATCTTATCCTTGTGTAGAGCTGCACCAACTTTCCTTCAGATTACTCAAAATTCGATCGTTTCGTGTATGACTTCACACCCACCATAGCATTTTCATTTCTAATGCTGTCATTTTTATACATGTTTACATTTTACAGGCCACTGTTCATATCCATAGAGCATAACGAGTATCACAACTACTTTAAATACTTTCTTTTGATTTTTAAAGGAATTTTCTTATCGCATAGAACAATAAAGGCTCCTTTCCACTTTAACCAACTTGCATTTATTTTATGAGTACTATCCCCATCGATTTCCCCATTATGTTGCAAAATAGATCTAAAGTATCTAAAAGAATCTTTCTTCTGGATGTTATTTTCTCCAATCTTCACCTTGATTCCTTCACCACTGCTTCCATCAAATGTGCACTCTATATATTCACTTTTAGCTATACTTATATGAAATCCTTTAGTCTCTATGGTATGTCTCCAAACATCAAGCTTCTCATTCACTCCATCTTTAGTCTCGTTAATCTACAAAATATCATCGATAAAAAACTTACGATAATGTATCTCATCCTAAGTAAGACTAGTCAACCCATCTATAATCAAAGTAAAAAAGGAAAGAACTCAAGCCTAAGTTTTTTTCGATTACACATTCGCAAATTTTCATAATATGACTCATCTATTTGATACCTGTGTAATTCAAACAATTTTAAATCTCTCCTTTGTTCTTGTAAGGAGGTATGTTAGAAAATAGGAAGCGGAAGCGAGAATGGTAAGCAGAGCATAATTAGAATGATAAACATAAAGAACACAAAAGAATTTTTACGTGGAACCCTACTCCCTAAGGAGCGGGATGAAACCACGGGAGAAGCCCTCAATGGGGCATGTTATGCATTGCACTTTCTCTCAATGGATACAGGAGGTCTGGGGCTCCTTCTATAGCCTCCACAGAGCCTCCAAGTTCCACCCCTGGTAGATGTGGGACTAAACTGTTGGATGGGGTAAATGGATCTTGGAGAGATCCATTTACCCATCTCTCATACATGTGACGCATATATCAAATACTCCAACACTCCCCCTCAAGCTGGAGCATGCAATGCTCACCTTTGACAAACAGAAAGAAACTCAACTCATGCTACAGGACACTACATACAATATCAACCTAACGTGCACAACTGTTGTTATCGAGGACGTTGCTTCTCATACCGCGTAGGTGAGGAGGACGAACGGGCTGGAGTGTGAGTCTGTTGAATCTCCTCGTCGAAGAGCATGTGCTCTGAACTGCGTCTGTCAGAGTCACTGCAACTGGAAAATGAGTCTCCTCGTCGGAGTACTCTGGCCCGCCACAACATGTGGACAACTGCTCCATCTCTGAAAAGGGCCGAACTGGAAAAGGCCGTGGAAGTGCAATCCTCGTCGGAGTCCATGGTCGCTGGAGAATGGAGTCTGAAAAAGTCTCCTCATCTGAGAACTGGGTCTCTCCCATCTGGCACAGAGAATGATGCACTGCTCTGGTGTCCCTATGATACCACATGAAAACCCTTGCCAACATGGCATAGGGAATGATCCTCTACTCTGGAGTCCCTATGGCTCACATGAAAACTCTGGTCGAAACAACAAGAAAAAAGATGGGGACCATAACAAAAGATGGCAAACATGTGCTCCTCTGAAAATGACCGCAAACATATGCGTGTCTGAAAATGAGTCTCTCTCTGGAGAACTCGAAAATGGGCCACTCAAACATGGAGTGCCTCGATTTTGGACTCTGACCAATCTGAATGTCGAGTCTAAAATTGCGCATGGAGAAACTGACTGAGTCTGATAACTTGTAGAGTCTGAATCTGAATGACCTGCATTCTGGAGAATCTGGAAAATCTGACAAATTGGCATGTGACTCTACATATACTCCCCCAGTCTCCCATACTTATCGGAAGATAATATCGACAAAGTTGGGAGAAGATAAGATAAATAGGGAAAAAATAAAACATACTTAGAATTTATTGCGGCATCTTGCGGCTTTTTCTTTTCCTCTTTTTTTATAAGCCGTCCAAATACATTTTTTAAAAAAAATATATTTTTTATCATAAGTCGTTCATTCATCGGCTTTTCACATTTTTTTTGAAACATCTCTCCTTTTTTATTACATATACGTATGGCTTTTTCTTGTACGCGCCTTTGCTTCTTTTTTTAACATTCCAGGCAGTGAGCCCAATAGCCTTTTAAAAAAATGTAATAACTGTGAAGGGGGGGCAATGATTAGGGTTCCCAATCGTGGGACCATTCTGGAAAAAACGTCGCCAAAGGTGGGAGCATCGTCGCCTGCCTTCTTCTCTCTATCTGGAGGGCTGCGAAGGAGGAACACGCGTTCTTGTCGCTGGAGATCCCCTCACGCCATCTGCGCGAGGGCTTGAGGGTGCTGGGTTTGCGGCATCGGACGAGAGGTTGGGGTCGACAGGGAGTATCGCACATTGCGCCTTGAGGTTTTTGGTTGGAGGAGGGGCTGCGCGTCTGCGCCGCCTTGAGATCTCGATGGCGCGAAGAGGAAGGTGCGACTGAAGGGAACGCGGGGATGCGCTACTGCATTGAGATCTGGGGTTGCCTCCAAGAATGCGCGAAGCGCGTAGGGCTAGCGTTGGTGCCCTAGTGCATAGGGTTGTGGCTGGAAGGGTTGTGGCTGGAAGGGCTCGGACTGGAGATCGACATCTCGCGCTGCTGCGGGAGATCGGGAGGAGAATCACGCGCTCGAGGTTTACCGCCGAACTTTTCTTCACGAAGGAGATCGATGGGGGCGCGGTTGGGGCCATCGCCACTTGGATCTGTAGGACTACAGGGTGCGGCTGTGGCCATCGCCGCTTGGATCTAGAGGTTGGGCTGTGCGATGCGTGCCTGGAGGGCGTCGAAGTCTAAGCTGCCTTGGACTGGAATGGCGATCAGAGGCTTTAGGGCGCCGCCAGGAGCCGCTAGGGCTTGCCTGGAAGGAGATGCTCCTCCTGGAGCATCGAGAAGGGCCTCCGCCACGGTATAAGATCTGAATCGTGAAGATGCACTGCACTTCGCTGGAGTTCCAGAAAACCCAATGGAATTAGGGTTTCAAAAAACCCTTAGATCTGAATGTTGATCTTGATCATCAACTTGAACAAATCTCACATGTATATCTTCATAAAAATAACTCTCGAAAAATAAAAAAAATTCAAGAACAAATCTTCGAGAATCGAACCCGCTCTGATACCATGTTAGAAAATTGAAAGCGGAAGCGGAAATGATAAACAGAGCATAACTAGGATGATAAACATGAAGAATACAAAAGAATTTTTACGTGGAACCCTACTCCCTAAGGAGCGGGATGAAACCATGGGAGAAGCCCTGAAGGGGCATGTTATGTATTGCACTTTCTCTCAATGGATACAAGAGGTCTGGGGCTCCTTATATAGCGTCCACAGAGCCTCCAAGTCCCACCACTGGTAGATGTGGGACTAAACTGTTGGATGGGGTAAATGGATCCTGGAGAGATCCATTTACCCATCTCTCATACATGTGACGCATATATCAAATACTTCAACAAGGTACGATGATGCTTTTCCCCATTCTTCAGGCATTTTCTTTCTTCTACAAATATTATTGAATAATATTGTGAACCAAGTCAAGCCACGTTCACCTAGAACTCTCCATACTTATAAAGGAATGTCATCAAGTCCTACACCTTTTCCAATTTTCATAACCTTCAAAGCCTCCTCTACTTTTGTCCTTTGTATTCATCTATAGGTTGAACAATTCATGTAAATTTCACTACTACTGGGCCTCCCTAAGTGATTAATGTATCCTCTTGACAAGTAAAAAACTTGTGGAAATACTACTTCCATCTAGTCTTTATATTCTTCTAAGTAAGAAGCCAATGTCCTTCCTCATCCTTAATGCTTCTCATTTTAGTAAGATCTTTGGTTCTTTCGCTTGCTTTGGTAAAGTTTATCGATGTGTGTGATTGTTATGTACCAGTACAGGAGGGTCGGTGTAACATTAGCTAAACTTATGCGAGACTTGTTTGTTCAAGTATATACTAGTGTGTATGGCTTATGTACCAGTATGGTACTAACAAAAATGTGGGTGAGTTGTTTATCAAGGTTTTTTCAACATAAAACCATATTTAATTACAAATTGTCTTGATGAAGAAAAGATGCGATGATGCACTTAATGACGCTTATCTTTGGGCAATAGTACCAGCAAGTATGAACAAATCATTCCCTATGATTCTGATCTTGAGATGTCTTTCATCTTTCGATGTAGTTCAAGGCTAAAGATACTTTGTAGCATGCATCATGTTCTGTTAGTAGTATAAAACAATTATGTGTTTATAAACTTTTTATATATCTTGATGTTAAGTAACAATTTAATTATGCTTTGTTCATTAAACAAAACACTTCAAGGGTGATTAAAAAACTCTTTGAGCATAGATTTTTCAACACATGGAAAGCTTATTGCTTCTTTAAGGTCTGGTGTTGGTGAAGGCTATACTCTTGCAATTATGGTGCTCTTCCTATCATCACAAGTTTTACCCATTGGAGTGTGTAAGCGGCTAGATTTGTTGATGATGCGTATCTTTTGGTCCTCCTCAGGTCATGGCAATGGGATCCTACTGGTGGAGTAGAATATAGTGTCATGGCCTATCACGGAAGATGGATTAAGTGTGTTATGGATTGGAGATATGAACAAGGCTTTACTAACAAAGTAGGTGATCATAATTTACCGAGATGGCTCAGACTTGCTCTCTAAGATGATTCGATCTATTTACCTTTGTCACATCCGATCTCTACGTACGCGTAGACGTGGTGGTAGCACCTTCCACTTTTTAGAGGGGATATTGTTCTGTATTGTCGAGAGCTTTAAATGTACTTCAGATATTTATTTCCTCAGTCTTTATTATGTAATTTTCACTTTTGCCTTCTAGGGTTTATTCTCTCTATATAAGAGAACCTTATGGTCAAGATCAATGCTTGTTTTATTTTTTCTCTCCATATAGTATCATAGCGATGATTCTAGATCAGAGCCTAAACCCTAGTGCCCCTCTCACCACCGCCAGCCCCACAACAACGTGTTGTTCGCCACCAGGCCTCGTCGACAGCCACAGATGCTGGTAGCAGGTCTTCCCACGTCACCTCATACCCCTCATCGGTCCCCTCCTCTTGACGATGGTCCTTCCTTTCATCTCTCGAGCTTTCGCCAACCACTAGTTAGCTTCTACTAGCCACCACCAGCACTGGTGGGTCCCTCATAGGGTCCAACAGTATCGCAGAGGCACCACTGGACCTCCAATGATAGCCTAGCAACACCACCGAACCCATATGGGGTTTCGGTAGAGCCACCATTCAACTCTAGGACTACAGGTTTGCAGTCCTGATCATTCTTGAGATCTAATTTTGGCATTTTAGGGCAATTTTTGTCCCATAAATCACCCTATTTGCTAATAAAACCCTGTGGTTGATGGAAGCAGTTGCGTTGTGAGTCTACACCCACAACCGCTTTCCCATATGTTCATGTAGATGCCATTGGAATCTTCTTCATCTCGGTTGCATCCTTCCTGGCTCATACTTTGCAGACATGTTAGAGAACAAGGTTGATCTTTCGTCTGTCGGTGTCTTTAAAGGCCCATCTCCCATCTCAAAAATGGATGGGACCAACTATGATTTGTGGTCCATGCAGTTTATGAGATTGATGTAGTGCACTAATAAGGAGCACGTTCTGACACAACTCGAGCCAATCGACAAAATCGTGTCCAAGTCATCATGGAAGCATGACGACGCTTATGCATGTGTCTGGTTGACTATCACTCTCTCTATTGAGATTGCCTGCCATTCTAAATCAGCCTACAACTAAAGCAATGTGGGACATTCTTGCTGCTACTTATTCTCAAGCGAGGAATGGGATAAAAATTCTACAACTCCAATACGATATATTTGGAGTCAAACAGAATGGACAACCTCTTCATAGTCTCTACACATCACTGGGAGTTATGTTTGAGAAGCTCTATGGCATCATGCCCCTTACCACATATTAGGAGCAACAGAAAGCTTGCAGGAATGTCACCATTGATGGAGTATATCTAGCGGCACTTAACTCAGCATATGATGCCGCTCGGAACCAGTTGTCGGCAATTGAGTCCATATCAACCATGGAGGAAGCCTATCTATCACTCAATCCTCTTGTGCGATGGTTGCTTCTCAAGGTAGAGGAGGTCATGCTCATCCTCAAGGTCAAGGTAGATGTGGTCGAGGTGGAGGATGATCACGACAACCATGTACTTTTTGCCACCGTACTGGTCACTCAGAGGATACCTGCTTCTAGAAGCATGGTTATACTGGATTTGCTCGGGTTGCTGAATAGGTTGAGCCCACTACTATCATTGTCGATCAAAGGATAGATGACATTGTTTCACGCCTCAGAGAGCTCGTAGCATCTCCTACCACTACAACTAGTACCCTTTAGGATCCTCTATTGTCGCCACATCAACCATTGCCAGTACTTCATGTATAAATCCATGCACTTACTAGTTGCTCCAGAACAAACATTTCAGGGCAGATATTGGATTCCGGTGTTTATCATCTATGCGAAGATAGGACTCAATTTCGTACATACATACAATGCAGTCTATAAGATCAGTGGTGATTACCGATGGGAATTTATGGGACAAATTCCCCCATCATTGGACTATGGGAGATCCATCTGACTCCGTCCATGCACCTGCAGAGTATTTTCCATGCACCTGAATTCTCTATGAATTTGTTATCCATTAGTGAGATTACTAAATATTTAAATTGTCGTGACATATTTGACCCTACTTCCCTTGTGTTTTAGGATATACTCACAGGTAGGGTGATTGGATGTGGCAATGAGCATATGGATGGTTTTACAGATTCGTTCAATCCCCATATGCTGGAGCATCTTCCAAGTCGACTGGATATATTTCTCCATACATATAGCATTTACATTTTGGTCATCTCCATTACAGAAGATATGTAGACTTGTCCCTAAGATTTCTCTTGTCTACATTCCAGTGTAAGGCATGTCAACTCGGAAAGCATCACTATTCTAGCTTTCCAAGTCGTCAAGGTTGTATGAGTCAAAATCTTTTTGAGCTTATTTTTTTGGATATTTGGGGTCCGAGTCGTGTCCATGATCATCGGGGGCACACGTATTATCTTGTTGCAGTGGGTGATTATTCTAGACTTTCTTGGATTTTCTGTTAAAGAGTAAGTGCGATGCAGGTTATGTGATTCAAATCTTTTTTAGTGAAATAAAGAATATTTTTTCTACTACTATAAGGTATATTCATCCGATAATATCTTGGAGTTTTGCACTAATCGGTTGTTGCATTTTTTCAAACCCATGGCATTATCCATCAGACTGTGTGCTATATACTTCTCAACAAGGTGGTGTTTTTTAATACAAATACCATTATCTTCTCAACGTAACTAGGACTCTTCTTATTCAGAATCGATCTCCCCACTCCTTCTGGGGCAATGTGGTTCTAATAACATGTTACCTGATCAAGTGTATGTCATCCTCATCTCTATGAGAGAAGGTTCCTTTCATGATAGATTTTCCTAAAAAGGAAGTTTTCTCATTTGCACCATGTGTATTTGGATGTGTAGTTTTATAAATCTTCTGAATGACAAGCTCTCACCTAGAGTCGTCAAACGTGCTTTTGTGGACTACTCTTGTTCCAAAAGGGGTACTGTTACTTTGACCCTATTCAGAGAAAGTACAATATTAGTGTTGATATCACCTTCTTTGAGTCCATTATGTACTTCACTCCTACGGGTGATAAGATGATTCTGTCTAAGTTTCATATTTCTCTAGTCTATGCTTTGTTTAGCATTTTTGCTTCCAGATTCCTATTTTCTAACATGGTATCAGAGCGGGTTCGTTTCTCGAGGATTTTATGTTCATGATTTATTAGAGATTCGGTTGTTTCTTGAAGATGATTATTGTTTGATTCAAGTTCTGTCCATGATCTATTCTTCATTTGGTTCAAGAAAAGTTAGGGTTCCTGTTTGAACCCTAATTCTGCAAAATGGATTTTGTTGCACAAATCTCCACGCCGAATACAGATCTGCTCGGCTTTCCCTCCAGGCAGTGCTTGATGCTCCAGCCGCACCTTCAAGTCTCCACTACGTTAGGGTTCACAGAATCCTATCTCACGGAACCCTACATGCAAAGATAATCATCCTACATCCTTATTGGCATTTCTATCTTAGATCTAGTCCACGCGCAGGTGGCTTCATCACCAAAACCTCCGCCTGAACGTTTTCTCCACCATCGAAGACCTAGCAGAAAAAGCCCTACAAGTACGCACCCTCCAAGCCAACAAATCCCAGGAGGAGCATCTCCTTCTGCAGGCGGGAGACACCGCCGCTGCCCCGCAGCAGCGACTCAGAGGCAACAGAACCTACAAGAGCTCCAGGCGGAGCTTATCTCACACAGGCGGCCTCCGTCCCAGTCCACCCGAACGGGCTGTCTCGACATCAGGAATGGAAGAGTCGATGGTAGCACATACGCGCCACTTTGCGGCAAGGCTAGTGATTGCATGCACCTTGCGCGTGATCTTCGCCGCATTGCGCAGGCTGAGGAAAAGCCCGTTGACGATGGTAACTGACCAAAGTGGTGCTCCACGCAACGTCCAACCCTTTGGGCTCCTCTCTCGCGCGAAGTCTAGGTCCCCATCCACCTCGTGTTGGCCTCCAGCGAGGCCACGATTTTGCGCGCATCGCACAGCCCAGGCGGACTCGTAGCTCGAAGTCAATCGTCGCTTCTCTCAGCTTCAGCGGCAAGCCCCCCATCCCAGGCAAGCTCGTCGTTGGCGGGGGGTTCTTGAAGGAAAAGGTTCCGGTGGGAACCCTAAAAGTAGTGCCCAGAATTTTTTAAAAAAAATGTAATGCCCAGTTTTGCTATGTCTTAAAAAAAGAGGAGAGAGAAGGGCCCTCCCAAATTAGGTCGTGAGTTACTTAAAAAAAGGAGAGATGGCATGTCGCATAAAAAAATGAAAGAGAGAATGAGAGAGGTCCTTTTGCATTTGGGCCTTTTGGGCCGTGATATTTAAAAAAAGATGAGGAAAGAAAAGAAAAGAAAAGGGGAGAGAGAGACAATTGGGCCCAAGTGGGTTGGAAAATGTTTTAAAAAATCTGATTAAAAAACAGGTACAAAGAAAAGTCTTACGTAAAGTATTTGCAAAAAAATGATGAAAAGTTGTTAAAAATGTTAACAGCTTATGTTTAAATTTTGACGGCTATTAAAAAAATGTGTGAATGAAATAGTCAAGAGAAGCCGGAAAAAAATGAAGTCGGCTTATTGGTTTCTTATTTTCCCCATGTTATTATCTTCTCCCAACTTTGTCGATGGCATTGTTTTTCGACAAGTATAGGAGAAAGGGGGAGTATTGTGTAGAGTCACATCCCTTCTTCAGATTCAGATTCTCCAAACCAGCTGGATTGTTCAGACTCTACAGTGATCAGATATTCAGACTCGACGTCAGATTTGTTCCGAGTCTCCAGTTTCAAACACGCACATGTATGCGGTCTTCAGTTGGTGAGCACATATTTGCCATCTTGTTTATGTGGTCCCAATCTTTTCTTATTTTGTCGGCCAGAATTTTCATATGATCCATAGGGACTCCGGAGTAGAGGACCATTCCCTATGCCGTGTGGGCAAGGGTTTTCATGTGGTATCATAGGAACTCCAGAGTATAGTACCATTCTCTGTGCCAGATGGGAGAGTCTCAGTTCTTCGATGAGGAGACTTCTTCAAACTCCATTCTCCAGCAACCGTGGACTCCAACGAGGACTGCACTCCACAGTCTTTTCAGTTCGACCCTTTTCAGAGATAGAGCAGTTGTCCACATGTTGTGGCGGGCCAGAGTACTCCGACGAGGAGACTCATTTCAGTGGCAGTGACTATGACAGGTGCAGTACAGATCACATGCTCTCCAACGAGGAGATTCAGTTGACTCACACTCCAACCCGTTCGTCCTCCTCACCAGCACGACATGAGAAGCAACGTCCTTGACAACAACCAACGGTTGTGCGCGTTGAGTTGATATTGTCTGTAGTGTCATGTATTGTGAGTTGAGTTTCTTTCTGTTTGTCCAAGCTTAGCATTGCATGCTCCAGCTTGAGGGGAAGTGTTGGAGTATTTGGTTGTGCGCTTTTTATATTGTAGATGAGTAAATGGATCACTCCAGGATCCATTTACCCCATCCTAGTGTTTAGTCCCACATCTACCAGTGGTGGGACTTGGAGGCTCTGTGGAGGCTATATAAGGATCCCCAGACCTCCTGTATCCATTGGAAAAAAAGCAGTGAAGCATATGGCCCTTTGAGGCCTTCTCCCGTGGTTTCATCCCGCTCCTTAGGGAGTAGGGTTCTGCGTAAAAATCTTGTTCTTCCATGTTTCATATTTCTCCAGTTTATGCTCTGTTTATCATTTTGACTTCCGCATTCCTATTTTCTAACAGTTACAATAGGCTATGTTTTCTCTCTCTAGAGGTAGCTCAGGGTTTATAATATCCTAGACTCTGCTATGAGGGATCTCTAGAGCCTTAATTCGCTACTTTGTTTCCTCGTGTGTGCTAAATTGGAATTGCTATTCATACTGCTTTGCAGATATGCCATGACTGGTCAGTTGACTCAGAAGAGTGATGTATATAGTTTTGGGGTGGTGCTACTGGAGCTTCTTACAGGTAGGAAACCAGTGGATCACACAATGCCTAGAGGACAACAGAGCCTTGTTACCTGGGTAAGTTACTATGTATGTGCTCTTGTACTGAATAACAAATATATATGTGCCTATAATTTCTCATCCACATTTTTATAGGCAACTCCCAGATTGAGCGAGGATAAGGTAAAGCAATGTGTAGATCCAAGGTTGAATGGTGAATACTCACCCAAAGGACTCGCTAAGGTATCTTTCTCCAGCCCTTGAACAGAATATGTTTGTACATTCATGTCAAAATTTGTTCCTTACACTCGCGCCTTTCATGTGTATTAATGTTTGTTTTATATATTGTGATGATCGTTGCTCATGGTTTTGATATCTGTTCTGCAGGCATTCATCAGTTGCAAGTAGCAGTAAACTGGACTTCTTTCATATTTTTCGGGTTAATAACAAACGTCTTTCTTGGATGCAGCTTGCAGCGGTTGCAGCTTTATGTGTCCAATATGAAGCTGAGTTCAGGCCTAACATGAGCATTGTTGTCAAGGCATTGCAGCCGCTTCTCACACAGAAGGTTGCGCCTCAGGTTGCTGCAGTGCTGGATCCTGTTGAAGGATGAAGTGTACAGGTGATTTGATGTGATTTTCTCCTCGTGTGCCTGCAAAGCCTATGTCATGATGCATGCATTACTCACCTATGCATGTAAATAATATCTTAACATAAGCTGCCTCGGTCTGGACGTTTGCTTGGTTATGTCTATATTGTAAATTAAATGGATGTGGCTTTGTATTATAATTTTTGATGTTCAGGGATGTATCTGTATCCTAAATTCTTTCTATATCGGCTGGAAGAATGCTATCAGTGTGTTTTGTTTGCGACAACTCATGTCCGAAGTTGAATATATACTTGATGTATTTTCCCGGCTGCTCCTTTGGCGCCATTTCATTACACAACTTGTGTCTTACTTTTAGCTTGTTATGTGCTCCATGCCTTTCGTTGGCTCTTTGAATTCTTCATGATGCTATCGATTAATGCCTTTTGGGTTCTTTTTTGTCGCACGGTGGCTTTAATGTCACTCTCTTACCTACCTAGCTAAGTCTACTACTAGGAGGGTACTTTGGAAAGACGTTATCATTTCCATACGTATACTTCAACTCATAAAACTTCTATATATACATGCTCACTCCCCATTGGCGAAAACCATTACTTGAATCGCTAAATTTACGGCCTAACATATTTATAAAACAACAATTTAATCATATATTTTTCAGTATTCGATCCTTCACTTTATGTCTTTCTTCTTTCACCTACTTTCACTCCTTTTGCTCTCAACATCAATGAATGGTGAATATGGATTCTACTTATTATGAAAAAGGAATCATTGATCTCACAGAGAGGATTGAGATGCATGGAGCTTGTGCTGAAGGGCCCTATTACAACTAGGAAAAATATCACATCAACCAATATTAGCATATATAATACTGCACTAATCAAGGATTCAATATTATGATTAAGCAACGGAAAATATCCGCTCACATCACAAAGGAGTTGATATTTAAAATGGAATCCCTTTCGCATAAGGAGAAAAATCATGGGAGGCAAATCGATCACCTCTCATAATCCGTCATAAAAGCTTCATTATAATAGGTGTTACATCAACCTCAATGGGATAGCCTTTGCTCTTGACCATGCAAACACGTCTCGATTGCATCACTACCTCTCTCTCTTCCTCTCTCTCTCTCTAGGCCATGTTTCTTTGAGGGATACAAAGCTTATATCTCTCCTTATCCCACAAAATTTCTATCCCTCTTAATATGGTCAATATTCGAGTTCTGGGGTTATAACATGAATGGTGAAGTTTGAAACTGTATCCCTACATCATCAATCTTCCATGAAGAATAACAATGGTGCAAACATAATGACTAAGCCATTGCTATTGAGAAAGTTTAAAGATTGCCACTCCCTCTCTAAATTGGAGCGGATTGCTCCTTGCAATTGATGAGAGTGTTGATGGTGAGTTCCTTTACATGTGTAAACTCAACCATCATGTTGGACCTCAAGTGTCCATCTTATATACATGGAGCTTGTTGTTTGTTGATCTCCTTCTCATGGACTGAGGGGAGATTAGTTGGGACATAAGGTAATCCATTCCTTCATTGTCCCAAAATAGCCCAATGGCAAAATCCGATGCATCTGTCATTATCTCGAATGGGAGAGACTAATCGGGTGGTTGTATGATAGCCGCATGAGTGACCAAATCTTTCAACTAATTGAAGGCTTGGAAGACTTTATCATTAATAATAAAATCTATCTCCTTGCCTGGCAGCGTTGTAAGAGGTCGAGCAATATTGCTGAAGTCCTAGATGAATCTTCTATAGAATCCAACATGACGACGAAAAGACCTCACATTTCTCACTATTTTCGGTGGCTCGAGTTTAGCAATTACATCCACCTTTGCCGGGTCGATCTCCATACTTCTTTTGGAGACGACATGGCCCATTACAGTTCCATAACCTAGAATGAAAAATCCAAATTAATGTGAAAATAAGTTCAAAAATCTAGAAGACTATTTTTCCTTAATTATCTATGCAATGACAAAGCCAAAATATATTTTTAGTATTTTAGGTGTAAAATGCATGCATGAAAAATCAACATTTTATGGGTTTTTCTCTAAATTTTCTTGCAAATGAAATGCAAAAGTTATGAAAATTTAATAGTAGGTTAAAAATGATGAAATTAACCTACTATATTTTTTGGAATTTCTAGATCTAAAATGAATTTTCCATGAATTAAGGAAACATACTTTGATTTAGAGTAAATTAGTTTTAATAATTAGCAAACTTAATTATTTTTTAGAAATAAAATTATCCTAGATGTATTCAATAAATATCTATTCAGGAAAAAAATCTAATTCCTAATAATACTTAGTTTACAGATAATTAAAAATCACTTCCTTCAATCACAAAATAATTTAGTTAAGGACTATATGCATGCAAATAATGTAACTTTTAGAGGCATTATAGAGCACAATTAGTTATAGAAAATGTGATTTTTTACAATTTTTGAAGCAAGGAATAATTTACAATGAATTTCAGAAGCTCAATTAGGCAAAATATACATTCATCATCACAATTAAAATAATAATTAATTCCAAACTCACAAAAATAAAAGTGAACCACCACATAGAGAATTAAAATGAATGTTTAAATAGAGGTACAAAGACATGGGTCTAAATGCAATTACAAAAGTGGAACAAATACATGTGACAGGGATTTAAATGGAATTACCTAAACCCGATGGGGTTTTATTGCAATTTCTATGCGAAGAGGGGTGATGCACGTACAGGCCTAACGGTAGGGGCTTCTGCACAATTTCCTTGAAGGAGGGGGTGTCTTCCGCAAATCTCCCCCGCCGCGCGTGCGCTCCACGTGCTTGGAGACTGAGTGGATGCTTCGACGCTAGATGCCACATGGCAAGCTGCAACAGCTTCGGGTAGTCTCGACCTCAAGGCTTGGACTAAGGCCTGAGGGCTCATTCTAGACCGTAGGATTAAGGCATTATTATTGATCCCACGGTGACTGTAGCCCAGCACCTTGGCTGAGAAGGGGTGGAGGAGCTGAGATGCACCTCCGTAGCCGCACGACTGAGAGTTCCCCCATGGTTGAGCTGCTGCGGAGTGAAGTCAAGGTAGGGTATTCTGGTTGACACACGACCGATTGCTGGAGTTTACCTTGAGGAGGAAGGCTAGTGGCTGGAGAGGGTACCCCTCCTCACCTAGTTGTTCCTCGAAAGGGGCTTAATGGTTTTCAACTCAAGGTTAAACGTGCTCCAATGTAGGTGAACAAGAGGTGGTCCAGTTCGAAAGGAGGTCGGAGGTGCATCTTCCTTTGGATGCTCCTCCCGAGGTGTACTTGCATGTGACAGGGAGAAGACTTGAGATCGGAGATCTCGGTCAATAGTGGTGGCACAGAGTAAAGTGGCATGTGAGATTCTCCTTATGGATGGTGGTGGGAAAGGAGCAAATAGATGGAGGTTTACGTAGAGAGAAGAGGAAGGTGGAGAGGTCAAGAGGATGATGGCGGTTGTCGATCAGAGGTGTTTCGGGTCCTTTTGGCAGTGAAGAAGATGATTTTGGGCTTTGAGTTACAGATAACTAAGAAGAAGAATGGAGAAGAAACAGAAGAAGAAGGAAAGGGAAAGAGGAATGGAATAGATACAGAGTGAGTAGCAAGAAGAAGAAAAAGAAAAAGAAGGAGAATGAGAGAAGAGTTTTACCTGATGAATATGGAGGAGGTCTCTTGGAAAGATAAGGAGCTCGGTGACGGAACTGTAAATCAGCCTATGCTAAATGTGCGAGATTGTTGTATTCGGGCAATCAGGATCGATCAAAAATTAACCACAGGAATTGATGAATCAACGAATTAATTAATGTGCGGATTTATGTATTTTTAACCTGAACAAGCTCCATGGTCGACTCAAGGAGGCAAAGGAACAACGTCGGAGAAAATTAGACGAATTAACTCACGGATTTCCAAGCAGATTTTTTTTTGAAATTTTTTATGCAATAAAAATACCAATGCAAATATGTGGATGAATTGGGTTATTAAGAAAATAATAAACTTAGCCAAATTGATTTTAATGTGAAATTATTCCAAATTAGCCAAGTTATATTTTTCCTGAAAACGTAATCCAACGATGAATGCAAAATGTATTTTTTTGGAATTTTTGGATTTAAAATACAACAATAAAAATGCAAACTTTTTAAGGATTTTTATGCAATTTTTCATGCAAATAGAGTGTAAAAAATATGAAAATTTTAGAAAGTTAATCACAATGAAATGAAGATAAAGTAATTTTTTTGGAATTTTCCTAGAATATGTGATTTTTTTATGATTTTTTAATGAAAATAGAGTTACTGTGAATAGTTAATTCCTAATTAATCCAGAAACTCAATTTATCTAGAAGAAAAATTATCTCAAATAAATATTTTAATGAGAAATCCAAGAGACTAAAAATTTCAAAAAAAAGATATTCGTAGATATAATTAAAAATCAATTGATAAATCACTCAACAATTTATTTTATGCACAAGACATCTCCATTTGCGATGAAATTTGGTTAGTAATTAAACAGCACGTATAGGCATCATCTGAAATTTTTGCACAGTTTTTGGAGTAATATTTAATTAAATATGAATTTCAGACCTTGAAATGGGTAAAATATGCAAATTAATTAATTAATTACTGCTCATAAATTTATAAATAAATATTCAAGAGATAAAAATTTAAATGCTCTACAGTATGTAATTTTTGATTAAAAGAAATAATGCAATCTTAAGGTCCAAATTAAAATGATATTGCAGGGGTGTCTGTGCAGCACAGGAAATGAAAACTTAGTAAAAAAATTACGCACAAGGGAATACAATTGTCACAAAAATGGAATAAAAAAGAAAATGAGCTTATGTGGGTTCCAAGAATGGAATAAACAATCTTAGTCAAATAAACAATCTTATCGGGCTAACTTTGCAATTATCACAAAAATGATATAAAAAAGAAAATGACCTTACGTGAGTTCCAAGAACGATCCGGAGGCGGCTAGGGCACGCGGGGAGGAGTACAACAGTGCAGACATACGCGGTGGGCGGCAAGCAGCCGTGATTGGGAAGCACGCGGCTGGTGGGCGACGGTGCGCGCGCGAGGGATGGAGGGTGGTGCAGCCACAAGTGGTGAGGTGGTCGGCGACGTGCGCGCCCTATTCTGCCGAGGAAGCGTGCGGGCGGTTGGAGGGAGGTTGGATGACCGCGGGCACGTGGGGGACGAGTTGCTCCTGCTACGTGGCATAGGGCAGCTCTAGGAGATGCGGAGGCGCAGAGGACGGCTATGCTGCTGGAGGCTGGAGGCGGCGGCATCCTGCGTGAATGCGGTGCGCAGGTGGCATCGCATGGGGTGCCGCCCAACGAACGGTGACTGGATTGTGGCGCGAGGACGTGACGCCTGCGCGGTAGAAGGGCGGTGGTGTCCTGGAGCAACTACGAGCTGCTGGAGGAAATACGGGCAGCCAGGAGGTGGTTGGTCACAGATGGCAGTGCAACAAAGAGCCGCGGCCACAAGGGCAAGGTGGGCATGCGAGCAGCCCATGCGATGGTGGCTAGGTTTGGTTGGTCACAGAGGACGACGACCACATGAGCAGGTGGTGGTTGGACCTGCAGGGGATGTGCGGTGGAGGGCGACGGCGAACGTTGCTGGCTCTGTTGTACTTTTTTACTTTTTTGTTTTGATTTTTTATATTTTTTTGATTTTTTGTAACAAAAAGCAGGGAATAATAAAAAATATGAAGAAAGAGTAGGGTGAGAAAAGTAAGGATGATTGTGGTGTTGTTAATGTTGTGATGGTGATGGTGGTGGTGTTTTATGAAAATGGTTGTGATGATTTGTGGTGATATGGCCTAAAATAACAACAACAAAAATATTAGATAAAAAATAAGGAGAACGAAAAGGATAGAAGATTTACCTGTGAAGATCGCTGAATTTGCGGAGCAGCTACGCTGGACTCCAATTGTCGCCTCGAGAAGGTTGGCGGATGGACCTTTGAATCTGTGCAGTGACGTGGAAGGGACTGCAACGTGGGTGAAGACCCACGGATCTCGTCAGTTGGTCATCATCGCTCGACGTCTAAGGGGGAGATGTCACCTCACGGCTTAAACGTGGCTCGAACCTCTGTCGTGGAATGACGGATGATGAGAAATGAAGAGGAGAAGGGAATAAGAAGGAGGATGGGGAAGTTAGAAAAGAGGTGGAGAAAGTGGAGTTGGTGGCTAGGGTGGGAAGAATGGAAGTTGGTGGCTTGGGTAGGAAATAGGAGTAGAGAAGAAGCAAAAGGGGAAAAATAAAATAATAAACAAATAAAGTAATATAAGTAGGCTAGTAAAAATAATGAAGAGAAAATAAAAGTAGAAGAAAATATTAAAAATAAAAATAAAAAAACAAATATAAATAATTATTTAATTTAAATAAAAATAAATGAATAATCAAGTTAAATTAAATAACGAAAAAATAACTAAAAATATAGGGTGACACATGGTGACTCCAGAGCTGCCACGTGTCGCACTTAGAAAAATAAAAAATTAAATATAAAAAATAAAAAAGAAATAACAAAAAGGGTCAAATCAAAATGTGGTAAACATGAAAGTTGCTTGTCTCGATGAGATCTACAACTTTAGTGAAGGATCAAAAATCAAAATAAATCATATGTACAAAGTGTATTTTTGGGTGTTATCTTATATGTTTAAAATACCGAATTTTTATCTTTTGCAAACTTCTGTCATTTTTAAATACGAGAAAAATCAAAATAAAGTTAGAGAAAATATGAAATAAATATTTACAACTTAATATATATTTTTTAGATTTTTTATAATTAAGAAAATAAAATGATTAAATGAAGGGTATTTTGATCAATATGTACAATATACAATAGGGGCCCAAAACCCAAGTTTCCCATACGATCTTCGATTTTTATGAAATTGGTCTTGTTTTGAAGGTCTTTGAATGTATATTACTTTAAAAGTGAGTATACCTAAATCAGACATTGTATGAGAAAGATATTCACATTTTAAGATTCATAGTCTCAAGCTTGGATTTGGATTTTATTGGACAATTTTACGAGCTAGTATTTTTTTGATATTTTTCCTTTATTAATGTTAGTAATATATACACTATAGAGTTG
The DNA here is from genome assembly GCA_037367405.1 of Ottelia alismoides. Lineage (NCBI taxonomy): Eukaryota > Viridiplantae > Streptophyta > Magnoliopsida > Alismatales > Hydrocharitaceae > Ottelia > Ottelia alismoides. The sequence continues at coordinate 58,679 of JAZKJV010005008.1, forward strand.
ATTTTATTGGATTTGGAGTTAGTGTAAAATAGAAACAAATAGGTGAATTTAGCTAATATACAGGTGAATATGTTCAAATGATTTTTGGCTTCTTATTTAATGCACATATGAATGTTAAAATGCACATATTATTTACACATGCATGAATGCTAATTATGCAATATAAGTGGAGATATGAAGCTAATTACTCGAGAACAAAGCTTTATTTTCAACTTTTAGAGTGATGAATCACATATCCATCAACCCCATATACTTAAACATTACTCATCCCCGAGCAACTAAAATGAAATGCAAGAGTGAAATGATTTTGGGTTCCATACCAAGGTCATGAACAAAAGACAAAAATGGAGCTTGACTCGACCTTTGGATTAATAATGTGGAGGAACTTTATTAGGATCTTAATTTAAGACCTAACAGCCTTTGAGTTCCACAAGTCTCTTATTCAGGTCGCCTCAACAGTCAGGTCAGAACAAATCTTCATACACAAATTCTGACGACTATGAATCTTACTTGTACCGTGTAAGTGAAATATAACTCTCCACATCAAAAATGGCAAAGAACCAGCCTCCTCTAACAAGATAAGTCTAATTCCCCAGTCTAGCAACTCTTTCCTCGAGGAGCAGGTATTCCTTTCTAAGTTCAAGTGTGAGCAGCTCAAGAAGAGGGGGTGGAGAGAAGAATTAACGGTAGCCAATGTTAGGATGCTTGACCAGTGTAGCTAAGTCATCCCGCTGCAAGCTTACAAAAACTTTGAAGCTCTTCCTATTTTTCTGAACTTGTATATACACTCCGGCTGGCATTTTACTTTTCAATCAGGCATGCCCACTTTTTCTTCTTTTCTTTTTTTTTCTTCTCTTTTTTTGACATATATACAAGGTGCAACATGTACGTAAGGAGTTTTTCTTCTTGAGCTAGTAGACTATCCCTCTTTTGAAGCATTATTACAACCCACAACATCCCGTCGTTAGATGTCGACTCCATTAGACTAGGTTGAGATGCACTACCCCCTCTAGAGGAGGATGTATGTTTCCACCCGTGTGCTACTCCAAGCCAAAGGATTCTACCTCCTTACCACGTCATCAATGAAGAGCTACATGCATGGTGCTTGTCCAAGTTAGGTCACTGTCTAAAAGAATCATGCATTTGTATGAAATATTCTACTTAAACCAATCAAGATGGCATGTGAACATAGACTTGGGGACTCAAAGAATTAAGTCGCTTGACCTGAGAAATATTAACTCCAGTTCCTATAAGGTTCCTCTTAATAAAGGTAGATTAAGGTCAAATCAAATCCATCCTCGATATCTATTCATAACTTGGTTCAGAACCCACTAACTTTTCACTTTGCATATGCTAGATATGTAGATGAGATGCTGATGACATGCTATATAGATGAATGAAGTGCAAGACACTTTTTTTACTCTAAATGTAAGGATGATATGTAAGAGTAAATAAGAAGCCTGTTTTTTTTTGTTTTATTTTTTGTTTATTTTATTTTATTGGTGTACCTCCTATTTTACAACAAATTTTACAAGAGTATTTTTTTACAAGAAATTTATAAGTACTATACAAAAGTATTATATATATTATACAATATACATACTAGTATACAAGTATTTTACAAAAAAAAATCAATTTTTACCCACCCCGTAATTATTGCATAATATATACAAAAATATGTGAAAGTACGAGCTATGGATAAAGTATATATGTAATATATACACGTCCCCCTATACTTAGCGTGTGTTATGTCCTCAGAGCACGAGAAATATGGAAAAAGACATAGCTCGTGCTAAGCGTAGGAGAGTTAAAATAACAAAAAGTATAGAAGTCGCTCCACCCCCTATACTTAGGTTCTGGCAGCCTAAGTGTAGAAGAAGATAAAAATGAGGCGGGTGAGGTTAAGAGGGGAAATGGATGAGTATATATACATGATGGGCATCGGTCCCCCCTATACTTAGGCTCTGGTCAGCCTAAGTCTAGGATAGGAGTGAATGTGAGAACCGATGAGATCTGAATAATGTACAGAGAATTATGAAGAGACTCGGGTCACTTTCCCTCCTATACTTGGGATCTGATCATCCTAAGTATAGCCATAAAATGAAACGATATGGAGTCAGGGCGAGTGAGTTGAACCACTGGGAGGGAGGGAAAAAAATATATACAAGGAGGAGTGAGAATATACAAGAATCAAGAAGATTTGTGACGAACCTTCTTGGGGGAGCGGGGAGGTGGATAATATACATATGTGTCGTTGTCGGAATCGTCCTCAGATGAATAATAGCGAGGCACAGGGATCGTCTAACGAGGGTTGGCACACGACTGCTTGCTCAGATATGGCTTAAGAACAACCGAACTGAGCTCACTCATATAAACCACCTCATCCGGACCCGATGAGGATTCCTCCGAAAATTCCTTCTCTAGTATGTTGAAGGAAATTTTCTTAGTCAGTTTTCTAGAAATTGAAGCATTGAGAGGGAGAGAAGAGTGACGCACCTTGAGGGGTTCAGGGATATACCTTGAGGAATCAATTCTCAACTTTCTCTCACTGGATAATAGACTTGAGGAAGGAGCAACCGTATTTTTGGGTGGAGTCAATTTAGTCTTGGTTGTATCCTTTGAAGGTCCGGGATGTGGTGTGGTGCTGACCATGGGTTCCTTATTAGACGAGTCACCATATAGATTGTAATAGTCCTGAAGGGTCAGCATACATCTCGGGGAGGTGTTAGTGATCTCAGTAGGCTTGGCATTAGGAGTGAAGCAAGCAATGGGAGTCAATGATGTGTGGGGAGTCTTTGATCCAATGGTTCGGCTTGACAGTCGGCATCTCAGGTGTATCATAGAGGTGGGACTCATCTACCTCTCGATGGTCATTATTGTCAACATCTCTGTTGGTTACCTTAGAGTAGAGTGTGTCAAGGAATGGATGCGGTCGGAGTGCTCCCAATGCTGTAAAATTGATCTCCCCAGTCTCACAATCTATAGTCACCTTAGTCGATGCTAAGAACGGCTTCCCGAGAATAATAGAAGATTGTGTAAACTCTCCTCATTACTCAATGTCAATGATCGTGAAGTTTACCTGGAGTTGAGCACCTTGGAAAGTAATGGTGACTGAAATGGTTCCTCTAGGCTGTTTTATAGATCGATCAGCCAGCTGAACGATCTCTCTCAACTTTTTGATTGGTTTGGGCTTGAGTTTGTCAAACACAGAGGTCAGGAGGATATTTATCGGTGAGTCATCATCGATTCTTGCATGGTTAAAGGTAGTGTCTTTGATTTCACATCCAACCCTTGGTAATTGCTTCACTCTATGGCTCTTGCTCTTTCTCCCCATCACCAAGGAGGTGGCCATAGACACAAGATGTTTCTCAATCATTATCCTCTTATTACCCAACCTCTTGGACATCAATTTACTTTTCACAAATCTTTTGAGGTCGGAAAAGTGATCTATGGCTTTTATTAAGGGAAGGTTAAAAATCAATTCTTCATCGAGTGCTTCCCTTAGAGCAGGATCCAATTTTTTAGGTCTTTTTCATTTCTATTTTAATGAAGTTTTCTGATTTTTCAATATTTTTGGTCTTTTTGATATTTTCGATTTTTTTGTTGTTTTGAATAGGTGAAGGAGGAGTGGGAGGATGTAGAGACTCTGGATTAGAAGGTAAATGGTTAGCAGAAGAGGGAGGTAGAAAGGACTCCAGCTGTACAGAGTGTGTGTATTTCCTTGTATCCTCTAAGTTTTCAACATTGAATCCGCTTATTTCATTCTCCATTTCCACACCTGAGCTGGAATAAATTGAAATGATTCAGTCGATGACATTTCTAAGTTTATACTCAATAAATTCATATCTCTTCACAATCCTAGAAATGTTTTCCTCCAAAGAGTCCTCATAGCAAATCATTGAAGCAGTTTGTCTACTCGGAGGATACTGTTGAGATCTTGAAGTCTCATACTCAACATGCCTAGACTCTGGCATATAATACTGGGTTGAGTATGGACCATCTGAATGGCAGATATTGGTCGAAGCCTCGAATAAAGGAGTAGATGAACGGGGGGTTGGTACGTCTAGCTCATAAGTCCAAGCTCATACATGTGTAGACTCTCCGAATGTGCGATATGAAGGCTGATCAATGTGGGCTTGAGAACTAGGTTCAATCAAGTCAGGACGATCATATGGTGCAAGCCTCTCCATTCGGTATGTTCGATCGACCAAGTTGTGTCCTAAGGTCAAGTCAGGATTTGTTTATATGGATTGTTGTCTGGTCCCTTCTTGTAGTGATAATGAGGTCTGTGGGGGCACATAATTCTGCGAATAATTTGTCTCAGTAGTGGTTTGCTCTTCGAATTGCTCATTGATTCCAGCAAGTGACAGACTATTAGTTGAGTTAGCCCAGGTTGGAAGTGGGTCAGGGATGTAAGAAGGTGGGGTAGGTGAAGAAGTGCGAAGTCAGTCAAAGTTCTGACTTTGCGGTCTAGATGGGGGTATGAGGAGGAATAAGAAGGTGAAGATGATCGGATTATGGTCGAAGAGGAGTGACCTGGATATGATGACCAATATCCCGACATCTTTAAGAGGAATGGATGATTGTAAGTGGATCAAGGTAGAAAACGTGCAAATACACGGGATAATGCACATGGAAAGACACAAAACAAAACGCAAGAGCAAACCCCAAATTCACAAACTCAACATGTGAGGGGCGTAAAGGTTCGATCGAATTATCTTGTCAGTTTTAATCGGTGATAACTGCAAGTCTTAAAAGATTAACGAGTTGTTAGGTGCTTGTACTTCCCTACAGACCATCCTCATTCTTACGAAACCCACTTTCAACCAGTATAGGAGTTAGTGCAGACCATATAAATACGACTACCTGTTTCTTGAGGATAAAGCCTTATAAAGCATCCTCTAAACCTCCCACTCTGCTAAGGAAATCGTGACTGTTTAGCGGCTACCTGTAGATCCTCAATTAAAAGTGGCTAATCATTTTGAACCAATAGTCTATATGAAAATCCTGGCTTTGGCTCTATCCTAGTGTCATATCTCTCTCACTTGCAAGTAAATCAAACAATGACAGGGTTGCTCTCCCACAAACGAGGGTTAAATTTTGTCATTTTTTGTCCAATTCAATTAACAATCCTGATTTTAGAGATTAGTTGTCACTGCAGTTAATTGACATAAGCAATCACGTCTACCGTCCAGTCTGAATTCCTTTATCCTAAGTAAGAAAAACCAAGAAAAAGAATCAGAAAAAGCTGTTGTGATCGAGAAAACGGTGATGAATGCTTGAGTAAGAAGACTTACAGTGCTTCTAGCTCTCTACAATGTGGGATGCAGTACTGAATTGAAATTTGACACTATATGAAATGCAAACGAGAAAACTGTTCCTAGACAGGCAGTTCTATTAGCGAGTGATAAACAAATTAGTTTTGACTAATAGCTCTACGACTAAAGTGCACCGCGTTAAGTGTGATGCGTGGTCCTATATAGTACGAGCACAAGCAAAAATTTGCTCTGAGAGACGCGAGTGCAGGTCCTACTCTACGTCAAGCAAACCACACGACCACGAAAGGTCCAATGTCAAGGGCCCGAGTACACACGCAAGATTCCAACAGAATCTATTGTAAACCAAGCAGTTATTACAAATTAATTCATAAAAATGAAAATCTCTCTACTCAAAACTTTTTGACGTCTCAACAGCCGACTCTATCCATAAATCGTCAGCCTCCGATGCTCTTTGAGATGCGTCGACTTCAAGAAAGCTGCTCCGAGTCCATCGGGCCCTCGTACAAAAAGATAAAACTTTATGTCAGAGAGAGATATCAAAGTATATAAAAAAACAGAGAAAAAAATTGAAAAAAGAAAGAAAAAATGGAATAATTACAAAGTGGTCCGGGGTCAGACTACCCAAGTGAATGGAAAACCTAAATCTATTTTTTTTAAAATGATCCTAAGATGTTTGCCTCCCCGACAATGGTGCAATTTGACGGACCCGTAAATCACCCTATGCTAAATGTGTGAAATTATTGTAGACGGGCAATCAGGATCGATCAAAAATTAACCACTCGAATTGATGAATCAACGAATTAAATAAAGTGTGGTTTTATGTTAACCTAGGCAAGCCCCAGGGTCGACTCAAGGAAGCAAAGGAAAAATATTGGAGCAAATTAGACGAATTAGCTTACGGATTTCTAAGAGAATTTTTTGATATTTTTATGCAATAAAAAAGCCAATGCAAATATGCATATGAACAAGGTTATTAAGAAAACAAGCAACTTAGCCAAATTAATTTTAATGCGAAATTAATCCAAATTAGGCAAGTTATATTTTTTTGGAAACTTAATCCAATGATGAATGCAAAATATATATTTTTTTGGAATTTTTGGATTTAAAATGCAACAATGAAAATGAAAACTTTTTAGGGGTTTTTATGCAATTTTTATGCAAATAGAGTGCAAAAATTATGAATATTTTATTAAAAGTTAATCACGATGAAATGAAGCTACAGTAATTTTTTAGGAACTTTTCAACAATATCTTTGAATTTTTTAAGAATTTTTTAATGAAAACAGAGTGACTGTGAATAGTTAATTCATAATTAATGCATAAACTCAATTTATCCATAAGAAAAATTATCTCAAATAGATATTTTAATGAGCAGTCCATGAGACTTGAAATTTTACAAAAATCAAATTCGTGGATTTAACTAAAAATCAATTACATAAACCACTCAATAATTTATTTTATGCACAAGACATCTCCACTAGCAATGAAATTTGGAGAGTAATTAATAAGAACGTATAGACATCATTTGAAATTTTTGCATAATTTTTGGAGTAATATTTAAATATGAAATTCAGACATTGAAATGGGGAAAATATGCAAATTTGGCCAAAAATACTTTTAATTAATTAATTAGTGCTCATAAAATTATAAATAAATATTCAAGAGATAAAAAATTAAATGCTCTACAATATGCAATTTTTATTAAAATAAATAATGTAATCTTAAGGTCCAAATTAAAATGATATTACAGGGGTGTCTGTATAATACAGAAAATGAAAACTTAGTAAAAAAATTGCACACTTGAGACTTTTGCAAATAAACAATCTTAACGGGCTAACTATGCAATTGTCACAAAAATGAAATAAAAAAGAAAATGGCCTTACGTGGGTTCCAAGAATGGAACCCACAATTTGGAGTCGTCTAGGGCACACGGGGAGGAGTACAATGGCGGAGGTGCGCGGCGGGCGGCGGGCAGTCGCGGCTGGGAAGTGCGCGGCTGGTGGGCGATGGCGCCTACGTGAGGGATGGAGGGTGGTGCAGCTGCAGGTGGTGTGGTGGTCGGCGGCACACGCCCTGTGCTGCTGGGGCACCGCGCGAGCGGTTGGAGCGAGGCTGGATGGCCGCGGGCATCCAAGTGATGAGCTGTTGTTGCTGCGCGGTAGAGGGAGGCTCCAGAAGATGCGAAGGCACGGAGGACGGTTGTGCAGCAGGAGGCTGGAGGTGGTGGCATCCTGTTGGAATGTGGTGCGCAGGGGGCGTCGCGTGGGGCGCCACCCAATGGACGGCGGCTGGACTATAGCGTGAGGGGGTGACGCCTATGCGACAGAAGGGCGACGGTGTCCTGGAGAAACTGCGAGCTCCTGGGGGAAATGCGGGCAGCCAGGAGGTGGTTGGTTGCAGATGGTTGTGCAGCAAAGAGCCGCGGCCACACGGGCAAGGCGGGCCTGTGGGTAGCCCGTGCAATGGTGGCTGGGGTTGGTTGGTCGCAGGTGGTTGCAGCAACGTTGAGGAGGACAACCATAGGCGTAGGTGGTGGCGGCTGGGCCTGCAGGGGATGCGTAGTGGAGGTCAACAACGAACGTTATTGGCTCTACTGCATTTTTTTTGTTTTGATTTTATATATTTTTTTGAATTTTTTTGTACCAAAAGCAGGGATTAATTAAAAATATGAAGAAAGAATAGGGTGAGAAAAGGGAGGATGATTGTGGTGGTGTTAATGTTGTGATGGTGATGGTGGTGGTGTTTGATGAAAATGGTTGTGATGATTTGTGGTGATATGTTGTAAAAAAACAACAACAAAAATATTAGATAAATAATGAGAAGGAAAAGGATGGAAGATTTACCTGTGAAGATCATCGGATTTGCAGAGCAGCTACGTTGGACTCCAATTGTCGCCTCGAGAAGGTTGGCGGATGGATCTTCGAAGTTGCGCAGTGACGTGGAAGGGACTGCAATGTGGGTGAAGATCCACGGATCTCCTCAGCTGGTCGTCGTCGCTCTACGTCTAAGGAGGAGTTGTTACCTCACGTCTTAAATGGGGCTCGAACCTCTCTCGTGGAATGGAGGATGGAGAGAAATGAAGAGGAGAAGCGAATAAAAAGGAGGATGGGAAAGTTAGAAAAGAGGTAGAGAAAGTGGAGTTGGTGGCTGGGGAGGGAAGAATGGAAGTTGGTGGCTTAGGTAGAAAGTAGGAGTAGAGAAGAAGTAAAAGAGAAAAAATAAAATAATAAAAAAAAGAAAGTAATATAAGTAGGCTACTAAAAATAATGAAGAGAAAATAAAAAGTAGAAGAAAAATATTAAAAAAATGAAAATAAATAAATAAATAAATACAAATATTTATTTAATTAAAATAAAAATAATAAATGAATAAATAAAATAAATTAAATTAAATTAATAAAATAATAATTAAAAGCTAGGTGACATGTGGCAGCTCCGAGAGCGGCACGTGTCACACCTAGAAAAATCAAAAATTAAATGTAAAAAAATAAAAAAGAAATAACAAAAGGGGTCAAATCAAAACATGATCAATAAAAAAGTTGCTCGTCTCGATGTGATCTACAACTTTCGTGAAGGACTGAAAATGAAATTAAATCATATGTACAAAGTGTATTTTTAGGTGGTATCTTATATGTATAAAATTCCAAAATTTTATCTTGTGCATTTTTTTATCATTTTTAAATAAGTGAAAAATCAAAACAAATCTAGAGAAAATATGAAAGAAATATTTATAACTTAATCTAATTTTTTTGGATTTTTATAATTAAGAAAATAAAAAGATAAAATGAAGGGTATTTTGGTCAATATGTACAGTATACAATAGGGGCCCAAAACCCAAGTTTCCCATACGATCTCCGATTTTTATGAAATTGGTCTTGTTTTGAAGATCTTTGAATGTATATTACTGAGTATACATAAATCGGACGCTATATGAGAGAGATATTCACATTTTAAGGTTCATAGTCTCAAACTTGGATTTGGGTTTTATTGGACAATTTTACAAGTTATTATTATTTTGATATTTTTCCTTTGTTAGTGTTAGTAATGTATACACTATAGAGTTGATTTTATTGGATTTGGAGTTAATATAAAATAGATACAAATAGGTGAATTTAGCTAATATACATGTGAATATATACAAGTGATTTTTGGCTCCTTATTTAATGAACATATGAATGCTAAAATGCACATATTATTTACACATGCATGAGTACTAATTATGCAATATAAGTGGATATATGCAGTTAATTAATCGGTAACAAAGCTCTATTTTCAATTGTTAGTGCGATGATTCATAGATTCATCACTCGATACCGTTCCTTGGTTTTCGTCTCCAGCCGTGGACGAAGCATGGTGAGGCTCGACGAAGATCTGAGGATGCACAACACGAAGTCGGATTTCGTGGATCTCACACAAGGATCAGATATAACTGTCATCGCCTCCTAAGGGTTTTTGTTGCCGTCACCAACAAGGGACTCAAGGCTGGTCTCTCGCTCCCCCAATTGCGGATGAAAAATGGAAGAGGAGTCGGATGGGTTTTGATATGGATGTTAGGGCTTGCACGAGAGTCAAAGGAAGGGGGAGAGGTAATGTAGGTAGTGAGGGAGGAGGAGGAGGATGCTGGGGCAGACAGTCGTGGAGGAGAGGGATCTAGGGTTGTGTGATAGAGGAAGCGGAGGTGGTTGGATGCGTAGGAGGGCGCTGGTCGGCCGGAAGAGTTGATGAAGAGGACGGATTACGATCGTTCAATAGACCAAGATCAATTGATCGTGGGTGAGCCACGTGGTGGGAATAAATAATAAAAGAAAATAATAAATAATAAAATAAAAAGGGGAAATGATCACGATTGTTGGATGAAGGGCTCTTCATCCAATGGTAGTGTAGGGGCGACTTAAATGAAGAGGTGGGGGACACGTGGCGGCTCCAGGAGCAGCCAAGTGTTGGCCCCACAAACATCAAAAAATAAAAGGAAATAAAGTTCAAAATAAAATAGTAAATAAGGTCAAATTAAAAGTAGCCTTCATGAAAATTGTTTGTCTCGACGAGATATATAATTTCGTGATGGAACCAAACCCAAAAGAAATCATATGTACAAAGTTTGTTTTTGGTGGTCTTCTATGTACATAGAACACCACATTTTAGGTTTTGTGATTTTTAAATAGGTGGTTTTGTATTTTTTGTGATTTTACATAGAATGCTACATGTTTTTAGTACTATAAAAATTTATAAATTAAAGAAATAAAATAAAAGGGACTTATATACATACTATATATACAAAATGTATTTTCTTTTATTTTTAATTCATTTTTTTGGATTTTTACACACATTATTAAATATAAGTCAAATAAAATAAATGAAAAAGAAACCAATAAAAAGTGTTAATTCTGTACATAAATAATAATGTCAAATAAGATAAATATACAATATAGAATGATGTCTTAAACCCATGTTTCATATATGAACTATGATTCTTTTGTATTTAATCTCATTTTATGGATAATTGAATGTACATTAATTCAAAAATGAGTAGAGGTTCATAGGAGAATGTATGTGAAAGAAAATTTAACTTTGTGGCTTTTTGTCTCAAATAGGGTTAGGGTTTATTGAGCATATATATATAAGTTAGTATTTTGTTGATATTTTTTCTTTATTAATGTTAGTAATATGTACACAAAAAAGTTAATTTTATTTCATTTAGAGTTAGTGAAAATTAATTAAAAATAGGGAATGTTATGGTAATATACATGTCATAATATACATAGAAATATGAGTTTCTTATTAATGCAATTATGAATGATAAAATCTGAATATTATTTACACATGCATGAATGATAAGAATACAATTTATATGAATAAGTGCAATTAATTACTTGGAAAAATAGCACTATTTTCATCTTTTAAAGCAATGAATCATAAATTCACAATGATAACAAGGTCACCACGCTTTTGAATCTCTTGAATGATGTGATATTTCCTTTCCATGTGTTTGATCTTTTGACGCCACCTGGGTTCCTTAACATGAGCTATGATCTCGTGTTATTGCATAGCAGCAGGATGGGATGATGAATCCATGATTCATTAACTTTTCTTGTGTATTTTGTCTTAAAACCTTTAACAAATGCATGCAAATACAATTTAAATATCATTTCTTATAAAAATATCATTCATGATAAAAAATACATTTTTATGCATTAAAAACCTGTAAATAAATAAATAAATAAAAAGAAAGAAAATAAAAAGAGGCAGACTGTAAATGTGTCTATATGTACAGCATGACTAAATAAAATATAAATATAGCTATATAACCTAACCCTCGAGACCAAGTCAGTAGGGATTGGTCGACAAACAATAAAGTAGGGGGATATAAGGAAGAAAACCACAAAAAGAATTAATTACACAGCACATATTATTCATTAATTATCCATTATTTAACAAAACGTAATTGAATTTTAATTAATTCATTTTTAAATATTTTTCACCAAATTCTTCTTCTATAAATTTCTAAATATATATATAATTATAAAAATCCTAAAAATATCTCAGCTTTTAATTTGTTGATTTCTCAATTTCTGGACATCATAATTTCCTCATACAAACTCCAATTTCACTCTACTCACCTTTAAAGTTCATAAAAAATATTATCTAATTAATGAAGGTGATTTCACTGAATTCGATGTTCGTTTGTAAAAAAACAGTTTTGGGACCTAATGAGAATTGGGTTTCTGGGCCATTTATTTTATTCGGAACATATTATTTAAAACTTTAGTGATTTTATAATTTTTAAATATTTTATTGATCTTATATATTATCTATAAATTATTTTTGAATTGTTCATCATTATTTAATATTTTAAATAAATCAAAAATCCTAATTTATAGATGAATTTGAACTATAGCACATATATCTATATTTATTTATATATCTAAATAATTTATTAAAATTAAAAAAAATCACACATCTATCATCCTATTAACTAATAAAATATAAGAACAATGTGCTATGTATAAAATTATTAAATTTAAAATACAATATCTATTTATCAAGTATTCTATATACCTATTTATTATCATTATATTCGTATTTTATTAAATATTTATTATTTAAAAAATAAATTATACAATAAATTAGTTAATATTATTATACACACTTTTACGTTTATAACTTTTTAAAATAACATTATTTGATATTTATTAACTAATTTATAAGTTATTTGAATTTCAACCTACAACACCTGGGCTTCTTCCTCAATAACAAGGTCGTTGAACTTCTATTCTGACTGGCCGACTACAGGCCTTTTCCCCCATCCATCTTCCACCCAAAACCTAATCTAACATGTTGATACTATTGTCCTAACCACCTAGATCCATACCAACCCTAGGATCACCTATAACCAACCTTCGATCACTTTATAAAGTCCACCAAATTTCCAGCTTCAAACTAACTTCTCCCAACTATAGAACTACCTGTCCGACCACCTAGCTTCTTCCCCCTATTCCAGCCAACCAAGGAGGTGACAGCTCTTGTCGAGGCCTTCACGTGAAAGAAGGTGATTGGAGGTGTTGTTCTAAGGCCTTCTCTGCCTTGCAATGTCGCCTAGCGTGTCGTCCAACTTCGACAAGCATCGGTCATCGAGCTATCACCCGAGGGTCCTGCATCCTCATTCCCATGTGCATTCATCTTCATTCTTTGCAATTCTCTCTTTTTGTTCCTGAATTAGGACATTAATCATTATCTTAATATCTCCTAATTATTATATTTTGATTCACCCAATTCCATATTCAATTTCAATGCGAATTAAATCCAATTTCATCTGAAGAACCCTTTCCTGGAACCATATTTACATCTGAAATATGTAAAAATCTTATGTCGATTTCTTGCAAATCAAGTACAATAAATCTTCATTACAGGTTTGTTAGAATCTCTAGAGCATCATATACATCTAGAGTTCTCGTCTTCTCATCAATCATCACCAAGCAGCAGAGTTGGACCTCATCCGGGTTCTGAAATCCTTGTCGACGATCAAAGCATCTCCACCAACTTCCTCTACATCACCTGCCACAAGCGAGCTTGGAGGAGGTAGGCGACCTCCTCCTGGCCCTGTTGGAGGAGCTACGTCGCCCACACAACCGCGCATCACCAGAGACGAAGAACTTCATCTCCGCTAGACGTAAATTGGGGATGAACAGATTTCATCTTCTAGATTGTACAAGTGATTGACACGTGGTGCTACTTGGATGCTCCACATCGTAGGAGAGCGTCTAATCTCAGCAGTTAAATTCCAAACGGTGAAAAATGTGCACATTAAGCCATGCGCCTTCCAGATATTTTACATGTGCTTCCAGAGCTTCTATTAACTACATTTAGGTCCCTGTCTAGGGACCTAAGTGTAGTAATTTCAAGTTTTCTTGCAATTAGGTCCCTGATGATGGACCTAATTGAAAGAAACCTTATTTCTCTTTTCTTTTCTTTTCTTTTTCCTCTACACATTCTACACGACTTTTTGGACTTTGTGGACATTTTGTGGACTTGCGGACACATTTTATGTTTGCTTCGATTTCTGAGGATGTTTTCTGTCACATTTTTGTTTGATTGTATTCTTCAATTATCGAGTCATTTTGAGTTATTTTTGTGATCTTTCTCGAGCTCACTTCTCGAGCGATTTCTCTACTATATAGTAACACCTATATATTCTATATTTTACATATTATATTATAGAAAATTGGTTGAAAATATCCTTTTTGAAAATTCAATAAAAATTGAAATAAAAATCAAATAAAAAGAATAAAAACTAAAATTCCAAAAAGAGTTTTCTCGTCGAAGAAGAGAAGAAAAGAGAGATAAAAAATCACAAAATATTTTCTTCACTCAGAAAAAAACGAGTACGATATTCTACCTCCTTGTGTTCAACCCAAGGACACTTACCAGGATAACTAAATAGTGACAACATCGAATTTATTTCGGTGTTGAATTTTGATTGATAATTAGATTTAGCTCAATGGTTTCTACAACTGACACTCTTTTGACCGCTATCCAGATCTCAGTTATCATGGGAGTATCAGAAGAAACTGTACCAAGTTCCAGGATGAGCTTACATAATCACACCACCTCCTTTGTAGCATCTGATGCAGCAATATATTCAGCTTTTGTTGTTGAATCGGCCATAGTGTCATGCTTCTTGCTTCTCAAGCTCACAACACCATTGTTTAACAAGAACACAAACCCTAAAGTTGACTTGTGGTCATTAATATCATATTAAAGTTTCAATATGCGTATCATAAGACATGGAGATCACCATCTCTATAGGCCAAGATGTAATCTTTAGTCCGTCTTAGATACTTAAATATGTTCTTCATTGCATTCCAGTGTTGTTGTCCATGTCAGGATTGTTAACGGCTTACCACTCGTACTACATGGCATATATCTAGCCTTGTGTACATCATGGCATACATTAGATTTCCCACAACTAATGCGTAAGGGCGTCCAGATATGGCTTTCTTATCCTCAACACTTTGAGGAGACATCCCTTTAGATAGGTGTATACCATGTCTTATGGGAAGGAAGCTTTTCTTGGAATTCTCCATATGAAAACATTCCAAGATATTGTTAATGTTCCCATGTTGTGACAATCCCAAAATCCACTTTTCTCTATTTCTGAATAGTTGCAGACCCAAGATATAAGAGGCTTCTCCAACATCTTTCATCCTGAAGGTATGGGACAGTCAAATCTTAACACTAGTCATCATCCATGTATCATTCCCAATGATAAGGATGTCATCTACGTAAAGCACGATGAACACAATGGTGCTCCCACTAAGCTTCTTGTATACACATGGTTCATCAAGATTCTGAACAAAATCATAACTCTATATGGTTTCGTCCTGATGTTCCAGCATCGAGAAGCTTGTTTGAGCCCATAGATGGATTTCTTCAGCTTACATACTCTGCCTTCATCATTTATGAAGCCCTATGGCTGCTCCATATAGATATCCTCCTCAAGGTATCCATTGAGGAATGGCTCCTTGACGTCCATTTGTTAAATGTCGTATTCAAGATATGCAGTTATAACTAGCAGTTCCTGGATGGATTTAAGCATAGCTACAGGGAGAATGTCTCATCGTAGTTGATGTCTTCTCTTTGTGTGTAGCCCTTGTCTACGAGCCATGCAATGAAGGTCTCTATCTTCCCACCAGGTCCCCTTCTTTCTCTTGAAGATCAATTTTACATCCAATGGGTTTTTACCCCTCTAAGTTGATCCTTCAGGGTCCATACACCGATCCTGTACATGGAGTCTATTTTAGAATTCATTACTAGGATCCATCTATCCATGTCATCATCTACGAGTGCTTCATCAAATGAAGTTTGATCATTGTCAGTTTCACCTGACACATGGAACCCGTATCTTTTAGTGGTACAACGACACTCGAACTCCTTCGAAGATGTACAAGTGTTTCATCTTTATTCACATCTTCAGTTTTTAGTTCAGGAAACTCAATATCATTAGGGGATTCAATGGATTCATTTACTTCAATTTTGTCTTAACTCTCAAGGAAGTCATCCTCTAAGAAATTTACATATATAGGGATGAAAACCTTTTGAGTCTTTGGGTTGTAAAGTTAGTATCCAATAACATCATTTACATAGCCAATGAAGTAGCATTCTTGAGTGTGAGATTCCAGCTTACTTGTGTTCATGTTCTTCGTATGGACCAAGCAACCCCAAATCCTCAAGTGTCTAACATTGGGTTTGGTTCCAAATCAAATTCCATGAGGGGTTTTCAGTACAGATTTGCTAGGAATCTTGTTTAGGATATATTTTACAGTCTCTACTACATATCCCCATAAACTAAGAGGTAAATGTGTTGGACATGTGAGCCCATGACAAGCCATTATGCAATCAATGTTATTGCAATTCACTCGTTAATCTGAAATGAAGAATAACTAATTTGCATAATAGATCCCTTAGTACAATTAAGGTTATGTACAATGGCCATCTTAATAATCATACAACTGTTGATTTAATGGTTGAATTATAGAGGCTGGTGCTTGGATGATATCTAAAGAGTTGGATTGAGGACTCATCAAGCACGGTCTGATTGTTAAGAAAGGATCTCTAGCATAAGAAGGAGATGAAATCCTTCTCTAAAGGTTGATATCTGACAGATCTCGTGATGTAGGTCCTCTACATAGAAATAGAGGTTCGAAGGTGTTATATAAGTTAGGTCAAAGAGTTGAATTAAAGAGATCGAGATAACCAAGACCTATGTTTACTATCACGATATAGGAACAAATCCTCTGACCAGAGGCAGAGGTGTTACTATATGTCTCAGTATGTACATTTGGAAGATCGATAGGTTGATGACCTATTCAAGGTCAATACATTGGCGGGCTAGTGTGCATACAATGGCACATGCGTAATAAGATCTCTCAAAGGGATCATGCATGTTCATTACTGAACTGGAAGACATGATCTCACTCGTGACATATTGGGATCAAAATCCATGCATGGTCATCTTATTTTTGAAGTTTAACTGAATTTGTAGGTATGATATATGCTTTTGGAAAGTATATGGTCGATGCCTAGGTATGATATATGCTTTTGGAAAGTATATGATCGATACCAAATCCCAATATCAAATGATAAACTTAATGATAAAACCATGATGGAGAATGTTCAAATGTGATCTAAAACTTTGGGTTTATTCTAGGTCTTCCACTATGCAAGATGCATGGTTATTAGGGATACTCGAGGATGATGTGATCGTAAATGATTGCATAAATGCGACACTTTCATTCTGAGGGAGCGATGAAACAGGTTTGGATTTTAGTGACTCCTACAATAGAGAAGTAATCTGATCTTAATCCAAATATTAGACATTGATCTAAACACAATTCTGATGCACTGAGAAGATTAGATTTATGGCTTTTATTTAATCAAACATCTTTGAGAGGTCTCCAAGATCTAGATTTGAGATATGATCTCAAATATCCAAGTCATTGTACATGGAACGTACAATCACCATGTCCTTATCTCCATGTATCTGCGGAGAAAGCACATTATTCTTGAAAGAGTTCAAGAATAATTCTATTGTTGAAAATGTATCTGAACATTGAAAAATTTGATAATTAAATGTTATTTATTTATTATAAATAATATAGATATGATTCATATTATTTTGACACATGAAAATAGTCATATAAGATAATTAAATGTGATTTAATTATCAAAGATGTGATTAATGTGGATATCACTATCCATAATAATAAAAAATATTATGTTGGAGATATGTTATTTTAACTAATATTTATGAATTAAATGTTGATGTGAATTGGATTAACATTAAAAATTAATTGTAAATACAATATATAATTTATATTAGATGTATGAATATGATTCATAATTGTCAATGCCATGATTGAAATTGTCACAAAATTATTTAAATTATTTTGATGAATAATTTTGCAATAAAATTTGTTGCACAAGTGGAATATATGATGAGATACGAGATCTCAGCATAACAGGAATGAAAGAGCCTGCTTATCATGCATAGAGTGGGCGACAAGTTGAGCTCTCTAAGTTGGTAGTCGTCCACCCTATGTGTGGAAGGAGACTTGTTCCCCTTCCACGTAATTCCATATTTATTATTTTGATTTAAATTTAATTATATTGATTGATCTTAAATATATTTGATTTATTTTGAAATAATTAATTGTTGTTGCAAATATTATGCAACAAAATCATGGGCATTGATTGATAGAACAAAATAATCTAAATTATCGATTTTTTGTACGCATGGATTGAGATTAACGGACATCTAATTTAGTATAAAAGGAAGGGTAGCCAAGACTTTTCTACTACATGAATTACAAAAGTAATATCTCTCTCTATTCTCTACACATCCTCTCTCTCTCAACGTTGTGGACATCTACATTGTTGACCTAGAGAGACTCACAGTCGTCGTGACGATGTTGTGCTGTCGGATCGACTTCTCATGGATCTCCTCCATCTTTAGTACTTTGTGGTCGTGAAGAAGGCATCATATTTCATGATATGAAATTAGGATACTCCTTGCATGGATCTTCAACTTGTATTGCAGGAAGCACACGCCTCATCCACATGCTCGTAAGTGCGACCTTCGTCTGATCGGACTTCAGATAGGATGTCTCTTACGTTAGAAACAAGTGATCGCAAAAATGCTTCAAGAGGTATTCCTATAACTCATTTTTGATCTTGATGAAATGATTTGAGAAGTCTTCTCAAATCATGTGATTTCATCTGTTTAAAAAAATTTAAATTTCGTTGTCCGATGCAACTAGTTTGACTAGTTTCCCTAAGTCATATACGATGCGACCTACACACTTTCATGATGCACTAAATCCCAATACCTAGCCTTCAAGTGGTATTAGAGCCATATTAAAGGTCCCGGATATTATCCAAACCCTAAGGGAACTAGATTTTGCATATCATTTGTGCGTGGACTCGTCATTTGTGCATATGATGCACTTTTCGAATTATTTTTAGCTAAAATGAAAAGCTCTTATTTATACATTGTTTTGGTGAATTTTTGGATAATTAAATATATTTAGAATGTCTAAATATTTCCATAAAGTAGTAGCTAATTGTTGGCACCAAAGGTGCATGAATAAAAATTCGAAAAGTTCCCGCAGTGAAAATATTTTTGCATGTATTTTCATGGATTTGTAAGAAATTAGTTTTTACTTATTGTTTCCCTGTAATGAAATGTGAAATAAATACCTTAATTAAGTAGATAATTAAACCAGCAAATTGGTCAAATTTATTTCATGCGATATCGACTCAGTTTTCCCTAGATATTCCATATTTAGTGGAGATGGGTGGGATGATGATTGGATCATCAAGGTATCTTTCTTAATGTGTTTATCATTCAATGAAAATTAGGTAAATTTTGAATTTTATCTAATTAATTTGATGCTTAATATATATGAAAATATTTGTTTAAACGTCAACAACCATTGAATGAGAGCTTCATGACAAAACTCTAATTTATCCTACAATAGTTGTAGGACATTTTTTATATGCAAATCAATATCATGTTTACTTCAGATGCTTAGAAATTTAGGATCTCAAAAGTATTTTTAAGATGCCTAATATTTCTGAGTGATTACTACATATTTATCATGTCAGTCACCAAGAGCATGCGGTCGATAAAATATCTTAGTATAATTTGTACCAATTATGTTGTCTTGAACTAATTCGGCGATGGTGTCTAGGCTGTGGATATGCTAATGGGTTACTTAATTGGCACCCTGCAATGCAGTGGAAGCACCCCCTGTTAGCATAATCTGTCTGATCTAGCTTGATCTATTTCAAGTATGGGTAGCATGAGAAGTCTCTGTGTACTTTAATCAACTGATTGAAAAATACAATTGTACAAATGTGAAGGTGTATACTACATAATAATATCAAACAAACTCTAATTGTTTGTTGGTTGAATTGGATTATTTTTTAATTTAATAAGATAAATTAATTAGATCTAATTAAAATGAACACTCCATTATGAATGGATATGTAATTCCCTTAGAAGAATTAATTGTAATTAATATGATTCATAATGATTAATTAAAATTTGAATGGGATATGGAGGATCATGTAAATGACATCAATGGTCTCCCGTCATGGCGAAGGGTTCCGTCATTATGGATTGTATATTGGAGACGCCTATCTGAAGTGATAGCTCCTGCTTACAAGCGCACATGGATCGGGCTCTTTGCTTCTCGAAAGAGTAAGGTTGTATGAATAGTGACCCCCATATTAGTTCTCCATATTATTGAGGTGATATTGGATTGCTCATATTGAGTTCTATTCCTATTGACGGTTTGTTCAATTAACAACGAGTCAACATCATGTTAGGGCTGGTGGGCTCCACTATTAAAGATCGAATTGGGAAATACAAGGCGGAATGAGTTCCAGCCTATTTTTATCTGAGTTGTAGTTTCTCATATTATTGGGATGAACAAAGGTAGAAAGGAGATACTAGATCTTGCTATAGATATATCAGTAGATATATCTCTTTCTTTAAAAGTGAATAAAGGAATGAACTTTCAGAGTTTAAAATGCCAGACGACTTTGATTTATAAACATGAATAACCTTAATCAAAGATATATATATATATATATATATATATGCAAATTATCTTGTTTTAGATAACTTCATTAAATCCACTCAAATCTATACTCAATCATAACCTGTATCATGGATTGGATCCATGATTAAGATGTAATACTTGCGGTTAGACACATAATGTATGTGGTTGCAATGTGCAAGTTCCTCATGAGGTTTGATAATTAAATAGATAATAGGAGTACAACCTAGGGTTTGTGTGTCTCTAAAGTCTTGATCTCTCATTGATTGTGCTTTAGAAGTAACATGTCAGTGATGATTGTAATTGTCAAGATCATTCTTAAAATCCTAAGAAGAAATTTTGGCAAACAAATGCGCTCTCAACATTTAATCATGAATGACATGGTTCGATGTATCATGCAGAATGGTGGCTTGATAAGAGATGAGGTACTCAAAATGTGTTGAGTACCTGCCTGAACCTAAGTCCTTTTGAGTTAAGATGAGTGTAGATCTGATGAATGTCGTTAATATGCTATCTCACCTCAAGTATTTCATGGTGCATCATATTATTCCTATTGTATGAATGAGATGAAGCAAGAATAAATGTTGAAATACTCTTACATTGAAGTACCTTGAGGACATATTCAATTTAAGAGATCCTTTATCTTAAGCAATGGTTGTTTAAGTCTTAAGAAAGCACAATGGAAGCATAGGTCTGACCCATGTAAGAAGGAGAGTCGAAGAGTTGACTGAAATTCTGTGACTTCCAAACATATGACATTCAAAGAGTTGAATGAATGCCAATACGCAACAAGCCGATTTACTGATAGTATAACTATCTAGACTATTTGAAATCCTTAGAGAATGACCAGTACGGTGCATCAAAATATTCTATATCTACATATCATCATTGAAATCGACTTACTTATTACATAATAATAAAGTTCAATAATTGTATCTCCTTCTAATAACACTTGCAATTGGTTTCATATGTTTTAGAAGAACAGAAAATTTGAGCTTAAGGTTTAATATTCATCCACATTGGAGTTGATGTAATTGTTCCAACAATCTTCATTGGATAGATGGACTACATATTTTCAATGGGAGAGACCTTAGTCTTAGATAATTTCTCTATGACCTAGATATTAGAATATGTTCATTATTTATTTCTAAATTTGTTGGAAATAAATACACATTCCAGAATAATCCTATCATAAAGAGTTATGATGGATATATTTCAGATAGTAATATAACATTTAGAAGACTCTACTAAATTAGAATATTAATGAATAATTCATTAACATTTCTAAATAGTGGAAATTAAACCTTAAAGGATCAAAAGGAGGATGGAGATCATTTCACAATGATCTGGTATCAAGCCTTGGACATATGTCTATTGATAAGATCAATAAACTAGTAAGAGATGGAATTTTTAGATTTTTGAAAGTCTAAACTTACATGCTTGTGATATTGACTCTGAACCTCTTGAGAGCGTGGCTCGCACCTCTAGAGAGTGGGCATCTTTCCACTCGCTTAGAAAGTCAAGGAATGCAACTAAGGCTTGAGTCCTACCTAGCACAGGAAAGGGATAACAACAAGGGACAAGGCTAAGTTGGAATATGATTTGAGGCTAATGTGGACGCTCTTTCCCCATAAGGTCAGGGGTATTCAAAGTTAAAATGTCAGATGCACCCTTCTTTGGAATGGTGTAAGATGCAAAGGTATTCAAAACCTCATACTTATTGATAAATGTGGACCCTCTATTTAATAATAAACATTAATGATATGTGATATCCATTAATAGTTATTTATGGTATGAGATTTCTTCCTTTATCCATTAAAAAACTTTGAAATGTTCAAATATTTCATAATTTTGGTTGATAACGAAAGTTAGAAGGAAGATGAAAAGAATTTTATCTAACCTAAGTAGTCAGTACCTATTAGATGGATTCAAGGAATATCTTATAGAGAAATGAATATCGTTCCTATCTCACTCCTCCTAATATACCTCAGCTCAATGGAGTCGTAAAGAGATGCTATTGGATCATGTTAGACATGATCTGATCAATGATTACGCTTAGCATAATTACCTCTTAGTTTCCATGTATATATGTAGTAGAGACTGCGATATATATCCTTAATAAGATTCCATGCAAATATGAATCCAAAACTCCTCTTGAGCTATGGTTTGCAACCAATCTTAGTGTCAGACACTAAAGAATTTAAGGGTTGCCAGGTCTGTGCTATAACATGGATGCAAGAAAGCTGGAATCTTGCACTTGAGAGTGCTTCTTCATTAGGAATATAAAGGATGATCTTGGATACCTTCTTTATGACCTTTAGATTCTGAAAAGATTTATCCCTAAGAATATGATCCTAAGAGTATGACTTTCTTGAGAATTGAGATAAGAATGAAGTAAAGGGACTCATTGAAAGAATAATGAGGCTCCTAGAATCTGAAACTAAAAGGACAATTGAAGATGAAACACTCATACCTCTTTAAATCTTTTTGAGGGTGGTAAGATCACCTAGAGGGTATGGATTCTATGTGTCGGAGAAATCTGACAATGATCAAACTTCATATGATGAAGCTTCTGTAGATCATGATATGGAAAGATGGATGTTAGCAATAAAGTCTAAAGTAGACTTCATACACACGTGTTGCGTATGGACCTTTGAAGATCCACCTATAGGAGTTAAACCCATTGGGTGCAAATGGATCTTAAAGAGAAAGAGGGAACATTATGAGAAGGTAGAGACCTTCAAAGCATGGCTCGTAGCCAAGAGCTACACACGGAAAGAAGACATCGCTTGCAATAAGACTTTCTTTCTAGTAACCATACTTAAACCCATCAGAATATTGGTAATTGTAGCTATACGACTTGGTTGTGACATCTGGAAGATGGAAGTCAAGATTGCATTCCTCAATGAATACCTCAATGAGGATATTCTTATGAAGAAGCCCCATGGCTTCATGGTTTAAGATGCAAGGTGTGCAATCTAAGGAACTCTATTTATAGACTCAAATAAGTTTCATGTAGTTGGAACATTAGATTTGATGAAATTATAAATGTTATGATTTCAGTTAGAATCTTGTCGAACCATTTGAAGCTTAGTGGGAGTGCCATTGTATTCATCATACTAAGTGTTGATAAAATCCTAATCATTTGGAATGATATAAGGATGATAATAAGTGTTTTATGATTTGAATGTTCCATACCTTGAGATAAAAGATCTCAAGGATGCCTCTTATATCTTAGATCTGAAGTTGTTCAGAAGCAAAGAGAAGAGGGCATTGGGATCATCACATTAGTGGTACACCTTGGACATATTCCATTTTTTGGTAAACTCCAAGGAAATCTTCTTTTCGTTAAGATATGGTACTGGCCTGTCTAAAGGGATAACACCTCAAAAAGTTGAGGATGTGAATGCCAAAGCTAAATGCACTAGTGCATCAGCTATGGGAAGCTCGGTGTATGCTAGATGTGTACAAAGGTCAGGTGCCTGCCATTCAGTTGAAGTAGTAAAATATTACCAATCTTACTATGGAGATAAATTACTAAATTACAATAATAATATACATCTTCAGAGGCACAAGATTTTTGAGATAGTGATCTCAAAGTCTTTTCTTTAAAAAATATGACTTTATAGATAGTTATCTAAAATGTCTTACCTACAGATACCTCACTAGGCTTAAGACTATGTCTTAATCTGTGGAGATAGAGATCTCCAAGAATAAAGGTAACTTAATGGTTATAATAATTATAAAGTCATTGTAACAAGGGCACAATAACTATTTTTTAAGTATTGGTTGCATAAGATGCAACGTTCGCATTGGGTGGGAGCACTGTTACTGGGGGATATCTAAGTATGTAAAAGGACTTAGCATTGTTCCACAGGAACAGAGTGGCTAGTCAACTTATAAAGCTATTTTTTTCTAAATGGCTTTTGATTAGAACATGAGTGTGGGTTTAAATATTAGCCCATTAAATGTTTCTTTGAGCTACTTGAAGATTGTTGGACATGTGAGCCCACTGCAAGCCATTATGCAATAAATGTTATTGCATTTCACTCCTTAATCTGAAATGAAGAGCAACTAATTTGAAAATAGGACTCTTAGGGTTATGTACCATGGCCATCTTCATAATCCTATAGCTGTCGATTCAATGGTTTAATTATAGAGGTTGGTGCTTGGATGATATCTAAAGAGTTAGATTGAGGACTCATCAAGCATTGTTAAATTATTGTTAAGAAAGAAGCTCCAACCTAAGAAAGAGATGACAATCCTTCTCTAAAGGTTGATATCTGATCGACCTCTTGATGCAGGTCCTCTGCATAGGAATAGTGATTCGGAGGTGTTAGATAAGTTAGGTCAAAGATTGACTTAATGAGATCGAGATAACCCGGACCTATGTCGTATACTGTCACGATATAGGCATGCATCCTCTGACTGGACACATATGTGTTACTATATGTCTGAGTATGCACATTTGGCAGACCGATAGGTTGATGACCTACTCAAGGTCTATACAACGGCAAGTTGGTGTGCATACAAGGGCATATGAGTAATACGACCTCTCAAAGAGATCATATAGGTTCATTACTGAATCGGAAGACATGAGCTCACTCATGAGATATTGGGATCAATTACTTCCACTATCATCTCGATTTGGAAGCTAGACTGAATTTGTAGGTATGATATATGCTTTTGGAAAATATATGATCAATATCTAGTCATGATAATTGGAAAGTATATGATCGATACCAACTCTCAATGATCAAATGAGAAACTTAATGATAAAGCCCTGAAGGAGACATTTCAAATGTGGTCTAAAAGTTTGGATTTATTCTAGGTCTTCCAGTATGGAGGATGTACGAGTATTAGGAATACTCAAAGGTGATGTTATCGTAAGTGATTTTATAATCGTGATACTTCCATTTCGAGAGTGTGATGAAATAGGTTTGGATTTTAGTGACTTCTCACAATGGAGAAGTAATCTAGTCTTAGTCCAAATGTTGGACATTGATCTAAATACTATTCGGATGCAATGAGGAGATTAGATTTACGGCTTGGATTTAATCAAACATCTTTGAGAGGCCCCGAGATCTGGATTTGAGATATGATCTCAAATATCCAAATCATTACATATAAGATGTACAATCGCCTTGTCCTTATCTCCACGTATCTACGGAGAAAGCTTATTATTCTTGAAAGAGTGTAAGAATAATTCTATTGTTGATAATGTACCTGAGCAGTGAGAAAAATTGATAATTAAATGTGATTTAATTATTATAAATAATATGGATATGATTCATATTATTCGGTCACATGAGAATAGTCATCTAAGATAATTAAATATGATTTAATTATCAGGGATATGATTAATATGGAATCACTATACATAATAACTATAAACATTATAAATATGATTTATAATATGTTAGAGAGATGTTATTATAAATAATATTTATGAATTAAATGTTGATGTAAATTGAATTAACATTGAACAATTGATTTTAAATACAATTTGCATTTTATATTGGATGTATGAATATGATTCATAATTATCAATGATATGATTGGAATTATCACAAAATAATTTGAATTGTTTCGGAGAATAATTTTGCAACAAAAGTTGTTACACATGTGAAATATATTATTAGATACGAGATTTCAACATAATAGGATTGAGAGACACTCCTTACCATACATAGAGTGGACAGTCAACTTGAGCTATCCAAGTTGGTGGCCATCCACCCTCTGTATGGAAGGAGACTTGCTCTCCTTCCAAGTAATTCCATATTTGTTATTTTGATTTAAATTGAATTATATTTATTGATCTTTAATATATTTAATTTATTTTGAAATAACTAATTATTGTTACACATATTATGCAACAAAATCATGACCATTGATTGAAAGCACAAAATAATCTAAACCATTGTTTTTGCGTACCCATGGATTGAGATCCATGGACATCTAATTTAGTATAAAAGGAAGGGTAGCACTATCCTTTTCTACTAAATGAATCGCAAGAGTAATAACTTTCTCTCACTCACTCTATTCTCTACACATCCTCTCTCTCAACATTGTGGCTGTCCACATTGTTGACCAAGAGAGACTCAGAGACGTCGCGCTGTTGTTGTGTTGTCAGATCAACTGCTCGTGGATCTCCTCCATCTTCGGCACTTCTTGCTCGTGAAGAAGTGTCGAATTTAGTGGGACTAAATCAGGAGACTCCTCACTCGGATCATCAACTTGTATTGGGAGAAGCACACGTCTCATCCATGTGCCTGTAAGTGCGACTTTTATTGGATCAGACTTGAGACAGGAGGTCTCTTATGTTAGAGATAAGGGATCACAAACACGCTTCAAGAGGTAATCTTATAACTTGTTTGTGATCTTGATGAAATGATTTGAGAAGTGTTATCAAATCATGTGGTCTCTTCTATTTAAAAATTTTTAAATTATGTTAGTATTACTAGTTTTTGTAGGTTGTATGTGATGCGATCTACATGCTTATGTGATGCACTGAGGCCCAAATCCTAACCTTCAAAATATGATTTGCTCATCATTGAATGGACCATGTCGACGATGGTCCTGTTGCGTCTTTCAGCAACACCATTTAGTTGGGGAGTTCAAGGAGGATTGTGATTGTCAACAATTCATCTCTTTTTGAGGTATTCCTTTAATTTAATTATATGTAGTCTTGAAGCTTACATTTAATCTTGGATATTACATTGGAATTAGAGTTGATAATTTATTTATCAACTCCATGTCATAATTGTGGTTGGAGTCACATGTAATCTTGAAGATTGTAAATTAATCTAGACTAATAATTATTATTAGGAGTGCATCCTAACCATCTAATTTATTTTAAAATAAAGGCAAAACCTATCCTTCTTAGCTAATGCAATTGTTGCAACAACTACAACAATCATGTGTGTGTGTGAGAGTGTGTAGAGGGGGCTAAAATGGGGTTGCTCCCTGGGGGGAGCTATTTTCTCCATTTTTTATTTTTTTTTTTGAAAATACTTTCATGTATTTTCATCATTATATCCCTATATTATGTCATTCAAATTTTGTGTGAAATAGAGACTCCCATGGCCTCCATCCAGACAAGGTCAATTTCAACAATTCTACGATCGTTAAAAGATGACTATCTAGAAGGAGGTCGTATGAGTCTCTATTTCTCACGAAACTTGAATGGAATAATATAAGGATATAGTGATAAATTTCCACAGATATATTTTTCAAAAAATAAAAATGGAGAAAATAAAATAGGGAGAGCCAAGTTAGCTCCCCTAGAGGCAACCCCATTTGTCCCTATATATAACATACACCACACGTCTCATACTTCTCTCCTAAAACCCTAGTGGTCATCTCTGCCTAGAGTTTGTGGAGACCATGATCATCGTCGTGTTGCATTCATGGTGTCAGAATGATTGCTCGTGGTTGTTCGTCTTCTTTAGTGCCACATGATCTCGAAGAATATAGTGGATTATGTACGAAGAAATCAAGTGGTTCTTCACTTGGATCATCGCTTTGGCTTGTGAGAAGCACATGTCTCATGCATGCGCTCGCAAGTGCTCTCTACGTTAGATCAGACTTGAGACAGGAGGCTTCTCCTCTTAGAGACTTGTAGATCGGAATTACCTTCAAGAGGTAACCTTAGTACTTGTATGATCTTGATGAAACAGATTGAGAATTGTTCCCAAGCCATATGGCTTCATCGAATTTTTTTAGTTTCCACTGCACAATCGAGTATGATCAGTTGACCTAGATCAGATATGATTCGATCTACATGCTTTCGTGATATGCAAAAATTCTAATCCCCCACCTTCAATAACCTTGTACAAAGGGACCTTCAATTAAGTGCATTCAAACATTCATTTCAGATGGATATGAAAACATGATAACTTTTATTGCATTGATGGGTCGCCAAGGGCTTACAAATCCAACAATAAACCTACCTCTATTTGGTTCTGGCAAACTCCGAGCCTTGATATCTTTTTATATTGTGAAGAAATGTAAACTGTGTGTCTATTCCATTAGGTCTAGGAGTCCTTATATAGGAAAAATCATAGAAATCCTAGAGAGTACAGTACAGTGGCAAAATACTGAAATACCCCTGTGGGGTTACAATAGAAGAACAAAATGTATTTTCTAACACTCCCCTCAAGTTGGAGCATATCCATCAATCATGCCCAACTTGGAAGATATCCATAAAAGACGCTTCTTTGGTAGTGCTTTAGTAAACATGTCTGCAAGTTGAAGATCTGTAGAGATATGTGGTGTGACGATCTGCCCTCCTCGTATTGCATCTCGAATGAAGTGACAGTCAACTTCAATGTACTTCGTCCGTTCATGAAATACTGGATTGGTGGCAATGTAGGTAGCAGACTTGATATCACAGTATAACGGTATAGGAGTAGTAGCAGGGAACCCAAGGTCTCGTAGAAAAGATTCAAGCCACGTAATCTCACAAACAGCATGGGCCATTGACCTATATTCCGCCTCTGCACTTGATCTGGAGACCACGGTTTGCTTCTTGCTTCGCCATGAAACAAGGTTACCACCAACAAACATAGCATAGCCTGTAATGGATCGTCTGTCCTCAGGAGAACTGGCGTAGTCAGCATCTGCATAAGCAATGATATCAGTATGACCGTTGACCCTTTAGATGAGTCCTCACCCTGGTGATTCCTTCAAGTATCGAAGGATCAAAAGGACATCCTGCCAATGACTGTAAAGAGGTCTTTCCATGTGGTGGCTGGCTCTGCTTACAGCATAAGATATATCAGGCCTAGTAACGGTGAGGTAGATTAGTTTACCCACGAGGCTTCTGTATCGTGTAGTGTCTTCAAACTCAGAATTGACGGATGTAGCGTGTTTTCGTACCTCTGCAGGGATTCCAGATGGTTTGCATCCAAGTAAACCGACTTCCGTAAGAATATCCAAGCAGTATTTCCGTTGTGATAAATGTAACCCTTCAACAATGCGTATCACCTCAATACCAAGAAAGTACCAGAGTTGTCCAAGGTCCTTGGTGACAAACACCTTCTGAAGGAAGGCCTTGGTCTCTAGAATTCCATTATCATCGTCACCAGTGACCACCATATCATCAACATAGACAGCAAGTATCACAGTGCCAGTGGATCGTCATCTAATAATCACAGAGTAATCAGATGTTGTCTTATGAAAGCCAAGAGAGTTGATTTCAGTTGTAAGCCTGTCAAACTAGGCTCGAGGACTCTGCTTTAGGACATAGATGGCCTTACGAAGTCGGCACACATACCCTCCCTCGACGGAGTAACCCGACGGCTGCATCATATAGACCTCCTCTTCGAGATCACCGTATAGGAAGGCATTCTTTACATCCAGCTGAAAAATTGGCCAATTCTTGTTAGCTGCAACAGAGAGTATTGTGCGAATGGAACCCATCCTAGCAACAGGGGAGAAGGTCTCAAAGTAATCGACTCCATATGTCTGGGTGAATCCTTTTGCCACAAGTCTGGCCTTAAGTCTGTCAATAGAACCATCTGGAGATTGTTTGGTCGTAAAGACCCATCTGCAAGTAACAGGCTTGATGCCTGTAGGACATGGCACAAGATCCCATGTGCCCCTGGATGTAAGTGCATCTATTTCTTCATTCATGGCCTGTCGCCAACCAACATCTTGGAAGGCACTGTGATGATCTTTCGGAATGGGGATAGTCATTAGGGCATCTGCATATTGTTTGTCAGTGCACAAAAGTCCAGCAGTAGTAGTAAAGTTAGACATAGGATAAGTGGTACACTTTCTCTTTTGCTTCCGTAATGCAATCGGCAGGTCTTCTGGATCATCCGGGACAGTAGTGGAGGGGACTGTTGAAGATGGCATATCATCCTGAGGCAGAGGTGTGGGTAGAGGGACATCTGGTGGTGAGGTCTGAGATCGATAGGTGTAGATGATTGGTGTTTGAGGAAGATCTAGAGGGACATTGGTGACAGGCTGTGTGAAGAAGCTGGTTTTCTCAATGAAGGTTACATCTGCAGAGATGTAGTATCAACTATTAATAGGATCATAACATCTGTAACCTTTTTGAGTGTAGGAGTAACCAAGGAAAACACATTTGATGGCACGAGGGGATATTTTGTCCTTGGTGTGAAAGTTGTGGACGAAGGAGACACACCCAAATATCCGTAGAGGTAGAGGAAAGGGAAGATCATTAGGGTGAAGTAAAGAGAAAGGTGTAGAGCCTTTGAGAGTAAGAGAGGGAATCCTGTTGATAAGATGGACTGCAATGAGAACAACATCACCCCAGTATGTTTTGGGAACTTTCATTTGGGTGAGAAGGGAACGGGCAATGTTTAAGGCATGACGAAGCTTGCGTTCAGCAACCCCAATTCTGCTGAGAGGTATAAGGACAAGAGGTTTGATGTATTGTCCCATTGGAAGCAAAGAAATCAGAAAGATCTCTTTGAGTAAACTCCAAGGCATTGTCTGAGCGGAAGATCTGAATATTAGATGAAAAATGATTTTTGACATAAGCAAAGAAACCTTTGACAATTTTATTGATTTCTGAGCGTTGTTTAAGAAGATAGACCCAGGATGACCTGCTATAATCATCCACAAAAACAACAAAATAACGGTGTCCACCAATGGTTCGGACAGGACAAGGTCCCCAAACATCACAATGAATTAATGAGAAAGACATAGTACGACGAGGTTCAGTCCTAGCAGGAAAAGATGCACGGTGATATTTTCCGAACTGACATGCCTCACACTCGAAGGGTTTAAGCATGGACAGTTCAGGGAACATTAAGGAAAGAGCATTAGCAGAGGGGTGACCCAAACGAAGATGCCTGAGAAGAGGATCAGCAGAGATGGAAGTTGCGCCAGCGAAACCAGAGTTGGAAGGGATATCAAGATAATATAAGTCGTTCTTCTCATGTCCCCCACCAAAGATCTGTCTCGTCCGGATGTCCTGAAAATAACAGCATAAATCATCAAATATCACACGGCAGTTGAGTTCTGTGCATAATTTGTGAACAGACAGCAGACTGAGGGGAAAAGCAGGAGCATAGTAAACATCCGTTAGCCTAAGTTTGAGGCTAAATTCCATGGTCCCCATACTAGTGATAGGTGAGTAGGATCCATTGGCCACACGAACATGCTTTACCATAGAGGGCTCCCTGGGAGAGGTGAGGAGACTACATTCTCCTGTGAGGTGGGTTGAGGCACCCGAGTCGATGATCCAGGTAGAAGTAGAGGTAGAGGCAGAACTGGCAATTGTACTGTGGTGGCTGCTAGAGTCGCAGTAGGCCCTGAAGTTGTAGTGTCGACAACCGAGTTTGAAGGAGTTGGCGAAGGCGAGCATATTCTACAACAGTAAAAGACACTAGAGCATCTGTGGGAGACTGAGCCTAGGAGGTCTCCATAGTATCATAAGTTGTGTCATAAGGTGTTGCCTCATATGCATTATTGGCTTTGGGCATGCCAAAGGTAGCCCAACATTTGTCAAACAGATGGTTCCAGTGGCCACAACGAGTACATGCTGGATAACGAGCATTAGAAAAAACACGACCACGGTCGCGTCCTGAGTCACATCCCCGTCCCTGCTCTCATCCTCGACCGCGACCAAACATATGGCCTCGTCCTCCTTGGAAAGGTGGGTGACCTCCTGCAAAGTGAGCAGTAGTGTCTGTAGTGGGCGATGGGTTGGGCGACTCCAGCTCCTGTAGTCTGCCAAAACTAGTTTCAAGAGACGGTAGGGCAGCAGCCGTCAAGAATTGATCTTTGACAGCTTTATATCGAGGGTGTAAGCCTGAGAGAAAACGGTACACCTGCCATTCCGCTCTTTCACCTATTTGCTTGTCACAACATGCAGGTTGAAATATAAGCAGTTATTCAAATAACCCTGTGAGGAGCCTATAATATTCTATCAAAGAAGTTTCTCCTTGATTTGCAGACCAAATCTTTGTGTAAATGTCAGAAAGCCTGGATTTGGTGGTTTTCTGGGAGTATGTTTTCTCAAGACTTTCCCACATTTCTTTCGCAGTTGTTTTGTAGAGCAAATTTGACGCAATATTAGGATCAACACTATTCGTCATCCAAGTGATTACCTTGCAATTGTTGATGTACCAGGTGTCATAGTTGGCGTCTGTCTCGGCAGGCGGATTGGTAGTGAGAATGTAGATCTTGCGCTAGCCACCAATGAATATTTTGAAGGATCGAGACCATAGTACGTAGTTCTCCGATCCCTTCAGTTTGATAGAGGTGCCCTGTACCATCATAGATGAGGTAGGGTACAGGGGCTTGGAGTCCGAAGACGTAGGAGCAGATGTCATGGTGGTCGTAGTGGTCAAAATACAATGACCTAGTATACAGAGGTAATAGAGATCATACGCAATCAACAGAACATGTCGATATAGTCCGTGCAGAAGAGCATCAATCTACGGTTGGGAGCCTAGGGCGCAGAGAGCCAGGGGCCTTGCGAAGGGGCCTGGGCCTTGTGGAGGGCCGTTGGGCGCAGGAAGCCTATGCAAAGAGGGCGCCGGGGCCGTGGGGCCGTGTGGCAAGGTAGCTTGGGGCAGGGGCGCTGGGGCTGTGGGGCAGGGGCGTCTGGAGGCCGTGGCGCTGGGGCGTCTAGAGGCCGTGGGGCTGGGGTCGTGAGGCAGGAGCGCCTGGCTGTAGGGGTGCCTGGCGGAGGTTAGGGAGGGCGGAGCGGGCGGTGTGGTAGGGAGAGGAGGAGCGCCAGGGGGCGCAAGCCCGGAGAGGAGAGGTTTGGCGGGGAGAGGCCGTGCAGGGGCGCCTGGGGGCGGGAGGCTTGGAAGGGCGACACTGGGAGGGGCGCTGGGGGCGAGCGGGAGAGGCGTCGGGAGGGGCGCTGGGGAGCGAGCGGGAGGGGCGTCGGGAGGGGTTCTGGGGGTGAGCGAGAGGGGCGTCGGTAGGGGCGGAGGCCTGGAAGGGCGGCGTCCTGGGAGGGTGGCCTGGGAGGGCCGTAGGCGGCGGGTGCCCTAGGGATCGAACATGACGAGGCTGGCGGGTGGGAAAAAATATTTAGGTTTAGAGCCCCAGTTACGACCGTGGCTCTGATACCATGTGAAGAAATGTAAACTGTGTGTCTATTCCATTGGGTCTAGGAGTCCTTATATAGGAAAAATCCTAGAAACTCTTGAGAGTATAGTACAGTGGCAAAATACTGAAATACCCCTGTGGGGTTACAATAGAAGCACAAAATGTATTTTCTAACATATATATCTCCACTTTTGCGGGCTAAAAAATAGTATTTGATGTTAAAATAGACATAGTATGCAATTTCTTTCTTGACCATGATATTTCCTCTCATCCATCTTGCATAATATTTATGCTTAACTATAAAAATCCTCTCTTTGCTCCAAAGGTTTGCTATTTCTTCTCCATCTACTTTTTATTTCTTTGAAGCGCTTAAAATTTGATGTTATAAGAAAATTTAACTACTAATTTCTTAAATAGAGTTTTTATACATTTAGGTTTTTTACTCACATAACCCATTATACTTTTCATATTTATGCTTTGAACCTCCCATAATTCCGCATTACACAAAGAACCCTTTATAGTGACTTCTGTTTAAATGTAGACCCGTGTGTTATTTTATTCCATTAACTCAACCATACCTTTTAATTAATCTAACTAGATTAAATATTAATGTTAATATTTATTTATTTATTTTATTTATTAATCTCATTTGCTATTCTCTTCCTCTTAGTAAATCCCCTAACCCACATCTCTGCTACCTCTCTCCCCACCTCCTCCTCTCTCTCCCCCAACCATTCCAATCATTCCGACCTCTCACATGAAAAATCTCGTGCAGATGAAAAAGTTATAAAGCTCTTCCTATCCTCTGTAAATCCCTCCTTTCATATTTTTGGTATCATTCTCGCTGACAAATTTGATCATATCAAGAACAATGGATGCTATGAAGAAGCCTATACACCTCCTCCCAGTAGTTGCAGCACTAAGGACTCGTTTGGCAATGACCATTGACTTTTATTTTAAGAATCCAAGTTTCTTCTACTGTTCATGTTTGTTTCTGAGCAATGCCTCTTTTGATAGTATTGTAGAATCAAAGTTGCACCCACCAAATTCCAAACTTTCCACACCTACTGGAGAGTCCTTGACAAAGTCATTGACAAGCTTAACCCCATCATTGCTAAGGACAAGGAGATTCATAGGTTTGTCAGGATCCTCTCCATGAGGATCCAAGAACAATCACATGATTATTGGAGAGTCTGGCGTCAGAAAGAGTGTCATCGTTGAGGGCCTTACGCAGAGGACCATATCAGGAACACACCAAGCAACCTTGCTGATGTGAGGCTTGTGGCCTTTGACATGGGTACGATGGTTGCTCGATCCAGATAACATGGTGAGTTTAAGGAAAGACTCAATGGCATGCTCAAGGAGGTCGAGGATGCCGACGAGAAG
Source organism: Ottelia alismoides (assembly GCA_037367405.1). Lineage (NCBI taxonomy): Eukaryota > Viridiplantae > Streptophyta > Magnoliopsida > Alismatales > Hydrocharitaceae > Ottelia > Ottelia alismoides. Next base: position 93,502 of record JAZKJV010005008.1, read on the forward strand.
GGTGGACGAAAGGGTGGGGGCCAAGGACGTATCTAGGGGGCAATGAGGGGCATGTGCCCCCCCACCCCCCCCTAAATTTTGAGATTACATACTATATGTATATGTAATTTTTTCCTATGGATTTTTTAAGCTAAAATAATTATAATATTTCATAATTATAATGCCTCATTTGGATTTTTTGAGGGTAAAACTCGTATATGCCTCCCTCTTTTCTTTAGAAAATATTCAATAACTTTTACCAATAGATAATATATCTCTTAACATAAAATTTTACCTCAAATCATCCTATATTGGATAATTTCTTCAATCGTTCAATTTATAATAAATGCCTACCCTAATCTTATTGGTTATCCATTTTTTTAGAATCTGATTATAGAATGAATCAATCTTTCATCCAATCTCATTATCACTTATACATATACATGGTTTAATTCGCAATCTAAAAAAATAAAAATTTTAAAAATCATTTATTGTCAAGTCTCATATATTATTCATTGGTCCTATTTATTATCAAGTAAAGTGATCAAATGCACATATATTCTTGATCGCTGTATTTTTGTTCATAATTATTATTATTTCTTGTTATTGATAAAAATTATAGAATTAGCTATTTTATATTTTTGATTTGATACGAATTCAGAACAAGTGTAGTTTATATTGTAATTAATCAAAATCTTTATATTGAATTCAAAATAATAAAATACTTGAATATAAATTACTTTTTAAAAAAGTATAAATATCATTCACAAAAAATCCCGACATTGTGGAACATATATGATACCAATTTATGTAAAATTGAATAAAAAGATATAGTTGATTTAAAAATAAGTTCAAAATTGACTATTCTTATATAATGAATAAGTTCAAAATTGATGAAAAATATAAATGAAAATTATAGATATAATTTGTCCCTAACAATTATTGTTATATAATGAATATGACTGACTGTAATTAATAGACATATTTTTTTAAAAATCGTGTGACCCCTCCTCAAAAATGTTTTGGCTCCATCCCTGATGGGGGCTACAGAAGAGAGGGTTTGATTTGGAAATAGAAGTGTTGCCCAAGATCAAAATTGTCATTATATGATAGAAACCATCTAAATGAGACAAGAATAAAGGAAATTAATACAAGATTATGCCAGGTAAAAATCCTTAAAATTTTTTGAATTCAAATAAATTTCACGTCTCATCTTTGACACCAACATGAGGTGAAGGAAGAGGAAATTGATTACTGGATGAGGTGGGTTGGGGTATCCTCTTGTAAATAATAACTGTTTGTATGGGTATGAGGGTTGAAAGAGGGTTGGAATAAGAAATGTGATGTAATGTTACATTGATTTGTATGGAATTCCAACCCAGGAATGCAGGAAGGTACATCGATTATTCTGAGGCAACCCGGTAACCAAACAGACCATGAGGTGCGTGATATAAAAGTGATGTATCAGATTTAGATAAGTTTTTTTTCTTATATCTCGTTTGGATATCTTACAAGTAATATAACGACTAAAAGATAAGAGTCGGTCTTCCAAGCCCCTGTCGCTTCTTTGTGAGTTTTTTTCCCGGACAGGGCACATCCCTCTCTGTTCTTCTCGATCAGGGCATGGCAGGGCGGAATTTCCTAGCCATGGCATCATTCGACAAATGATTCACTGATTGGCGAACCGTTCGCCGATCAACTCACTACATGTCAGTTTAACGCTCCCTCTTGAGGCGTGCGCCTCTGCCCGAGGCTGCGCCTCTGCTCGAGGCGTAATGCACGTGCTCACATTCCCTGGACTCACCAGTGCCTATAAAAGCCGACCCTCCTCCCATTCATTCCTCACACAATCCTCACACAATTCCTCTTACATTCCTCCCTCTTGCATTCCCCCCCCTCTCTCTCTCTCTTCTGCAGGGTCTCTCTTCCCACTTAAGGTATGATTTAAATTTTAAATAATATTTTTTAATATTGGGATTTAGATATTAATAATATGATGTAATGACCCAGTCTATAATAAATTTTAATATAACATGATGTAATGCCTCTGTTTACAATATAATGCTTGTGGAAGTTTAATATCATTACAGTTAAGATTTGGTTAAAGGTTCTGAAATGTTTTCTTAATACTTTGTGATGCCTTGCTAGTGTTGATGTTTTTGCCATTTAGATGTTTTTCATGCACATCTCTATTATATGAGAGCCACAAACATTATGACCACTCTTGTTGACAAGATTATAATCCTCATCACACCAACCATAAATGATCACAACTAACAAAAGCTTCATTTACATATTGTTTCCTTTGCATTGGTTATGACAATAGAATTAAGTCATGTCCAGTCGAGCTTGTCGAGCCCAGTCGAGTTTGAGCTTGATCGAACCTAGTGTCTTCGTATTCTCAAATAAATTGTTGTATACATTAGGCACATCAACTAAATTATGGAGCTCAAAACTGTTTAACTAATATAAATAATATGTCCATCGATCACTAACGTTAAAAGTAACAAGTTTTAAACTAGGATTTAATGGGGCTACCTCAAGGCTGCTCCGAACTCATTTTTTTCAATTAATTAATTTAACCTAGAAATAACTCAGTATTTTTTAATTATTTATTAATTGTCATTAAATTAGGTTAATTAATTATTTGTTATTATTAAAATATTAAAATGTTAATTATTAGTTATAATTTAAATAATTTAATTAAATCTCATGGCTCCATTATTATTTATTTTTTTGATAACATCTCGTAAATAGTTAAATAAATAATAACTTCTCGCTTTAATTAGAAATTATATAATTAACATGGATTTATTTTAAATTAATAATATTCCAATTAATTATTTTCAAATAAAAGTAAATTATTAATTATTACTTTTTAATTTAAAAATTTAATTAAAACATGTAATTAATTATTAATTATAATCTAAACAATTTAACTAAATCATGTATTTTAATTATTAATTATTAATTATTACTAAATTACATTATTAAGTCATTAATAATTATTAGTTATTAAATTATTAATTATTAATTATAATTGAAATAATTAATACGACTTTATTTTAAATTATCATTATTCCAGTTATATAATTTTACATATAATTAAAGTATTAACTATTAAATATAAATTAACCATTTTAATTAAATACTTTAATTAATTTATTAAGGATTGATAATTATTAAATTAAATTATGAAATTATTATTAATTAATAATTATAGTTGAAACACTTAGTAAGACTTTATTTTAAACTGTTGATATTTCAATTAAATAATTTAATTAAATCCTGTAATAAATAATATTATATATATTATGAAATCATATTATCATAAATTACTCATAATGTAAGTAATTTAAGAATTAATTTCTTATTTCATATGAATTAGTTTTTTATTAATAATTTTTTTAAATAATTTAATTTGTCATTACTGTTTCATAGATAATGGCCAACATGGCTCCATTATTTGTATCTTAGAATAGAAGAATTGTTGGGATGTAGGCTACAAAGGGGGACCAGAAAGATGATAGGTTTTCCCATATCTAGCGCTTTCGATGAGCTATTAGGAACGGTTTGTAGCGTTACTGGATACGTAGAAGGGGAGTACAACATCCGTGTGATGTGTAGATGGCCTATGAACGTGAACATCTTCTATCTCATAGTGATTACTGACACTCAAACAAGCAAGTTAATGTTAAACATTTCTCGGTCCCTTAGAATGATGCAACTGATGATGGATGCGGATGCTATCGGAACTCCTGGGATTCACATAAGCAATATCACCGAGTCTTCTCGAAGGGGATGAGAGGATGATGTCGAGAGTATCCCAGATCTAAATTTGCACTATGATGACAAAGAGGATGATTCTATTGTCATTCCCGATCTGAATGCGGAGATTGATGATGAAGACACTGCCAATGAGGAGGACGACGATAACAACGACATGAATGTTGATTATGATGATATCCATGGTTAAGGATCACTCATCGGTTCCACCAGCAGCGAAATGATTTTTGATCCTCCTGTAGATTATGGCAAGACTTTGGATCCTTTGCCGGAGCATCCCAATATTTTCATGGATGATGACTGGATAACAAACACTTATGAAAAGGAGGCACAATTCATAAGAGAGCCCCAAGACACCATCTTCCTGGATAGGAGCGAACTCGAGTATTTGAATAATAGATTTTTTTAAATTCAAAATGGATTTAATTGATGTGATAAGCACCTGGAGTATGGCCAAGTACGTTCAATACAAAGTTCTAGCATCGAAAAAGGATATCTATACTTTATGATGCGCTTTACCTAACTGCAATTGGAGGTTACATGCTAGTTGTAGCAAGAAGAGTGAAATTTGGAAGGTTCGAATGTATCGGGAAGAGCATACCTGTCATAATCCAGTGTAGCTAACTAATAATCGACAGTACAATACAAGATTTATTAGTTGGTTTATTTTAAAGACTCTTAGATCCAACCTTATGTTGACCCGAAATGTGACTAGGAGTCTGGTTTCAGATACTTATCACGTAACGATATCTTACAAGAAAGTCTGACTTGCAAGAAAGCATGCATTGACAACAATAATTGGTGATATGGAGTTGTCCTATGTCGATATTCGAAGATTTATGTGGAAGATGAAATAAACCAATCCTAGATCCTGGTATAAATTTCAAATAGAACCTTATATTGATCCTAAGACTCAACAAGAAGTGATTGGGAAAATTGCTTTCTTTATGTTATTTTGGACATTCGGTCTGTCGCTGAAAGGCTTCGAGTATTGTCAGCCAGTTCTGAGCATAGTTGCAACTCACTTGCATGAGAAATTTAAAGATCACAAGCTCGAAGCTACATCTGTTGATGGGAACGAGCTCATATTCCTGGTAGCCTTCACAGTAGTCGAAAAAGAAACGTTAGATTCATGGGAGTTTTTCTACATAAATTGTCATATTTAATTCAACGAGAGGGTATATGTTTTTTGAGTGATCGTTTCAACAATTTGAAGACTTTATTGACCAAGTATTTTCTAACTGATCGTGGATACTGTCATCGATTCTGTCTGAGACACATGCAAGCGAATATGCATAGGGCGGGTCATGACCAATGGGCGCAAGGAAAATTTTACAGTGCAGGGCCAATAATGAACATGCACGCCCACGATCGGATCATGAGACAGATCCGAAGTAATGATCATGAGGTGTATGAATGGATTATCCGTCAGGAGGATGGTGATCAGAATTACTGGGCATTGTCATATGACTGAGGACGTCGTTATGGGAACACAATGACAAACCTTTCGGAATGCTTCAACAGTGTCTTAAAGGGAATGCGTGGTTTTTCGATCCTTACCATGATTTTGGCAATCTTTTATTGTTTAAATACCTATTTCGTCACTCGTTGCAGGTAGGGTGCAACTACTACCTCAGAGCTAATGCCAAGATACAACAAGATTATCGACAATAATATTGAGTTAGCTCACACTTATGATGTTGAGCAATTTTATCAGACGGTATTCGAGGTGAGATGTCGCAAAGGAAATTACCGAGTTACACTCAATGGGATCGAGTCTGAATTGCACATGTGGCTTTATGCAGTGTTTTCACCTCACATGCTCGCATGTCGTTGCGGTTTGTGATCATGCTAATGTTGGCATCGAGCATGTTAAAAATTGTTCGCATTATTTTACTCCTGCAATGTTTTCGCCAAACTTACGCATCTGAATTCTCACCAATACCTGACCATTGGTACTGGCTGACAAATGTACCTTGGGCTATCTTGATGTTGTCGAATGTGGAAATAGGCCCTGGTCGACCACGATCGCGGAGAATCCACAATAGTATAGATGAAATGAGTCGTGTAAATGTCAGGTGCGGTATATGTAAGAAGTTTGATCATACCCGTGCAATATGTCCCGGACGGTGAATGTGACATTGATATGTATGTTACTTTAGACTTTTAACAGATGCATTGGCCTCCATATGATATGGATATCGTAAATAGCCTTCCTGCTATCTGTCGAGAGGGACAAGAAGTGTGGAGGTCCCAGATGGTGCTAATTTTTAAGATAGTGGTCATGCACGTGCTGGATCATGTAATGAGATAATTTGATCTACGACCTCACATCCCAGATCAAATACCTCTGATAGTTTTTTCCAATCATCGCTATCGTCAACAGGACAACGATCTTATTGATTGGGTCGATTGACTCCGAGAATAGGTCATTAGGTGAAATCAACGTCGTCAAACAATGGTGATGGAAAGACCTTCGGCTAAATCTGGCGAGCAGCAGCTGCAAACATACATGCAATGTATTGGAACATTACACAGCGATGGGTACATACGTCAACACCGCCACCGCACTTTACATACGAGCCCTACGCTCCCAGGTTTAGACCAGGGGTAAGTGTGTAACTTTTAATTCTGGGAAAACAACATGTCATGTATGAAGTACTTTCAAGTGCAGAGTGTATACGAAGCTCGTGGGATTCTAGAGGACTACGAACGGAGCTCGGAGTTGCAGAATGTAATTGGCTTACTTGACTCCGCATTACAAAACTTCGGATTGGCAAATCAAATGAATCAGTACAATCCGAGGTACTTTTACTCCACTGAGCCTTCCGTTGTCCCGTTCCATGCCCATGAACCCCAACAGCAACCTGACACTGCTGCTCAAGGTTATGCTTTTCACGTACAACAACCGTATGCTGTCGGTAGAAATGATGATGAAGCGGGATCATCTCAGACCTAATTTATGCAACCTTCACAAGATGGTAATTTTTGAGGTCTAAACCCTAGCATGCCCCCTCAGACGCAGACATTCACACAATTCTTGACCAACGATTTTTTTCCACATCAATTGATTGGATTATCCTATTACGCAGATTCCAGTCGTGTGCCTCCATTCCAGGATCTCCAAAGCAACCTCTACCACAATAGCATGCACCGTAGCCAGAGCAACTACCATCAGAGCATCGTCAATGACCTCCACAGATTGATAGAGCCTCATCAGTTAGGGACATACCACGCCAGCCACCGTGAGAATCAACTGAAGAGAGTGGGGGTCGTAATGGTGTTGGTAGTCAGGGTTGTAGGTCTAATATATCATCAGTCTTACGTCGGGCACGTAGAATTTTTAATTCATAATAATTTGTATTAACAATCTCATTTTATTTAGTACAATAATGACAGTATGACCATTTACGTTGATTTTGGTGTAATGTCAAGCGTGCTTCCATATTAATAATAAAATGGTATAGAAATAGTAAGATCCACATACTTGGAAGATGTATTACCATGGGTCATATTATGCTTCCATACAATCTCAAACGTAAATTGTTGGCATGACGCAAATCCGTAAGTACTCTTCATGTTATTACATTTCAATTTCATATTGGGTGCAATTCTTTACTAACTTAGGATAACTCTATTTTATTATATTTCTAATGCTACTTTATTATTGTAGGTTATGGTGAAAACTAGATTCACAACATGTAAGTCGGTGCATCTTTCGGCGAACCGATTCCTAACGGTTCATTCAGTGTCCAGAGCTAATGCATCACATCATGCTCCACTTGCTTCACCACAGCCACTGTGAGGTGGAGTTTCTGCAGTCCCACGAGAGGGTGCTCTCCACAACTCAGAGATGGGATCTGATCCTCACAGCCTATTAGATGCTCCTACGGAGTATCCATTAGAGGATAGATCGTTACCTCAACTACTTCAGTCGATTAACTCTCCGTTCACATACTACTCTCCACAGTTAATGCCTCTGCCTATGGTTGAGAGTTCTCAGAGCGAGACATCCCTACTCACGGACGTGTACAACGAGGAGGAGGATCTGTTCGCTGACTTAGCATATTTGCATTACACAATTGCATTGAAGTACGCGCGTCTGAGCGTACTTCGAGGACAACGAGATCGATCAAGGAGAAGACTAATGGCATCTACGTACTGTACTTTTTTAAGCCATGTTTATCTAATGTAATACTAGATGTGATCTTTTTACTTCGCATTTGTAACAATGGATTCTTAAATTGGAATGTGAAGTGGAGATGTTTAACGGTAGCTTGTCTTTGCACTCCCATGAAGTTGGCATGTGATGACGAACTAACGTAGGTGGCCAATAAGAAACGAAGCATGTACTTTGATTCAAGGGTGGGCTTAACTTGACGATCTCAGAAAAATCATGAATAACCAAAGGAACATCAAAGTAAATATGATTTTCTAAGTATTTATAGGTGTAACATGTACGGTTGTTAGGATTTCTATTTTATTCATTTTGTTCCTCTTAATAATATAGATAATATATTTCTATAAAAATACTAGTATGTTTTGACATATTAATATCATTTTTATTTAATATTTAAGAAAAAGTGAAAATGGAATAATCAACGTAAAATATACAGTGGTTTTTTTTCATAATATTTATGGAGTATAATTGATTTCTAATTATTTATTTATAAATAAACTAAGAATTAGATCAACAAGGTAAATGGGTCCTGGGCATGAAACTACAAACCATTCTTAGATCTGCGAATGGTTTGCTGACCACATTAATTACTAATGATTGGTTAGCAATAAATATGCTCGGATGTGGAATTTGGGCTTGATCGGCGAACCGTTTGCCGAATGATGCCCTGGTTGGGAAATTCCGCCCTAGCATACAGGTGCGGAACTAGTATACATTATGGATAGGCCATGACCCTCCCATGATTATTATACGTCACATATATAATGTATTAAGTTTTTAATACGCCCCCTCCTTATTTATATTATAATTAATGTTATTAGAGAAATGTTGTAGAATTATTAAATGATCAAGTGGTAGCATGGCAAGGCTGTTATTTTGGAGGCCAGGGTTCAAATCTTATCTCCATCTATTTTACTTTCTTTTTATATGGTTTATCCAATCACTTCCAAAGTATTAAAATAATTTGATATAAAATTGTATTCTGAGTCATGGGCGGAACTAGTATACATTATAACCCTCCCCTGATTATTATACGTCACTTATACAATGTATTAAGTTTTTAATATGGCCCCTTCTTAATTGTATTATTATATATGTTGTTAGAGAAATGTCATAGAATCATTAAATGGTCAAGTGGTAGACTGGTAAGGCTATTATTTTGGAGACCAGGGTTTGAATTTTATCTCCATCAATTTTACTTTCTTTTATATGGTTTATTCAATCACTTCCAAAGTATTAAAATAATTTGATATAAAATTGTATTCGTGTTTATTTATCTCTCCCATTATTTTTATTACTCTTTATAAATAAAATAAATTTTATTGTTTCCTTTTAACCATGAACTTTTTTATTTCAAAATTTCACTTGATAATTTAGCCTTTTTAGGATGGATTTAGAGACTTAACTTAGTATATTTATCCAATTTTAAAATACCACGGAAACTACCAATCTATTTGAAATTCTAACATTAATAATAGATTTAAATTCTATGTTTATCAAGATTGAAAGAGGTCCATTTTAAAAATATTAATTCTATTTAAAAATATCGTTCAAATATACATAGATTTTTCTATTTTTGAGCACAATAATAGTTGTATACTCGACCACTCCTTGATGAAATTGTTGATTTCGCCCATGCTGTCATATCTAGGCCGAAAATTAAGGACAAGGTCGACAATTGCTGGATAGCTTGGTGGCCGAACACAGGCAATCTTGCAGGAAGGAAGTTGATTTGGGAGAGAGAATCCAGTCTCCATCTGTCAAAACAGACATAGCTAATCTCCCACTTGGCCACACGCACGCTTTCGACCTACCAGCTGTTCCATGCGATCTCGTTGTTTTTGAAATAAATAAACTTGAAATATCTTGAACGGTCAACTTTTGACGGCCCTTATTCATCGAAGCAGATGTCTGATTTCTCCTACAAGTGTCATGTGACAATAATATACAAAAAGGCCATTCTGTGGGGAGAGCCAGCAAGCGAGAGCGCATCGCCATGGCAGTGCAGAGGAGAAATGTGGTCATCCCCGTTGTCTTCCTCCTCTGCCTGGTGTTGCTGAAGCCCTCGCTGAGGTTGCTGTGGATGGGGAAGTCACTGTTGGGATTCAGAGTGGTGTTGTTCCTGTTCTGCTCCCATGCTTCCTCCCCGTGCAACTTCATCCTCTTCTTCTTCCATGTCATGTGCAGTGGTACCTTTTCTTATGCCTTCCCCTTTCTATTCCTCCCTTTCTAACCTCCACCTGTTGTGGGACTAACCATTTATGACTGTCTTTGTACTGCTAGCTTTCCCCTGTAGTGCTTGATGTTTCGTATCTTCTTTTCTTCTCATTACTTGTTATGTTGCAAGTGAGAGTAACGATGATGCTTCTGAGTGCGCGCTCAATTTTGTTTGAAATATCTATATCTGCATTTGTATGCAAAATACCGTGATTTCATAGCAAGCATTTCATGAGTTGCGTCGTATAAATCAAAAACCAGTGAAGGAAGTTGCCCCATACGGCCGTTCTGGGATTTGGGTTATCATATTCTTTGAACCCTTGATATACAAGGACGATATTCTCTCCCTAATAAAATGTTCTGTCTAATATTCGCCACCTAATATATATTAATATAATATAATGATGTTGATTGAACGATAAAGCTCACGAGGGCATGCAGGGCGCTTGTGTAGCAATGCGTATGATACAATGATGTCGATTGAACGCTCCAACAAATAACGTAAAAATGATATGAAGCTGGAAGTTCAGATATGAATTATGGTAGTTTGGATACTCGATTAGCTACTCTCGTTTCCTTTGTGAGCAAAATTGAGGACAGTTGCATCAGAATGAAAAACAATCTTTCAATTCTCTACAGTACAGAATTCTTTGTTTGACACAGTTTCTTCTCCTTCGATGGTGAGATTGGATTGGAGCAGACATTCCACTTGATGTAGTCGTTCAACTTAATGGTGCGGGTCTTAACTTTGAAGGCCGTTCAACTTAGGGATGCTGCTACAGACTTCGGAAGAGCTCTCTTGACTAATTAAGTAAACAGTGGTCAGTTCCCACCAGCAACCATTGGAAGCAGCCTTGATGTGATGTTGCTTTTAGCTTTATACCAAAATGATGATTCATAAAACAATTCGATAGAAGCCTTCCGTTTGGCTTTTTCATCATATAGGCTCTAACGACAGTGTGGGTTCCATCAAGGAAAGGGATCCCCTGAGGTGATGTAACCCTTTTCATTTTTTTCTTTACCAATTTGATTCCAAAATCCAAATCATACATTAATGCTCTACGTACTCTTCAAATTTTGTTCAAATCTTCTTGGTTGTTTTATCATAATCATAAATGGTTTGGGTTTATCATAATCATAAATGGTTTGGGTTTTTTTATAAGGAATTTAAATTACTTAGATCTTGATCGAATCTTTGACTATTAAGATAAAATAGCAAATGACCTCTGATTTGAGCGAAATTTGGATGAATTATAGAGCACTAATCCAATATTCAATCTATAAGGTTGGATTTTAGAATCAAAATAGCAAAAAAAAGAATGACAAAACATCTGCTGTAACTCTCATTACAGCAGAGGATTTGTGTCCCATCAATATATGCTTCAATATAGTGTGCGTGTAACAACTTGGAGCTTGTACCTCCAATTAAAATTCTGTTCCTCCAATTAAAATTCTGTTTTTTTCCGTTATTATCATTGTTGCAATACTTACATGGATTAGCCAATTGAACGGACTTAATATCCCACTAAATTCTCATCATTGATACCCATGAAAACTTATCACCCCCCACCCCTCCCCTCCATTATGCTTTGGAGGGGGAGAGAGTTAGAGAGAGAGAGAGCATTATGCTTTGGAGGGGGAGAGAGTTAGAGAGAGAGAGAGAGAGGCCCTATCGGGAGACTAATTCTTCTCCTTAAGTAACAACAACGCATCGACGGATCATGGTGAAGGTGACGTTGGAGTCGTGGACGAGCAAATAATTCCTAAGCATTATTCAAATTTATTATCCCTTTGTCTTGAATTATTCACTTTATTTAACTAATGATTAATCCATTTTAACATTTAACCCCTTGCGATTAAATAAGTCTAATTAGTGTATATAAATAAATGTGTATATTGTGTGTATTATGATTCTGTTTAGTTTATGTGTTTTCCTCTAATTAAAAATCTAATAAAAATAACATATGTATATATAATATATTATTCATTAAATAAAAATATAACAAAAAGAATTAAAGGAAGTATCTTTAAATACCTTAAAAATACTTATAAAATAATAAATATGTACATATAATGTATTTTGATTTTGAGTTATATATGGAAATTATAGATCTTAAAACGATAAACTACTTTCGAGTTAAACAGATTTCATTTGACTTCATTTGATATTTTATTCGATTTTACATCATTTATTACATTTCTTTATTTTTTGATTGGGCCACGTGGCCCAATCAGAGCCAGCCACATAGCCGGCCCTTTGTACACACCCGCTTGCATTTTGGGTCATCTGATCATTTGATCAGACGGTCATGATAAATCTATTGATGCCTTCTTTGAGACTGCTTGATTAGGATGATCAAGCGGCTCCAGTTCACTCCCACACACCCAAAATTGGCTCGTTGGATCTCATGATCCAATGATCCTTGAGTCGTCCCCTACCTCGTACCCTTCACCCCTTATTTAGTCAGTTGCATAATCGATCAACTTTGCCGGTTTTTGCCAGCCACTCCACGTCCATTCCTCCCTCTTCCTGTACCTACTACGAGCCTTCAAATCTCTTATTTACGTTCTAATCTCCATTGATGTCTCCCTCCTCACGTGAGCTCTTGGGAGGTGGTTGAAACCACCTCCATGAAACTGCCTAAAGAGGGATCAAAACCCCATCTCTGACCTACCGCATAGGTATCTGCCCTCTATGCGAGAAAATTCCGAGCCACCACTTCTCCCTAGTGACAGTAAGAGAGATAAAGAGAGGTCGAGCGAAGAAGGACATGCCTTCTCTTGCGAGATCCTTGGTCCACCGACCAAGTCACAACACGTTTCCATATTGTTGCATGAGCTTTGAACCCTTGTCGAGTTTGTGAAGCGAAGACAAGAGCCCTAGAAGCTCCAATCCCAAGTCTCCACTCCGCCTCCAACCTTCTTCTTTGATCTCTAGGTAAACCCTAGTGTGGCACCTTGCTTATTTCTCCGCTTTATCGCACATCGCACACATGCTACTTTCATCACGTAATCATCTACACACCTACACATGACTTCACTTCATCTGCGTGCATTCTTTA